>CM032228.1:258450000-258755000 GCA_019009955.1 Riptortus pedestris
TTACATTTCCAAATTTCTCTCACTTCTAGTAAATAATAAATAATTATTTATTTATAACACCTAAGCCAATGGCATTGGTTTTAATCAAATTAGCCAACTTAAGAGTAGTGGCTTTAATTCCCGCATGGATTATAGTCATTTATTTAATGAGAAACATTTCAAGTAAAATCCACGGTCCCAGTCTGGTTAGCAAATGGTGTGGATAACCTACTTCGATTTGCCTTAGTAGCATAGATTTGCACTTAATTATTAATGAAATTATTCAGCACAATCACTTCAATATATGATATTTTTGTCATTTAATTGTATTCAATTTTAAGTAATAAGGCAGCATAGTTACTATGAAATGAATAAAACTTCACATATTTACTAGGATTTACAAATCAAGTATTTACTTAAAATAAATGAAAATTAGTACAAAATGGTTAATTTAATATGCACATACACACACACACACACACACACACACACGCATGCACGCACACACACACACACACACACACATATATATATATATATATATATATATATATATATATATATATATATATATATATATGGGTCAATCGATAGAAAGTGGTCCAATATAAATTAAGTAGGTTGCTTGACTATTTTTAATGTTTTTTATTTTTCTACAAATGTTAAGTTAGTCTATAGAGTATATAAAACTGCATTAATTTTATTGTGCTGATGGCGGCCATTTTTGTTATAGAGGATTGTTCATTTTCACTGCCCACATGGCTTCACTCTTCAGCCAATATTCACTTAACTTTACCCTACAACATTGAATCATAAATCTCAAAAATGTAATTTTTTAAAAAAATTGAAAGTTCAACCCCTTATATCTCTGTTAGACAAGCAAGTGGAAATTTTTAATCCGTCTAAATGTTGTTAACAAGTGGGATTAGTGGTGAACATTTGGAGATGTAGACTTAAGGCATGTAGGAGTTAGAGGCCTCAGAACGTGGTAACAAATCTGTAATTGGAGCGTTGCGGGAACAGCGATGGAAATTCGATTAAACTGTCTAATAAAACAAAAAAATACATAATTGTACCAATTTCACCATTCATACAATTTATACTAAATTATAAAAATATTAACCTTTATTTTAAATTTTGGCAGTTCAGAAGGCGGGATGTTTTATCACATAATTTTTGAGAAATGTGATTGTGCCCCCATAGCTGTTATGAATTCTGTCGGTGTGAGTTATCTCAGGAGAAGGAGCCATGTTTCATCATTGGCACTTAACTTAAATGATGTCCTTGGAGCAGAAGGTTCAAAAAAGTGCAGATCGATAGAGTCGATTACATTGGGTGCTGACAGTTTTGATACTACCTACCCACCATTTTCCATCATATACACAGCCTATTACATCATTTTCATTTAACCCTCCAAAGCCTAGAATTTTTTTCTGTTGAAATTTTTGATTATTTTGGCATTTTTAAGTTTATTGGAATATAATATATACATTTATACCAAATACTGAAATTTAGTACTGATGGATTATGAGATAAGCCCTGTTGCCGTATGGCAACAGTAGGCTCCTGAAGACAAAAAACCTGTAAATATTGAAAATTGGAATTCCATAATAAAACACTTTAATATATACATTTAAATTTATTTACATATAATACAGACTAATGTAAATGCATATTCTAAAAAAATTACATATTTTTATATTATTTTTTATGGTAGGCGGCAAAGTGAGGTATACAAAGTCCAACGTCACACTTTATGCATTTTGTTCTGATTATGGATTTGCATGAAGTAAACCCACATCGTCTTTTCTTCTCAATCGGTCCAACTAAGTGATCAAGCCTGTCATACTTTATTTCTTCGTTTTGACGACCTGGTTGAACAAGGGAAAATCTGGATGCTGTCGGACCTGGGGTTCGCCTCTCTGTCTTGTATTTTATTAGGTAGGTCTGTGCTAATTCCCGTCGAAATTGTAATTTTGTCATTTTTTTTCCTGATGCCTTACAAATGTTCCAAGCATTGTTGACGGCAGCGTCTAAAAGCCAAGTAAAAATAGGCCAATCATATTTTTTTCCCCTAATTGATACCCTGAATGTGTTGATATCTTGGTTCATTCGGTCACATCCTCCCATAAACGTGTTATATTGCTGTATTATATGCGGTTGGGGGACTTGAATAATTTTTTTATCCTGGTGGGAATATCTTCTTGCTGAACTTAGCGGTTCTATGCCATAACATGTTGACGCCATTGTCACGACACTGTTGTCCTTCCATCTTACAAGAAATATCCCATCATTTTTTTCTATTATGTAGTCCATAGTTCCCCTCCGCTCTTTTAGCATTTCCTTTTTTGTTTTAAGGGGACAGCTTTTGGGAATTCTGTTATCCCTAATTGTACCAGTGGCCCAATAACCCCTATCTTTGAGGTGTTTGAGCAAGTTGAATCCGGTGAACAAATTATCACAAAATATATGATAAGGTAAATTTTGTAATGCCTGTGGTATGTCATCCAACATTCGTAATAGTGGTGCTGAAGCCTTGCCAAACAGTATTTCATAATCTGAATTAGGCCTAAGACTTTTTCCTTGGTACAATTCAAAATTTGCTAAGTAACCATTTGTTGTACTTAGTGCCCACGTCTTATAGCCAAACCTAATCGGTTTGTTCCTTATGCATTGCTTACATGGGTGTTTGCCAAAATATTCAATCATACTCTCATCATAGCTTAACTGTTGAGTAGGTACGAAATGTTTTAAGAAATTTTTCTGAAGCAAATTCATGAGGGGTCGCAATTTGCAAAACTTATCTGTCATGTCCAAACATGTGTTATCTACAAAATGCAAAAATTTCATTATATTGATGAATCTATCTCGTCTCATTGCGTCAGAAACCATGCCATTATGCATATCATTTACAGAATCCCAATAAAACCGTTTTCCTGGCAATACGCAATAGCCTGACAAAATAAGGATGGCCAAAAAACATTTTATTTCTTCAATAGAAATTTGTGGGTCCAGAAATCCTCCATATTGTGCATATCGCCGTGATTCTATTGAAATTAGTTCCAATAGCTCAACATATTTAAAAACAACTCAAATAATTGCATGGGAGTCATATCTTTATATGAATCATAATTGAAATTCCTATATAGAAAATCATTTTGTGAGGGCACTATGTCACCTCTAATCCATGAAGTTCTCCGGTTTTTCTTCAGTTCATCACAGCTATCAGTAATATATTTTTTGCACCTTACCTCTACTTGGGCTGAGAGCTGACGCCTGTTCAAATTGTTAACAAGGCCTCCATCATCTTCATCAGCTGAATCCTCATCCGTTAGAACCCCAGGATCAGGTGGTGCTATGAAGAGTTTCACTTCTTCATCTGTGTCTGAGAAACTCCCAGATTCTAAAATGTCTAATGCCTCCTTCACAGTACAGTCTGTTAAGATCACTTTGTTACTGAAAAATCAATAAAAAAAAAAATCAACAGAAGAAAAATAAATAAAACTCTTAAAAATTTTAAAAGTAAATAAAGACTGCTAAAAAAAAATATTGATGAAAGCCTACTGTTGCCATATGGCAACAGCAACATATACATGAATACTATACGTACATAGAAACTGATATAGATCTAAAACAAATTTATTCACTTTCTAAAAACATCTCACTAACAACTATTTATAAAACTGCACTTAGAAAATGATTAATTATATATATGATGTACTTACAAGATTGAAGAGTCCATATCTGTCCTGATTTTCAATGAAGTGTTAAATAAACTTAAGTACCACCTCCAAATCAGCAGCTAATCTCTTCAGCTATGAACACTGTGAAGTAGAATGCTAGACTGAGGAACTGATGAGGGTTCGGGCCTTCCCAGACCTGTCCAAGCCTGTCAGGATGCCTGTCAAAACATGACTCCATGCGTTGCCAAGTGGCAACTGTAGGACTTGGAGGGTTAAGGAAAGGGAGATACATCTTGTTGTATTTAGTTTTCTGAAATAGTATCTTCACTTTCAACATAAAAATGCTGAAAACCTCTTAAATTCTGCGAACAAAAATGAACATATCTGTTGCATTCAAAATTTGATTCCGAGATGTGGATTGCAAACTGGTTTTAGTAGCTTCCCCCTTCGTATTGCACCCCAATACCATCTGATGCATTCTTCCTCCGAGACGTTTCAAAAAATTGCCATTCCCCCCATAGTCCAAAATCTCTTTTTTTATTTTTATACTGGCTGCCAGATCCATCAGTAGAATAAATTACTCTTTTGATGGCTGGAGCAATCGCTTTCAATAATAAAATAGTGTTTTTCTTCTATTCTTCTATATAAAACGAAATTTGATTTGTTTAAAGGGAATTTGGTATGTTTCTGGAGGTAATGGATCCAATTCATGCCAATATTTCGATACATTCTCTTCATCAGGGATAGAATTTAGTTGTGTTTGTGATAACAACTATACTGTGAGTTTCAATTTTCCAATACACACTCCAAACATCACAAACATAACTAAATTCTAATCCTGATGAAGAGATATTGTATCTTGAAATATTAGCATGAATTGAAGTTATATTTATTACTATCATCGATAAAGCCTCATAAAAAAATCATGCACATATTAGAAATATATATAGTAAAGGTAAAAGTATTGGTAATTTAGGAAAAGAAAACTCCAGCCTTCCTACATTTAATCTTTAATTTTTATTAATTGGTTTCATCACATCAGTCGCATCTTCAGGTTAAAATATAAAATTATGAGCGTTTAACAAAAAAAATTTACATAATAACAATTTTAAAAAATCTAGCAAAATGACAATATAAATTAAACTCAAAAATTTACTTAAAGTATACAATGCTCTATCATATATTAAAATAGTTATACTTACTTTTTAAATGTATTTGAAAAAGAAAGCAAACTCTAAGAATATTGCTAGAGAATATGTGTAATAAGGCATTTGGAGGACAGTTCTGCCGAATGGTAGCATAGAATCGTCGCTGCCCGCTCCTAGCCTAGCCCACCTCCCTTATTGCCTTCCTTTCATTCTTCAACTGTGGCTATCTTTCTCCCTTTGTTCAAATTGCCTAACAGTGTTATTTGGCACTCTTGGAAAGCATTCTTAGACAGTGTTAAGTGCTCCTTTCAATGGGACTGCTTCAGTGAGGTTGGTTAATGCTCTTTTATTCTCATTTTGAACTTACCTGATACCTGTTTGTCTGGACAAGGTTTAAACTTATCACTCTATTTATGAGCAAGAAAAAAGCACTGAGTTTTTGACTCCAAGGACGGCATGACGTTGCATGTAAAAAGGATGTCAGTGACAATCAGCTTTCTATGAATATCTTGTTCCTGTCTGTTATTTTTAATCATTACATTTAAATCCAATAAACTTAATGTTTGATTTCCAATTTCTATTGTGAAATCTGGTTCGTGAAATCTTTAAATTTGTTCAATTCCGGAATACTCCCCAACCAAAACCGACACTGTTACAAACATGTGATAACATTTTAATCTCATTATTTGATACCAGCTGGTTTATGCTAATTTAATTTTAAAAATGTCTGTCTTATGTTAAAAAACAGATGTAATTTTAGGAAAGCAGTTTTTGTACATTTAAAGGTATATTAAGAACTTTATCTTTCTTTAAATCTTTTCCATTCCATAACAAACACATTGTCCACATAATGGAAGTGTGCTTTTACATCATTTTTATAAAATGGGTGCTGAAATGTTTTATATATTCTCGAAGAATACATCAGCAATAAGAGCCAAAAGAGAAGCCCCATCACCAAGGCATCTATTATAGAAAATTTACTGTTAAATCGGAAAACATTTTGGTTAGAGCAGGCTGTCAGCAAATTCATTATTCCCCTTCTACAGGGATTTATATTAGCTTCGAGTAGCAAATGCTCAAATAACATAAAGCATTCATTAGTCGATATAAAGATTAACACGGAATATCGAAACTGATCAACATGCATTCGTCTGTTACTTCTATATATTTGGTTTATTTATAAATTATAATCTGTTCTGTGCACGGTATCATAGCTCGGTTTAAAATATATTTAATTTCTTTGCTAATTTGAAACAGGGGCTTTGCATATTGTAAACGATACCCCTCACAGGGTAGTTACAAATTTATGGTAAATCATAAAATAGTGGAACTCTTCGCTTCATTATTTTATATTGTTCTTTTTTTATAGTCATTTATAAAAGGTAATTATATTTATTAATAACTCTTTTTACACTTTCTATATATTTTTCAGTTGGATTTTTATCTAACAATACACCTCCATAATTCTTTATAAAATGTTCACACTTGAACTTATAATTATCAGCATTAATAGCAAGGAGTGAATTACTTTTGTCAGCTATAACTAGGAGAAGCTTGGATTCCTTCAATTCAGCTTTTTTGTATTAATAGCGTTGCTGTCCGGAGAGTTAATCCTTCTAATTACCTCCTGATTATTGAGACTGTCACTAACCTCAGCATGATCATGCTTAGTCGGCACTGGCAAGTCGATACATTCTCGACCAAACATCTATTCACCAACTCCACCATTCATCTTATTTATTGAAGGGAAATATTTCAAACCTTTCCGTAATTAATCTTCCCCTACTTCGCTAAAAACAACTTATTGTGTCATCTTAAAAAATGTTGGGTGGAATTCGTGTTTATGACAACGCAATATGTCCATATTAAAAGTATTCTTGCTTTACAGAAAGGTTGCTGTGAATTATATATAAAAATGGCAAAGACTACCATTAACTGAATACAGATTTTTCAATTTAACTTTTCAAAAGTACCCTATATTTTGGTGCTCTATCTATGTGGTATACTACAATTGCCATTCATTTTAATCAATTGGCATTATACTTTGGATTAAACTTCAATTTAATAAAAATGTTATTAAACCATAAATTCTTATTTGTAATAGAATATTTATCTCAATTTGCAGTTATGTTTCCTTATTATTATTGAACCACGTGAAATAAGTCGATTCATTCAGTAATTTGTTGTGATACTCAAATGAGTGAGGCAAATGTAATGTGTATTTGTATTCGTATTTCTTTTAGTTTTGCATTTCAAATACAAAATACTTCTTGTGTATGGTATTATAGTTTGAATAGAAAAAGTGTATAAAACTAATCTTATTGCAAATTTAATGTTCTATAAATGTTGTGTCCAAACATATTTTCTGTATCATGAATATTAACAGAGATACATAGATTTTTAAGTTTTCGGCTCTCAGTAAAGTTCCACTCTTACTCATGTCATATTAACAATAAGCTGTTATATCTGAACCACTTTATTCCATGGTTAAATACCAAATGTGGTTTTCGTTGATCTTTTACTATTTGAGATACATGCAAATATGTTATTATGACGTTATCAATTGAGTTCTCTGCTATAAAATGTATATTTTATTTATACTATACTCCATATTTAACCGTTTCAGATTATACTTCCTATTGACTAAAATTGGGGGTCGAATAGTGGGTGTTTAGAGACGGCCAATTCGAAAATTCAAAATACTTCAGTTATTATAGGTCGGATCATAAAATGTTGTTAACCAGTCTAGTTAAGCTATTGACATTCTATAATTGTTGTTCTGAGCATTTTTGCTAACTCGAGTATTAGGTGAACTTTTGTTGTTTTCTGCCTTCAGTACCCCCCCCCCCACCCTTCTACTCATTGTTTTTTTTTTTACATAAAAATAGAGAATATGTGGTGAGATTAGATTACCAGTGTGTTATACCAGAATGTGGGAAATCTGCTTAGTTTACACAGCCCCTGCGTGACAACTTTTTTTAAATTTTATAAAACTTCAATTTCATTTGTAGTGATTCTACAATAAGTAAAAACAAAAAATATCTAATCAGGTGATGGCAGTGGTATTCGCTTTTGGAGTTTGGTTATTTTTAATTAGTTTGGAATAAAGGTATAAGGTGAAGCCCAAATCTTGTTTTTATCTGACTCCTTGTGCCCGTTATAATCCATTAAGATTTAACTTATTCAGACCTGTGTGCTTATCTAAGCTGCTAGATGTAGCTGAGTATATAGAGTGACCTTTGAGCTGCTAATCCGACACCAGGAACAGATAACCAACCTCTCTCTCCCCTTCACTCCCAATTTCTCTCTCCAGTCTAGGTGAGTCAGGTCTTCCTATTAGCTCTCATCAGTAGCAACTATATTCATTCAAGTATTTATAAAAAATAATAATGATGTTAATATTAGAAATTAATCATTTCTCATATATTTACATGAGCTGGATTTTTCCATTGGCTGAGTGTCAACATCAGATATAAAATATGCCAATGTACAAGCTTAACAATTTTTTTTAATAATAAGTTAAACAAAATAGAAGTGATTACTAACAAATATTTATAAGCAACAAATTTTAGAGTTTATTTTTCTTTCAGTAGTTTTTCTTGCTGGAAGTCAGATACTGAGCTTATACTCTTAACATAATTTTTGAAAAATTGTTTCAAATGTCCTTTAATCTTACCTAGGTGATGAAAATGGAGCCTGATCTACACTATATATATAGTAAGCCTATAAACAGGGTGTTTATTTATCTGCCTGTCCCTTGCAGTTTAGCATGTCAGAAGCATTCGAAATATATTACAGAAATTATATGTAAATTATTATACAAGTAATTAGCAATAATAACAAAAAATAAAAAAACAAAAAAAACATGTAAAGACAAAATTATTAGTCTTAATACAAGAATTATTGATTATTCATAATCCTTTAAGTGTAGTGGTTTTTATCAGCTGTAATAAGTATTTGAACTATTAATTGTATCAAAAGCAAGTTCTGCAAATATTTTAAGCACATTATTATATTTTGAAAATAGCTAATCTTCTTCAATCGGAAATTCGCCTTTTTGTCGTTCAGTGTCCTGTTTTAGTTTCTGTCATTCATTAGTCAAGAGTCTGCAATCATATATTAAGTATTGACATGTTTAACAACATTGTGGAATTTTGTAATCACAACGGCAAGTATTTTTGTTTTTTGCGTTGAATCGGTGGTAGGAAGAATTTAGTGAACCATGTCCTCTTACTAATTGTGTCATATAGAAATCTGTCCGTATGTATTTATTGTTGAAATATGTTTTAATGATTGGACTGAAAAGTTTTAAATATTGTCCTTTATAATTATTATTTATATATATTGAAATATGACATCCTTTGGGAGAAGATTTTTTCATTTTTTCATATATGACCTTCAAACTTTATAATTATATAGAGTTATACATTACATAATTATATATAAAGTTATTATATATACAATTAATTATATAATTGTATATTAAAATGCAGTAGTGGATAGCTGGATGTTATTATTGACTTAGCTGCAGTATAATCATTGCCTTCTGCCAGAAATCGGCTTTGAGTTTATTATCCCATATTTTATATCTGTATATCATATGAATACATGTTTACTTAACCTAGTAAGAACCAATTATTGAACTGTTCCAACCAATGAATTATTTATTATTAAATTACTCCTATACTCTGAAATTTAAAGAATAATCTGTAGGTGAGAGCATTATCTCTTAATTTAAATTCCAATCTACTTTTGTAGGCTTCTTTTAAATTTTACGTTAGGAATATTACAATATTATTAATTAGCTTCAATGGAAGTATGGAGAAAATAAAAAAGTTTGGTAAAATAAATCATATTTTCATTCTTTAAATTATTAACATTTGAAATCATACATAAAATTATATAATGAATATTTTTATGGTTATATATACATAATATTATTATTATTTATTAACGCCCACTTTTTGCTACTATAGCTAATTGGGACAGGTTGTCCACGGGTTTCCACCCTTTTCTAGCCAGATTGGATCTAAGAAATATCTTCTTTTAGGATTTTATTTAATGAATTTGTTACTAAATAAATTCCTTTTGCTCAGGCGGGAATCCGACTTGCCACTCTAGGTATACCATGTGGCTAACCTAAGCCCCTCATAACTAATTGACTAAATATTGCACAAGCTAGCAGATATGATTCCAACTAGTTTAAATTTACAACAATAAGCAAGTTCCTGTATATAAAAATTATGGTCTATTTTAAAATTGCTAAAAGCAACTATTTTTTAATATTTGAGACAAATGAAAATGTATGTTGATTAGACAGAAAAGTTTATGAAACCTGTCTTTCTTATTAGTCATTTTATTTAAAAGAAGTAATGAAGTTTGTTAAGAGCCTAAAACAGACCAGAAGAAGGGTGAAACATTCAAAATTATCATAATTACAGTTACTCCTAAATTGCTGTTATTCTGAGTCACATAAAATAATTGTATAGAAGCAATCTTATTGGAAATTTAATATTCTACAACTATTGAATAGACATATTTTATCTGCCTTCGATATTAACCACCTTATTTGGTCTTTTTTTTTTTTTTCCTGGATTCAGCCTACTGTACACAAATGGATGTTTATTTTGTCTAACGGATGTTTAACTCCATTAAATTCAAAGTACCAAGCCCAAAGTTATAATTTTGAAATATTTAAATAACAAATACATTAAGAAAATGAATTTATTTTTTTATTGGTGCATATTTTATTAAAACACACTATTGAGTATAACTCCATTACTTTAATGTTCATTCGGAGTTTATTAATGTACAAAGTGCTATCCTCTTCTGTAGTACTTTAGTTCCCAATTCCATAATTATTGCATCCTTGGTTCCAGATGCAGAAGATATTCCCTCGTGTTAGAATGAAGAGGAATCCTGTTCCTTGTTGCCCGTCCATTATAACAGGAGTAGCTGCTTCTATAGGTAAGGACATTAATAAATGATTTCCTTTTCTGAAGTACTTTAGTTCCCAATTCCATAATTATTCCAGCCTTGGTTCCAGATGCAGAAGATATTCCCTCGTGTGAGAAGGAAGAGGAATCCTGTTCCTTGTTGCCCGTCCATTATAACAGGAGTAGCTGCTTCTATAGGTAAGCACATTAATAAATGATTTCCTCTTCTGTAGTACTTTAGTTCCCAATTCCATAATTATTGCATCCTTGGTTCCAGATGCAGAAGATATTCCCTCGTGTGAGAAGGAAGAGGAATCCTGTTCCTTGTTGCCCGTCCATTATAACAGGAGTAGCTGCTTCTATAGGTAAGCACATTAATAAATGATTTCCTCTTCTGTAGTACTTTAGTTTCCAATTCCATAATTATTGCAGCCTTGGTTCCAGATGCAGAAGATATTCCCTCGTGTGAGAAGGAAGAGGAATCCTGTTCCTTGTTGCCCGTCCATTATAACAGGAGTAGCTGCTTCTATAGGTAAGCACATTAATAAATGATTTCCTCTTCTGTAGTACTTTAGTTCCCAATTCCATAATTATTGCATCCTTGGTTCCAGATGCAGAAGATATTCCCTCGTGTGAGAAGGAAGAGGAATCCTGTTCCTTGTTGCCCGTCCATTATAACAGGAGTAGCTGCTTCTATAGGTAAGCACATTAATAAATGATTTCCTCTTCTGTAGTACTTTAGTTCCCAATTCCATAATTATTGCATCCTTGGTTCCAGATGCAGAAGATATTCCCTCGTGTGAGAAGGAAGAGGAATCCTGTTCCTTGTTGCCCGTCCATTATAACAGGAGTAGCTGCTTCTATAGGTAAGCACATTAATAAATGATTTCCTCTTCTGTAGTACTTTAGTTCCCAATTCCATAATTATTGCAGCCTTGGTTCCAGATGCAGAAGATATTCCCTCGTGTGAGAAGGAAGAGGAATCCTGTTCCTTGTTGCCCGTCCATTATAACAGGAGTAGCTGCTTCTATAGGTAAGCACATTAATAAATGATTTCCTCTTCTGTAGTACTTTAGTTCCCAATTCCATAATTATTGCATCCTTGGTTCCAGATGCAGAAGATATTCCCTCGTGTGAGAAGGAAGAGGAATCCGGTTCCTTGAGCCCGGCCATTATAACAGGAGTAGCTGCTTCTATAGGTAAGCACATTAATAAATGATTTCCTCTTCTGTAGTACTTTAGTTCCCAATTCCATAATTATTGCAGCCTTGGTTCCAGATGCAGAAGATATTCCCTCGTGTGAGAAGGAAGAGGAATCCTGTTCCTTGTTGCCCGTCCATTATAACAGGAGTAGCTGCTTCTATAGGTAAGCACATTAATAAATGATTTCCTCTTCTGTAGTACTTTAGTTTCCAATTCCATAATTATTGCATCCTTGGTTCCAGATGCAGAAGATATTCCCTCGTGTGAGAAGGAAGAGGAATCCTGTTCTTTGTTGCCCGTCCATTATAACAGGAGTAGCTGCTTCTATAGGTAAGCTCATTTATTTTCTTTTATTATGCCAAACTTTAGCTAAATATGAATACACAAATTTTTTTATTTGTTAAATTATTGGACTGTTGAAATTGTCTATTCATTTCTTAGCCCAGACTGTATTGCCGTCTTCCAACTCTGTTGTCATCTTTCAGCTGATCCTCATGTAGATTAATAGAAGCATAGAAATGTGTTCACCGTTTAGCATATTTCCAAAATAAAGATTAATTATTGAGGGAATACAATTACCTCGAATTGAATATCCATTATTCTTCAAACTCAAAATATTACGTTTTATTTTTTTAAACCAAACATTTAAGTTTCTCAAATAGTAAATTTGTTGGAGGGTTAAGGGGTGGAGATAGTTAGGTGTGAGCTTGCATAGATAATCTAAGGTGCATATGTGTCTATTACAGAAAATTAGTAGTTGGCCAACATTTTTTAAGACAAATTATTTTCTCTAATATTTTCAGATTCAATGCATTGGTACAGAGTTCCTTTTGTCCCCTTGCAAATCCTATTTTGATTAGTTCGATATGGTGGAACCTCTGAATATTATTCCTTTCCTCTAGAAAGGTACATTCTGTCTTTCATTGTATCATTGAAATTGTAGGTGTTGCACTGTTATTCATTGATTTCTATCAAAATCCATTTTTCAGAAAGTGCTGGACATTGGAAGATAGTTGTCAAGAAGAAACAAACCACTCTCTATAACTGTCTCTGGAAGGAAGGCATGTTTGTTTCTCTTTCTATTAAAATATTGCAATTTTTCAACACATGAATGAAGTAGAAAAATACAAAATTCTTCATGTATACTGCACCAGGGGTATTAACATGATTACCCTTATGAAAATTTTGTCTGAAAATTGTGTTAGAGAGTGGATCTTCACCTTCTTGATTAGAAGATGTTAAAAGATCAAATTTTGTGGATTCATTATTTCTGTAGATGAAAATAACCTTTTCAGATATTATATATAGATATTCCATAGATGAACTAATAGGGAAACAAACATTTCAGATCCTTCTTTGATATTTATTTCTTCAATTGCTATTTCTATTTCAATAGCTCATGGAATTTCCTTATTTGTAGGTTGGCAAATGCTTACAATTTAAGGAGTAACCAGTAATATTGTCTGGAGTGACGGAGTATTATGGCGGTGAGGTATTCTAACCTGTACTATTCTCCACTGCTTCTCGAGGTGAGGTTTACATTTTTCAGATGAAAGGCATCCATCAATCTCTCTGAAATGCGAATGTTCTAATCGTAATAACACGGATAAATGATCATTTTTCTCTGCATGCAAAGTTATGGCTAAATCATTGCAGATACAGACAACTTGATGCACACATATATACATTGTTAGCAGATTCATCACCAGGGTTAGTGCCTACATCTTCCCAGCACATTATTCACTCCTTCACAGTGGCATTTACAGTTTGAGTCGTTGGGACTGCTGTTGCCTCAAGCATTAGTTATGTCTGGTTATTTTGGGGAAGGGTTGTTCTCAGCAACTAAGGGAAATCCTTATCAGTAGAAATACAAACAATAAAAAGCAATATTATGCATTTAGTGCCACATATAAATGGGGATTTAAGTATTTGTGCAAAACTCGACAGAATTAGCCACCAAACTGAACTTATTTTTATGATTCCATAATATTTTTGGGGCCGAGGTTATCCATAATAGTTATGGTTGTCAGAGCCTCGATAAATCTAGAGCTGTGGGTTTAATCATCATGAGAGTAATAGGAATTTGTGTAGTGAACGACTGTAAATAAAATCCTTAGTTGGACTGTGGCTGGGAAAGGGTTGTGTAGATAACCTGTCCCGTTAGCCTTAGTAGCATATAGTAGATGTATATAAATAAGATCGATGCATTGACCCATATAAATATGCCCTTCCTGTTGTTGCCAATTTAGTACATCCAAAGTAGATTTTAGGAGACCTGCAGTAAACCATTCCTAATTTTCCTCGACAGTCACATACTTTGCCTGCGGTGTTTTTAATACATTTCTGCCTGAGAATAGAAATAATTTCAATTTCGGTTGTTTTCTTTTATTGTTATGTTAATTAAGGTCTAAGATCTAAGTTTGGTAAATTTTAAACGATTACTTATCAAAGCACCTCAAATTAAGAAACATGTCTTGCGTAATATATTTATTTTTTGTCATTTTATATTAATAAAATAGTTTACACATAGTTTCAAGAAACTAAATACAATGCTGTATTTCAAATATAAACAAAATTTATTTTTTATGATAATTGGAAGCAATCTGGGTGCCTAGAGAAATAAAACTTCTTCCATATCTAAATTGTTTGAGTTTAGCAGTAGTCGCATCTCCTTCTCCTATTATTTTCATCTCTTTTTGTAATATGGCAGACATAATCAAAACCTAATATTAAGCCACTCAATAAGATAGATCGGATTCCACAATGAAACAATACTTTTTTTGAGGTGGCTGTAACGGTTCACCCTCTGAGCTGGGTTGTTCAAGATATTGTGTTGTTCCTTCCAATTGTAAAAGCATCTGGACTATAAAAGATCGAAAGTCTAAGTGGGCCTCCTTTTTATTTTTACAATATTATGAAAGATCCGTGTATTGACATATTCGATAGGATTGGTAAAGGGAGCGTACCACCTTTTCTTTCCTCTGACTCTTATCCTGAAGTCAGAAATGGAATTACATCCACACCTCCCTTATTTCTTATTATACAACAAAACCACATTTGGTTTCGGTATGAGTATATTTATATATTTTTCTGTTGTACACTTAGCTTTACGTACACTTCATACTTCAGTACTTAGCCATGGTGGATACCGCATATTAAGAATAATAATAAGAATAACAGCTGAAAACAACAATTACCAACTTTGAGCATGAAAGAAAACAAAAAGAAATGTGCTCTGAGCACTTTGACTAGTCAAACTGAGATCAAAAGGGGAACAGAACGATGACGAAAAGTACAAAAATGATGTTGGACTGGAGCACTCATCATGTCCAGAGATTCACATTCAGCCATTATTGACTCTTCCATCTTTACAACTACACCTACAGGTTTTTAATTAGTTTTTCTACTGACAAGAAGCTTGAGTTCAATACATAAAAACCGTAAATAATTTAATTGAAATTCTATAATTTGTAATACATTTTTTAATTTCATAATTCTAGGGTAACCATTTTTAAATTTTCCAAAATCTCAAAAAATGTGATAAAACATTTTATACTGAAACTAAAATTGGGAACTAAGCCCTAAAAAAAAAATGAAAATCTCTTGTGAATGCATAAACCAAAAAAAAAATAAGCCCTATACTTCTTGTCAATAAAAATGGATCCTCATAATTTAAAAAGACAGGACAACTGTTCCCTAACCAAATACAATATAAGGGGAAAATAAAATATTACATAAAAACTGTTTCGATATCTTCTCCCTCTTCTGGGACGTTGATGATGAAGTTGAGAGAATGGTGTCTTCATGTCCTTGAGAAGTTGCATCTCTGGACGGGGAGTTGAGGACATCTATTCCAGCTGTATACTGTCCTGTCAGCTAATATGCAGACTGCTCTTTCCATTCAAAGTCTCTGAAATCTTTTCCAAATGGATCAGTGTCTGTTCCATAGATTCCATAGATTTGGAATAACTATCCTCTCATGATCTGGTCAAGCCTCAAAAAATTAACTTTACAATGTTTGAAATTAAGTTCAATAAAATTTAAATAACACTTAAGGCATCATTTTGGCTTAAAGACAGCAGAGCTTATGCCAATTCTATAGTCGGTACAACAAAATGATAGAATGCAATGAATTCATATAATAATAAAATTCTATCAATGAGGACGAATTCGTAAGCGTTACAATGATTCAATACAAAATTCATTTTAATCAATTTACTAAAATTGCTTACAATAAATAATTAAAAATAATACTCAATCAAAATTAAAAATTGTAGTCCTCTTTTTCGGTAAAAAAAAATCATAATAACAACACAATTATATGATTACAAGTAATTAAATATTCTATACTTTTCAATCATTAGAGGACTTATAAAAACATAAGGTGCCTTCTCAGAAAATCGGACTCATCTATAAGAGTCTCTGAGAAATTATCAACAAAGTGCTTGTTGGATTACCCCGTGTTAAGGAACACACATGCTATTATGTTCCTTAACAAAAATAACCCATGTTTTGGGGTCGAAGAGGCTTCCCATAAAAACTATATGGAGTTGTGTTTCAGAGTGGGTTCCCATTGAAAAGAAGTATAGGGAGATGCCCCTTCGCCCCATTTGTGAATTTGAGAGTGGACTGTATAGTAAAAGGAGGGTGATGTAAATTATTAAGAATGAATGGATATAAATAAGATATAATAAAGTAATATTAATAATAAGAACAAATAATGACATGAAATTATTGACCTTCTAAATCTAATAATAATTCCAATTGGTGAGCTGGTGTGGGTTGGTTGGAGCTGAATGTGGAGCTGGTTGCTGCATAATGTCCATTATTGGGTTGTGCGAGTTGGCTTCCATCTGTGAGGAGGTTGTTATATGATTGTGAGTACTCACTTTATTTATTGTTCGTGGTTCTTCTCCTTCTTGGTTCTTCGCCGGTTCATTGCCCGACGTGCCCTTTTTTCGCCTACTCGTGCATTTTGAGGGGGGTTTTCACCTCGGTGATGAGAGCTCTCCTCTACATGCCGCTCTAGGCCCTGTTCCCATCTTCTTGCCCTTTCCTGTTGGTGCCCCTCGTGGCTGGATGCACTGGCAGCCAGCTCCCCGGTCCAGGGCAACAATGAGTGGACGCTAGATGATGTCATCAAAGTCGTGCGCTGCCATTACTCTTGGCGGACTTGATTCTTCCACGAACACCCATCATGCACTAACGAACACAGTAACACTTGAGAGAAGAAAAATAAGTATTATATCATTAATTCCTGGGAAAAAAAATCTTTTATTAATTTCTGAAAAAAAAATTCATTAGTTTTCTCTGGGTCATAGACACCTACTCTTCCTGCTGAGGAAGAACCTCTGCAGTTCATGCTTAGAAGCTATTGCCTGGCAGTTTACCCTCTTGCTTAGGAGCTATTGCCTGCCAGTTTACCCTCTTGCTTAGGAGCTATTGCCTGCCAGTTTGCCCTCTTGCTTAGGAGCTATTGCCTGCCAGTTTGCCCTCTTGCTTAGGAGCTATTGCCTGGCAGTTTGCCCTCTTGCTTAGGAGCTATTGCCTGCCAGTTTACCCTCTTGCTTAAGAGCTATTGCCTGTCAGTTTGCCCTCTTGCTTAGGAGCTATTGTCTGCCAGTTTATCCTCTTGCTTAGGAGCTATTGCCTGCCAGTTTACCCTCTTGCTTAGGAGCTATTTTCTGGTAGTTTACCCTCTTGCTTAGAAGCTATTGCCTGCCAGTTTACCCTCTTGCTTAGGAGCTATTGTCTGCCAGTTTACCCTCTTGCTTAGGAGGCTATTGCCTGGCAGTTTACCCTCTTGCTTAGGAGGCTATTGCCTTGCAGTTTACCCTCTTGCTTAGGAGGCTATTTCCATGCAGTATACCCTTTTGCTTAGCCTGGCTATTGCCTGGCAGTTTACCATCTTGCTTGGAAGGCTATTGCCTTCAAGTTTACCCTCTTGCTTAGGAGATATTGCCTGGTCGCATACGCTCTTGCTTAGGAGCTATTGCCTGGCAGTTTGCCGTCTTGCTTGGGAGCTATTGCCTGGCAGTATGCCGTTTTGCTTAGGAGGCTATTGCTTGCAGTTTGGAATCTTGCTTAGGAGATATTGCCTGGCAGTTTACCCTCTTGCTTAGGAGGCTATTGCCTTGCAGTGCACCCTCTTGTTTAGCAGGCTATTTCCTTACAGTTTACCCTCTTGCTTAGCAGGATATTGCTTGGCCGTTATCCCTCTTGCTTAGGAGGCTATTGCCTGGCAGTTTGCCCTCTTGCTTATGAGATATTACCTGGCAGTTTACCCTCTTGCTTAGGAGGCTATTGCCTGGCAGTTTGCCCTCTTGCTTATGAGATATTGCCTGGCAGCATGCTGTCTTGCTTAGGAGGCTATTGCCTTGCAGTTTGCCCTCTTGCTTATGAGATATTGCCTGGCAGTTTACCCTCTTGCTTAGGAGGCTATTGCCTGGCAGTATGCCGTCTTGCTTAGGAGGCTATTGCCTGGCAGTTTACCCTCTTGCTTAGGAGGCTATTGCCTGGCAGTTTACCCTCTTGCTTAGGAGGCTATTGCCTTGTAGTTTACCCTCTTGCTTAGGAGCTATTGCCTGCTGTCTCCCTCTTGCTTTGGAGCTATTGCCTGGCAGTCTCCCTCTTGCTTAGGAGCTATTGCCTGGCAGTTTACCCTCTTGCTTAGGAGCTATTTTCTGGTAGTTTACCCTCTTGCTTAGTAGCTATTGCCTGCCAGTTTACCCTCTTGCTTAGGAGCTATTGCCTGCCAGTTTACCCTCTTGCTTAGGAGCTATTTTGCTTGAAAGTAAATGTATAATTAAAACCCTTAAAAACTTTCATCTGCGGAGTATGAGCAGTCTTAATATCTGAACTATTATGTATATGTATCTATATAACGATAGGACAACTTTGCAGACACATCATGATCTTTTTTGGGGAAAATGTAAGATTTAAATAATAAAACATCGCCAATCTCGTTGCTGGCGAATTACTTCTTCTTATTATAATTCCTTTCTTCGCTCTTCCTGGTGCAAATTAAATTGTTCCTTCCACATTTTTTCCTGAGTAGCTGGTGGCCTGTCCAGCTGAAGGTCCCACTGAAGATGCTGAGGAGTAATTAGTTCTCTCCCTAAGCATAGAACCGCAGGATAAAATTTAGTGGAGCCATGCTTGGAGGAATTTATGGCTTGCTGTATATAATGTAAATTTCTCATTAGCATGAAGGCTACGATGGCTGTTTTAATGTTTCTACTCTGACGTTCGGCCAGGCTGGGGTTGGGATAATGCCACACCAAGTATTGTCTCCTCATTCCATGGGAGAATAGATAATCCTGGTATTTCTTGGAGCGGAAAATACTAGCACTATCTAAGCATCCACAATGCCAGTAACCAAAAGTAGAGATGATATGGTTTTGGAGTGCTCTTAGCACAGTAGACACAGTGATATTCCTCATAGGAATCATAAAAGTAAATCTCGTAAAAGCATCCACAGCTATTAGGATATATTTGTATCCCAAGACACTCGGGGGGCAGAGGGCCAGCCAAATCTTTCGACAATTGTTCATGAGGTATACTTTAGATGACTCCAGCCTGATCTGGCTTAGACTTGACACAAATTAAACATTTTTTAATTTTGTCAGTAACTAAGTTCTTTAAATTAGGCCAATAAAAAACGGATGAAATTTTATCACAAGTCTTGGTGAGTTGCTATATTTTCAGCCCTTAAAAATTTATCATTTTATAATTGATTAATCATCGATAAATGGGCATCATACTTTATATCCTCTTGCTCAGAAGGCAATAATGGGCCAATAACAACGGGCAGTATTTTCTAATAGCTTTATCTTATGCCATTAGGTGGGATGTTTTACCCAAAATTCTGGATGTAGTTTCACCTCTTACTATTACGTAATATTATTTATATAATATTATCAATCGAATGGGCTATATCGGGGCTAGACTTAGGGCTATAGGTAAATAGCCTATGGATATTCATTGATATCCACAAGATAAGTGATATCGGTTGGATAGCCTAAAGATGGGAAGTCTTACCTCATTCCTAGGAGCAACTATATTTTTCAACAGGGCTGTAGGTATTAATGAGTAGCTAGGTTAGGAAGTTTAGCCTCGTCCCAAGGTGGGTACCTAATTGGTCAGGATAATTGTGGAAGTTTCTCTTACAACTATTAAATTTTAGTTAAGCCCCTTCGGGCTTGACAGTTTGAGCTCCTTGGATTTAATTTTTTTCTTTTTAAATTCTTTATAATTGTGCTGGATTGGAGCCAGCTAGGGTGGTGCCATGTAATTTAAATTTTCAGGAGATTTAAACTTGGTATTCCACCTAACGTGATGATTTTTAGGTGGAGAATCAGGAGACTTATGCTCCTTATTATAGTCTCGTCCCCAAACCTGGTTTCTGTCAGTATAATTATGTTTATAATGATTATTGTTAGTATTATGACTATATTTATTATAATTTGTGTTTCGGACACCATATGAGTTGTGATAAGGTCTGGGCGACACTTCTCTCCCCCGTTGAATTAAGGGAATCCATTAATGATTTGATGTCTTCAATAGACTTATTAAGGGCGGGAGGGAGGGTTAATGCAGATTTATTTTCAATGAAATTATTATTTGATATGTACTACCTTGCGTTTAGTTCTTATTTCTCAACTCTGTCGATTAATGAATTTAATTTCCTAAATGTGGCAAGTATTGTATTGAAGATCAAAAATGATCGTGCACGATCATTAGCAATAACTAAAATAATTTCAACTATTTCACGTTTTCGTTATCAAATTTTAAAATTTGATATTTATATTTAATCACATTGTCGCATATTCCTGGACTGGTTCCCCAGCCTTTTGTTGCCTATATATATATATATATATATATAGTCAATTTTGTACTGGAGTCTAGTGCGTGGCATTGTGTTTTCTAAAAGTGTGTCTCTCACTTTTTCAAAAGTTAAATTTGGAGACATTAATAAATGTTTTAATACCGCCTTTAGCTGGGAAAAGGTTAGTATCTCAAATATTTTGTCAAACCAGGTGGCATAATTTTATTTATTTCATAAAGGCTCCCGCACACTCTAGAATGCCCCTAAATACTCCGTAAGCTTGGTGAAATATGTATCAAAATTCCCCTTTCAATTCTAAAAGTTTCTTTTCAAGCTGGAGTTCAACTAATTTTTCTAATCCTAAACACATGTATATATATATATATATATATATATATATATATATATATATATATATATATTATTATAGCTCAACCTGTGATTATTGTTATTAGTACTATTGTTATATTGGTCATATTTTCTATTTCGAGAGACTTAAGAGTTGCAGTATTGTCTGTGTGACTCTTCCCTCCCCCTTGAATTAAGAAAATCTACAAGTGATTTTATTTCTTAAATTGACTCAGTAAGAGCGGGTGGGAGTGTTTAAGCAGGTTTAGTTTGAATAAAATTGCTATAAAAGATGATCAACCACTATCATTTGCATTTTCCAATATAATTTAAATTTTCTAATTTGTTGTCATAGCTGTTGGTGGAGACAGTGGTCACTGGCTGAGTACAGCTGGCATTGTGCTCTAGGTGCAATTGCACCATCTTCATTATTTTTCAGAAGTTGTACTGAGTTAGTTTTCCGTTAGTCAGTAGGTTTTATGCGTCTGTTCCCCGTATTAGGTAGTTTACGTTTTAGTCCAGATCTGTTTACTTACCTGTTAGATATGTCAAACGATGGCTATTAGCTAGTAAATGGTTTTCGTGTGGCGGGTTGTTGTCCCTGTCCCTCTTAGGTTGTATATGTTTCTTGTATTTTGTTTGTATGTTGGTCTGGTATAGTTTACAAGTGTGTAAATACAGCTTTAACATGATGTTTGTACAATTGTTGGTGTAAATCAAAGCTGATCTTACATAATTAAATAGAATCTGGACTTACGTTCGTCGTCGCTTCGTCTGTTGATAATCTTGCGTGTGTCCGTCAGTTAGAATATTCCGTTTGTTATTCCATTTAAGTAGTTGCAATGGTCTGAATATCTGAGCTAGTGTTGAGCTGTCCGTTGATAATGTCTCCGTTGAATGTCCGTAGTTTGAAAATCTCCATGTTCTCTAATATGTCCAATCTCCATCCTTTCGTTTGTAAGTGTAGGGCTCCATACTATCGGATATATATGTAAGGTCGTGGCAGTGGTCGTTCGAGTGATTGGCAAGCTTAGAGTATCCTTTGTTTAGTCTGAATGAGCGATGTGTTCAGTTTTCGCGTTTTCAGTCTCCTCCCAGTTTGTCCAATGTCTGTGTTGTTGCATCTGCACGTGATTTTATATATGCCGTTCATATTTTAAGTGTCCTTGATCTCGATGTTGTTTGTCAGCTTTTGTCGTAGTGTGGAGTCCTTCTTTTTGTAGTACATTGGTGATTTTATATGTGTCAGGTCCTGTGTAGTTAATGGTGTGGCGTTTCGTGATTGGTTCTGCTGGGGTGATTGCGTCTCGTTTGGCGTTACTGGTTAGTTTCTTGAGTAATTTGTCAATCGTGTGTCGTTTGTAACCGTTGGTGTGGCTATCTCGTATATTGTGATTATCTCCTTGTCATAGTTGTCCCTTGAGAGCGGCAGTGTTTTCAATCTGTGTAGCATGTGTCAAAATGCAGCGTTTATGTTGAGTTGGATGATTTGAAGTGGCGTGTATAGTTGTGTTGTATCTGTGGCTGTGGGGTTTCTGTATATTCCCTATTCCAGGCTGTCAGTTTGTCTGGTAATTGTGAGATCGAAGAAGTTCAGTGTTCTGTCTTTTTCTGTTTCCATGGTGTAGCCTATGTTGGGAGTTTGTTGAGATCTGTTAATATCTCGTTGATGTAGTCTCTTTCGGTTATGCAAAAGGTGTTGTCTACGAATCTGAAGTATCTTGTAATGTGGTGTTTGATCATCAGTTTTTGTATGTGTATATCTTCAATGTGTTGAATGATATCTCCGTGCCTAGAGACGAAGTAGGATTTCCCATTCCAAGTCCGTCTGTCGGTATGTATATGTCGTTGGAGCAAAAATAATTCTGTTTCAGCACTTTGTCAGATCAGCGATTTCCCTGATGTAGTCATCGTTGTATTGTAGTGAGTATGTCGATGGTTTCTTGTACGGTTATAGATGGGTATAGGTCTTGAATTAATGTCGAATGAAACTAGTCTTGTTCGTTTTGTAATGTGCACGCCTTCGAGTTTGTTCACAAGTTCTGTAGTGTTCTTGATTGTGTATGTGTTAGGTAGGTGCAACTCTGTCTCTTAGTATAGATGTAACATGTCTTACAAGTCTATATGCGAGCGCTGGCCTGTAGTAGATTACTGGTCGATTACTGGTCACATGGGTACGTTAGTTTTGTATGTGCTCTCAGTATTGGTGTTCCTGGGTGCATTTTCAAGTATTTGTAGTGTTGGTTACCTATCGTGTTAGTGCAGCGTTTCAGAGCGTCATGTACTTGTTTCTGGTAGGCGTCTGTTGGGTCTGTCCTTTGTCGAATGCAGTTGGTGTTTTCGATGAACTGAAGGGTTTTGTCAATGTAATATTGTGTGTCATGATTACTGTTGTGTTGCCTTTGTCAGCTTTAGTTACTGTGAGTTTGTTTTTTCATAGTTTGGTCCTTAAGGTTTTCGCCGTTGTTTTCAATTGAGTCAGTGATGTTGCCCTTTGTTTCTTAGTAGTGTTTTCTAGTATGTCTGCTATTTTTTGTCTCATTCTCTCCAGTTTGTGTTTGTCCTTCCAAATGTTAAATTTGTAGGAGTAAGCAAATATTTCAACACCGGCTGTAGCTGGGAACATGTTAATCTCTCGAATATTTTATCGAACCAAGTGGGCTTAAGTTTTTTAATTTTGTAAAGCACTTTCAAAAACTTTTAAAATAGAATGAGCATTGCTAGTCCTCAAAGTAGGACTATTATTCAAAAGAGAGTCAATATATCAAGGTAATTTTTTCACAGGTTCAAAAGGTATTCAAAATTTATCTTGTAAAAATGTATAACCCCTGGGTGGAGTTGATACTTTCGTTAAAAATTGGGTTGACTGGCCCGATACACCAGGGTTAGGGTTTTCAAGGGGGACAATTGTCGAAGAAATAAAAATTTGTGAAAAGGTCCCAGCACACTCCAGCATTCCCCCAAGCACTCCATAAGCTTGGAGAAATAAGTATGTATCTCTGATTTAAATTGTAAAAGTTTCTTTTGAAGCTTTAATTCTACTAATTTCTCTTAGCCTTCAGCACTAGCGCATTGATGTTGTGATTGTCCTGTTGGACAGTAAGGCTGGGCTGCTCAGCATTTATGATGATAAACGAGGAAACGGTGGACACAGCTACAGGATTCAAAACAAAATTATCTCAACCTTCATAAAACGCGCAGGGTACAGCCTGTTAGTTTATATAAAAATTGATTAAAAATATAAATTAGTGATATATACACTTATCGGCAATACGCTAACAAAAAATTACCTAGCTCATAATAAACAATATAATTCCGATAAAAAGGGGAAACTACAGATATTTGTGAGTCAAAATATTATTGCGAATATTAAAAAATGCTGAAAACCACGCTCTGCTACCACTTGTAGCAATCTGGATGCAGCAGTAGACAATGGAAACTGGAAACAAAAGAATTCCCCCGACTAAATATCTTACTAAGAATTTAGAAAGGCTTTAAACAACAATCGGCTTTTGACCAAATTTAAACGAATATAGATTTATTTATAATTAAAAATTCATTAATAATAAATATTCAATTGAAAATGAGAAATAGGCACCTTTAAAGCAAAATAGTGGGGACACTAATGTCTAATTAAACTAAATTACAGAGAAATATCACATAGCTGCTTATAGCCTCTTTAAGAAGAGACTGTGTGGTGAGCAGGTCCTCTCCTCCAGCATGTCTGGCTGTATGGCCCTGTCTTAGCCTGAGCCGATGACCAACTTTGCCCCCGCCCATCCAATATGATGTGAGGTGAGCAGGTCCTCTCCTCCAGCATGTCTGGCTGTATGGCCCTGTCTTAGCCTGAGCCGATGACCAACTTTGCCCCCGCCCATCCAATATGATGTGAGGTGAGCAGGTCCTCTCCTCCAGCATGTCTGGCTGTATGGCCCTGTCTTAGCCATAGCCGATGACCAACTTTGCCCCCGCCCATCCAATATGATGTGAGGTGAGCAGGTCCTCTCCTCCAGCATGTCTGGCTGTATGGCCCTGTCTTAGCCTGAGCCGATGACCAACTTTGCCCCCGCCCATCCAATATGATGTGAGGTGAGCAGGTCCTCTCCTCCAGCATGTCTGGCTGTATGGCCCTGTCTTAGCCTGAGCCGATGACGAACTTTGCCCCCGCCCATCCAATATGATGTGAGGTGAGCAGGTCCTCTCCTCCAGCATGTCTGGCTGTATGGCCCTGTCTTAGCCTGAGCCGATGACGAACTTTGCCCCCGCCCATCCAATATGATGTGAGGTGAGCAGGTCCTCTCCTCCAGCATGTCTGGCTGTATGGCCCTGTCTTAGCCTGAGCCGATGACCAACTTTGCCCCCGCCCATCCAATATGATGTGAGGTGAGCAGGTCCTCTCCTCCAGCATGTCTGGCTGTATGGCCCTGTCTTAGCCTGAGCCGATGACCAACTTTGCCCCCGCCCATCCAATATGATGTGAGGTGAGCAGGTCCTCTCCTCCAGCATGTCTGGCTGTATGGCCCTGTCTTAGCCTGAGCCGATGACCAACTTTGCCCCCGCCCATCCAATATGATGTGAGGTGAGCAGGTCCTCTCCTCCAGCATGTCTGGCTGTATGGCCCTGTCTTAGCCTGAGCCGATGACCAACTTTGCCCCCGCCCATCCAATATGATGTGAGGTGAGCAGGTCCTCTCCTCCAGCATGTCTGGCTGTATGGCCCTGTCTTAGCCTGAGCCGATGACCAACTTTGCCCCCGCCCATCCAATATGATGTGAGGTGAGCAGGTCCTCTCCTCCAGCATGTCTGGCTGTATGGCCCTGTCTTAGCCTGAGCCGATGACGAACTTTGCCCCCGCCCATCCAATATGATGTGAGGTGAGCAGGTCCTCTCCTCCAGCATGTCTGGCTGTATGGCCCTGTCTTAGCCTGAGCCGATGACCAACTTTGCCCCCGCCCATCCAATATGATGTGAGGTGAGCAGGTCCTCTCCTC
Source organism: Riptortus pedestris (assembly GCA_019009955.1). Classification (NCBI taxonomy): domain Eukaryota; kingdom Metazoa; phylum Arthropoda; class Insecta; order Hemiptera; family Alydidae; genus Riptortus; species Riptortus pedestris. The sequence goes on from CM032228.1 coordinate 258,476,115, forward strand.
CAGCATGTCTGGCTGTATGGCCCTGTCTTAGCCTGAGCCGATGACGAACTTTGCCCCCGCCCATCCAATATGATGTGAGGTGAGCAGGTCCTCTCCTCCAGCATGTCTGGCTGTATGGCCCTGTCTTAGCCATAGCCGATGACCAACTTTGCCCCCGCCCATCCAATATGATGTGAGGTGAGCAGGTCCTCTCCTCCAGCATGTCTGGCTGTATGGCCCTGTCTTAGCCATAGCCGATGACCAACTTTGCCCCCGCCCATCCAATATGATGTGAGGTGAGCAGGTCCTCTCCTCCAGCATGTCTGGCTGTATGGCCCTGTCTTAGCCTGAGCCGATGACGAACTTTGCCCCCGCCCATCCAATATGATGTGAGGTGAGCAGGTCCTCTCCTCCAGCATGTCTGGCTGTATGGCCCTGTCTTAGCCTGAGCCGATGACCAACTTTGCCCCCGCCATCCAATATGATGTGAGGTGAGCAGGTCCTCTCCTCCAGCATGTCTGGCTGTATGGCCCCTGTCTTAGCCATAGCCGATGACCAACTTTGCCCCCGCCCATCCAATATGATGTGAGGTGATCCTCTCCTCCAGCATGTCTGGCTGTATGGCCCTGTCTTAGCCTGAGCCGATGACGAACTTTGCCCCCGCCCATCCAATATGATGTGAGGTGAGCAGGTCCTCTCCTCCAGCATGTCTGGCTGTATGGCCCTGTCTTAGCCATAGCCGATGACCAACTTTGCCCCCGCCCATCCAATATGATGTGAGGTGAGCAGGTCCTCTCCTCCAGCATGTCTGGCTGTATGGCCCTGTCTTAGCCTAAAGCCGATGACCAACTTTGCCCCCGCCCATCCAATATGATGTGAGGTGAGCAGGTCCTCTCCTCCAGCATGTCTGGCTGTATGGCCTGTCTTAGCCATAGCCGATGACCAACTTTGCCCCCGCCCATCCAATATGATGTGAGGTGAGCAGGTCCTCTCCTCCAGCATGTCTGGCTGTATGGCCTGTCTTAGTCTTAGCCATGAGCGATGACCAACTTTGCCCCCGCCCATCCAATATGATGTGAGTGAGTGAGCAGGTCCTCTCCTCCTCCTCCAGCATGTCTGGCTGTATGGCCCTGTCTTAGCCTGAGCCGATGACCAACTTTGCCCCCGCCCATCCAATATGATGTGAGGTGAGCAGGTCCTCTCCTCCAGCATGTCTGGCTGTATGGCCCTGTCTTAGCCTGAGCCGATGACCAACTTTGCCCCCGCCCATCCAATATGATGTGAGGTGAGCAGGTCCTCTCCTCCAGCATGTCTGGCTGTATGGCCCTGTCTTAGCCTGAGCCGATGACGAACTTTGCCCCCGCCCATCCAATATGATGTGAGGTGAGCAGGTCCTCTCCTCCAGCATGTCTGGCTGTATGGCCCTGTCTTAGCCATAGCCGATGACCAACTTTGCCCCCGCCCATCCAATATGATGTGAGGTGAGCAGGTCCTCTCCTCCAGCATGTCTGGCTGTATGGCCCTGTCTTAGCCTGAGCCGATGACGAACTTTGCCCCCGCCCATCCAATATGATGTGAGGTGAGCAGGTCCTCTCCTCCAGCATGTCTGGCTGTATGGCCCTGTCTTAGCCATAGCCGATGACCAACTTTGCCCCCGCCCATCCAATATGATGTGAGGTGAGCAGGTCCTCTCCTCCAGCATGTCTGGCTGTATGGCCCTGTCTTAGCCATAGCCGATGACGAACTTTGCCCCCGCCCATCCAATATGATGTGAGGTGAGCAGGTCCTCTCCTCCAGCATGTCTGGCTGTATGGCCCTGTCTTAGCCATAGCCGATGACCAACTTTGCCCCCGCCCATCCAATATGATGTGAGGTGAGCAGGTCCTCTCCTCCAGCATGTCTGGCTGTATGGCCCTGTCTTAGCCTGAGCCGATGACCAACTTTGCCCCCGCCCATCCAATATGATGTGAGGTGAGCAGGTCCTCTCCTCCAGCATGTCTGGCTGTATGGCCCTGTCTTAGCCTGAGCCGATGACCAACTTTGCCCCCGCCCATCCAATATGATGTGAGGTGAGCAGGTCCTCTCCTCCAGCATGTCTGGCTGTATGGCCCTGTCTTAGCCATAGCCGATGACCAACTTTGCCCCCGCCCATCCAATATGATGTGAGGTGAGCAGGTCCTCTCCTCCAGCATGTCTGGCTGTATGGCCCTGTCTTAGCCATAGCCGATGACCAACTTTGCCCCCCTGGCTGTATGGCCCTGTCTTAGCCTGAGCCGATTGACGAACCTTGCCCCCGCCCATCCAATATGATGTGAGGTGAGCAGGTCCTCTCCTCCAGCATGTCTGGCTGTATGGCCCTGTCTTAGCCATAGCCGATGACCAACTTTGCCCCCGCCCATCCAATATGATGTGAGGTGAGCAGGTCCTCTCCTCCAGCATGTCTGGCTGTATGGCCCTGTCTTAGCCTGAGCCGATGACCAACTTTGCCCCCGCCCATCCGGTCCAGCACCTCCTGGCTCTTTCTCACCACCTCGCCAACCAGGGACTCACCTAGATCCTGCAACTGAACCCTCACCTGGTTGCTCAGCTCTTGTCCCCAATCGACCTCCACCAAGTTCTTTAGGGTCCTCTCGACCGCCTGCACACTCCCCGAGGTACCTGTAGCCCTGCAATACTCCTTCTTTAGCTTACCAAAGCAGGTATACATCCGGTTCAAACACCCCTCGACCGGAACGTCCTTTAGAGGGAACAGTCTAGACCGAAGCTCCTCCATCGCCAGCTTAAACTCAGCCTCCACCTCTCCGACTATCTCCTTACTCACCTCCTCCGGCGATCCTGACGACCTGGTCCTTCTCCTCTTAGGTCTACCTTGTTGCTCAACCGGCGGGGTGCTGAGACCCACTCCACTCGCCACTCCTGCGTAGTCTTTGCCTGTTAAATCAACTGATATATTTGTTAAACTCATAGTATTCGTTTATACCCACTCCTGCGAAGGGCTGTCTGTCCCGGGCATGCCCAATGCTAATGCATCCCGCGAGTTCCCCCACGGACTTGACAGTGTGTATTCCAGAGAGGAGCAGGAACAATACGGGGGCTCCTAGCCGTAAAGCCTTACTCCCCCGCATCTTAACTACTTCCTATTTGGCGACACAGATACCACCAACTCACAGCTCTTGGCCTTTTCACACCTCTCTTCAAACTTCCTTTCGCACACCTAATAATCCAATCTTCCACACACCTCACTACATCCTTCCTACACGACACTCTAAACACAGGCACTCCATTCACACTCAACAAAATTCGAAACTGATCCCAATCAGCCGACCTCAGACAGAACCTTGCACGCTCACCTTTCATTCTTCCTCAACACCAACACTAACACACTATGCTGGCTGCTGCAGCCATTTCACTCTCCACTCTCTCCATTCACTCACCCTCGTCACTCATTACTCGCACAATCTCAACGAGTCCAGCATCTATCCAACTCACATCCACCAGTCACCTCCACGAAAAGCGTTGGCTCACCACTCTCATTCATCAATCTTCTCATCGGCAAGTCCATTCATCACACAACGCTTCCAACTCCACAACCATCTAATCTACTCCGGAATCCTCACCACACCCCCATCAACACATTCTGTGCATTCGCATCCATGGGCACACTATAACACGCCTTACCCTCTCAAGCAGCTCTCTCAATCATAGCACAATCTCTCAAGGTACCCAATCTATAACTGTGCGTAACGGCGCTGGAGATATATGGACACCAAACAGTAGAATGGGCCCGCAATCCCCGGTTATCGAGACTGAAGCAACAACAGCAATGGCTGTCGCTCAGCTGGGCCGATAGCCTGAGAAACCCCCATATTTCGGGTTCCAAAAGCTCCACAACTCGGCCGCCCCACTTAGCCTCGCGTTATCTCATTCACACCCAAACAACCACTCCTCAGGGCACTCTCGCACCATTTCCAAAACGCAGTCACTCTTCCATCCCTCACATACGGCTCTCTTGCTCAGCATTCAATACACACTCACACCACTCTTGGGCAGCGCTTCGCATTCGCCACTTCCCTACTCGCAACCACAATCGCTTCTATCCATATTCACTTGGGTCCAGAATATCCTCAACGCACGGGCGGCTCCTCGGCTTCTAGTGTCTTCATCATAGGTAGGTTGTGTTCCTTGACTACATCAGTCGTTTCTCGACTTCCAGAACTGGACATCCTGCCCATCCTGCCGGGTGACATCTATCCCGATAGCCGGCTCTCCAGCAGTTTGCGCACCTTAGCCTCTCCTGGTTACCTCCTACTGGGCACTTCATTTGATTATGCCCCTCTTCCCCGCACCATCCACACGTCAGCGGCGAGCGACACATCCTAGCTCCATGTCCGTACCTCAGGCAAGTCGAACACCTCCTAACGGTGAAATGAAAACCTCAAGCCCACTTCTACACGACATGCAGGCCTAATCGTAGAGACTGACCTGCCCTCATCACTTCTCTTATACACTTCGTAGGCTACTCAACCTCACTACCTCACTACAAGTACACACTCTCGGGGTCAGGACCCAACACTTACAAACTCCGGGTTAAAGCACGGGCCTTGTAACATTCATCCTCATTTCATGTCGACCCTCTCTCGAATACAACACAACCATTCATTCGGTCTCTTTCGCCACTCAACTCAGGGCAACTTCATTACCATACTGCAATTGGCTCTAGTCAAAACATCAAACACTCACTCGGGGGAATCTCCACCCTTTCTCTCTATCCACATTCACCCCCAAACCTTTCAAACACTCGTTCTTCCTAAGCTTCTCTATATCTTCCTTATCGTGGCATTCCACGACGTAAGCCCCTCCTCTGCTCACCAGACCTCTCACTCGGACATCGCCTTCCTTGGGATCGAGACATTTTACTATGTCCTCCCTCCTCACCTTAGTGTCGGCGCTCTTCGGGAGCTCCAAGATGACTCTTGGGCCCCTCTTCTTCTTCTTCGCAGCGACTTTGGCCCAACTCTCCTCTCCTTCTACCGTGTCCACCTCCATCCTCTCAGGTACTAGGCTCTCCCTGGCGACGCTTTTAACCACGCTCACCACTCTATCACTCACGCTCTCACTCACCCTCATGCCGACTCTCTCGCACATACTCTCATTCACGCAGTCTGTCACACGCTCTCCCACTCTCTCGCTGAACAACCTGTAAAAGTATCATTCCGACTCCTCTACTCACTTTATCTCACTTATAGAAAATCTCTCCGGGTCTCACGGTTCACTCGATCCCTCGTCTTACCTCCTTGACCACGTTCCTTTCTAGGGGCTCCACTCTCTTCCCAACGACCTGAACCTCCTCGTACACCCTGTTCATATTATCACGTATCTCTTCATTCCCTTTCACACCCTTTTCGCACACACGACCCACTCTCTCAACCTCTCGCTCTACCTTTCCCAGGCACTCTCTAAACTCCTGGCCTGGGGAAACCCACCACGCTTCTTTTACATCTTTCCTCGTCCGTTGGGACCGTTCAAACGTCTTCAGCCGATCACGTTCGACCTCGCTGTCGAATATTGTAGAGTGACCACAACATCTCTCTTCTCCAAAATACTCCTTGACACCAAGAGTTTCTCCTAACTCCTGCAACTGGGTACTTACTTGATTGGCCAGCTCCTGCCCCCAGTCCACCTCGACTAAGTTCTTTAATGTCCTTTCGACGGACTGCACTCTTCCGGACGCCGCGGCTACCCTGCCATACTCCTGTCGGAGTTTGCCAAAGCAGCCGGACATCCGGTTGAGGCAATCCTCCACCTGGACGTCCCTCGTCATCGGGTAGAGTCTACTCCTCAGGTCCTCCGTCGCCTGCTTAAAATCTGTCTCCCACTCACCGACCATTTCCTTGCTGATCTCCTCCGGCGAGCCCGAAGACCTAGTCCTCCTCCGTTTGGTCCTAACGACCTTCTTCTCCACCGGCGGGGTGCTGACACCCGCTCCGCCACCAACAGCCACTCCACTATACTCATCTAAGGTTAAGTCCACTGAAATATTGTTTGAGCTCATAATCGATTGAAACCCACTACTGCGGAGGGCTACCTGTCCCGGCCATGCCCAATGCTGACGCATCCCGCGAGTTCCCCCACGGGGGACAGATATACCCTCGTCCAATGATTGGGATAATTCTCAACCTTCGTTGAGGTGTCCTTCCCGGGAGACATCTACTAAATTCAGACCTCCCCACGCACCGACCGCGGTGGGCACCCTCCGCAAGAGCCTGCCCAGGCGGGCGTGAAGAACTACACCCCAGCCGGGTGGAGGTCTACCTCTGTAAGTGCGGTCCCAGCCTTGAACTTCAACACAATTCCAAAAATCCAATCCAGTCCGATCCATGTCATTACCTTTTGGCACACGCCGTATACCTTTTCATACTTAGAAAAACTTAACTCTTGCTCCCTCTCATCTCACCAGTCGCACTCGCATTTAAACTGGCTCACACACAATAACTCTCCTTTCACTCACATTCACACCAGGAGAGGCATAGCCCCACCTGACGACGTCAGTGGCGATCTGCAAGTTCTAGCTCCGTGGCCATACCGCAGACAGGTACTGCACCTCCTAGCACGGCCCCAATGACCCTCCCCTACCACCAATCCTCCTCCGCTTCCTTCCAAACACCCACTCATTCCTCCTACGTACACACTACCACAACTCATCATTTCCAATCGCCCTGTCAACATCAAACACCTTCAACTCGGCACCCCCCCCCCCCTTCAAGCACTCATTCGCCCTCAGTCGCTCAACATCCTCACGATCATGACATTCAACCACATACGCCCCGCCACGCCTTACCAGACCTCTTACGCGAACATCTCCCTCCTTCGGATCCAGGCACTTCACGATGTCCTCTCGCTTCACCTTCGCATCCGCCCTCTTGGGGAGCTCCAAGACGACTCGAGGCCCCCTGCTCTTCTTGCCAACGACCTTCGCCCAGCTCTCCTCCTCTGCTGCTGCGTCGACGTCCATCCTCTCCACAGCCAAATTCTCCCTAGCCACACTCTTAACAACGCTCACAACCTTATCACTCACTGACTCACTCACACGCATGCCAACCCTATCACACATTGTATCGTTCACACACTCATGCACTCTCTCACCAACTCTCTCACTCACTACCCTACTCACTCTCTCACTCACTCTATCACTCAACCTCTCCGCATCAAACTCGTCCATCTTCCTCCTTACCTCCTTAACGACGTTCTTCTCCAATGGCTCGACTCTCTTTCCAACCACCTGCACCTCCTCGTAAACCCTATTCATGTTTTCCCTAATTTCTTCATTCCCTTTCACACCACGTTCACACACCGACACCACACGCTCAACCTCCCTCTCAACCTTACCCAAACTCTCCCTGAACTCCTGCCTGACCATCTCAACTTCCCTACCTCTCTCCTCATCATGGGCCGTCAAAGTCTTCAGGGTGACATCAACCTCGCTCTGGATCTTATCTAATACCTCCTGGCTCTTTCGAACCACCTCACTCACCAAAGACTCACCCAACTCCTGAAGTTGGCTGTTCACCTGACTACTGAGCTCACGGCCCCAGTCCACCTCGACAAGGTTCCTCAAAGTCCTCTCCATGGCCGTCACCCTACCAGACGTCGTTGTTGCTCTGACATACTCCTTCCTCATCCTACCAAAGCAACCACTCATCCTGTTAATGCAGTCCTCCACCTGGACGTCCTTCATAGGATACAGCCGCTTCCTGAGGTCCTCAACCGCCGCTTTAAAATCGGCCTCCGCCTCACCCACTACCTCCCTACTCACCTCCTCCGGAGACCCAGAAGAGCGCGTCCTCCTCCTCTTCGTACGTCCCTGCTGGATAGGTAAGCCTGACATTCATTAATATCTCTGTTTCTACTGGTCCTAGAATATTGATTCTGGTGACATTTTAAAGCACATCGAATACTCTATTGAACTACCTCATCAGCAATTTTTTAAGCAATTTTGCCAGATGGGATATAACAGTAGGATGAGTTTTAAATGTGCACATACAGATTATGTATCGCTTACTAAGTAGAGAATTGTGATTTGTAGACACATAATATCGACATATGTTTTATAATTTTTTATTTTTTTAATAAATTGAAGTTCAAAAACGCAATACTAAAATTGTAAACAAAAATATATCTAGAATAAAAATTTTAAAAAAAATCTATGTATTTAATTTAATAATGAGAATTTGTAAGCTGGAAGAATATCTAACATTTCTAAAATTTCAAATGTTTTTTATTTTTCAATTAGAAGTTCTTTTACTTTCGAAGATATTGTTTCTAAGCGATGGCTATCGTTGTTAAATGTTGGCCTTAAATGTGATACACAGTACGTAGTTGGGAAAGGTCCGCGGGAGGTATAATACGTCTTCCGCACCGAAAGTGTTAACACTAAAAGTAAAATATTTAATGAATAGGCAAGTTTAGGCAAGATCTGACGACATTGTAAATAAGACAATATACTCCTAAAAGGATGCCAAGTGGTATTTTGTCAAGCAAATACAAGCGATTTGCGAATTCAATTAAATAAAATTATTTTCAGCTCGATGTAAAAAAAAAAGAAATTAGAGGAATTTAAAAACATTTTGTGCCAGTTTTTGACTTGTTATAATACCCTTAATGTGTACTGGAAGCAACAATAATTTATAAAATGAAATAAGAGTTCACGACGAATTTAATAAGCCAAGGCTTTTTTTAACATAGCAATTATAACCAGGCATTATGTAAAAACCATTGCAATAATATGGCTAAAAATCAATCTGCTCAATTGAAAAGGGTTTATGTGGTACTAACAATACAATCAAAATCCCAAATTAAAACTTTTATTATTTCCCCCAATGTCCAACATTACTGAAGGATCGCTCCAGTGTGGGGCGGGGTACTCGCTCCTGCTCCACTCCCTTCTCCACTAAACTCCTCTCCTGTAAGATCTACTGAAATATTTTTAAAAGACATAACTGAAATTACGCCCACTCCTGTGCAGGGCTTGGTGTCCCGGGCATGCCCAATGCCGAAGCATCCCGCGAGTTCCCCCTAGGGGGACAGCTATACCCACCTTGGGAGGAAAATGCTCAACTCCCGTTGGGGTTCCCGGACTCTACCTTAACTGGAGTCTCCCACGCACCGATTCGTGGGCACCCTACACAGTGCTTGCCAAGCGGGGGAGACTGCCACTCCAGCCGGTTAGGGGTCCACCGCTGTAAATGCGTCCCAGCCCATAAACGTCTCACCAAATCGTCATCCTGATCGTGTCCAAAGTACTCCGGGTCATTTTCCTCACAGCCACCTGGGGAAAAAAAATAAATAAAAAAACGCACATAATCAATCACACCGCTCGCTCTCACATTTAGACATCTGTCTCACACACACATACACACTCTCAGTCACAACACTTTCAACACCCGTCTACACACCAGGAGAGGCATAGCCCACTATCCAGCTCCCACACGAAGAACACATGTACCAGTTTACCTGGCCTGTATGTCCCCGTGCTTTGAACAGCACGACCACTATGTCTATGACCAGCAGATGGAGGCAAGCCCCCACTCCGGACACCACCCAGCCCGTAGTTCATATTGAGCGAGCCGCAAGCGACTCACCCCATTGCGGCCGAAATGAGCCCCGGCCCGGAACAGCAAAGCCGACTAAGGACCTACTGTTCCTACGGTTCCCCTACCCAAGGGCTACTCAGGGGGGGCTTCCTGCTGCCCTTGGGGAGGGTGGGCTCCGTACCCGTCAGGCAGGAACCTACCTCACGCTCACACTCATTCTCTCATCCCTTTCTTTCCTCTCAATCACACTCCTTGCATACTCTCTAAATAAACCAAATCCACTCTCACTCAAATATCCACTAATTCCACACTCAACCATCAGCTCCTTCAGACCCTCATGCAACCTTTCACGCTCACTTGCATACTTGGAACATTCAAACACCACATTTCTCACACTATCTTCCTCCTCCTCCTCACAATCACACCATGCATTCTCAGTCAAACTAAAACCAAACAACTTACACTTAAAACAACCATGACCACTCAACACTTGCTCCATACAATAATCCACAATCAACCAGTCCATTTTCACTCAATCAGACACACTCGGCAACCACTCATACGTCCATCTTCCTTTCGCACTGCTATCCCACGGACTTGACAGTGTGTTTTCCAGAGAGGAGTAGAAACAATACGGGGGCTCCTAGCCGTGAAGCCTTACTCCCCCGCATCTTAACTACATCCTATTTGGCGTCACAGATTGGAGTAGCCCACGCATGCCAGCGTACATACGCTTTGGCTCGTATGTCGTCAGCATGCGAGAGCTACTCCAGGTGGGGGACGAGCCCACTACCCAGCTCCCACACGAAGAACACATGTACCAGTTTACCTGGCCTGTATGTCTTCGTGCTTTGAACAGCACGACCACTACGTCTATGACCGGCAGCTGGAGGCAAGCCTCCACTCCGGACACCACCCAGCCCGTAGTTCATATTGAGCGAGCCGCAAGCGACTCACCCTATTGAGGCCGGAATGATCCCCGGCCCGGAACAGCAAAGCCGACTAAGGCCCTACTGTTCCTACTGTTCCCCTAGGGGGGTCCGTACCCGTGGGGCTACCTCAGCTCCACCATTCTCTCATCCCTTTCTTTCCTCTCAATCACACTCCTTGCATACTCTCTAAATAAACCAAATCCACTCTCACTCAAATATCCACTCATTCCACATTCAACACTCAATACCTTCAGACCCTCATTCAACCTTTCACGCTCACTTGCATACTTGGAACATTCTAACACCACATGCCTCACACTATCCTCCTCCTCCTCACACCATGCATTCTCAGTCAAACCAAACCCAAACAACTTACACTTAAAACATCCATGCCCACTCAACACTTGCGCCATACAATAATCAACAATCAACCAATCCTTCTTGCACCCTTCCTTCTCACACCCTCAATCACTCTTCCCTTCCACTCCACACTTCCATTCACTCTCAACATGTAACCACTCCAACGACGTTCGACCTCCAGCTCCAAGGGCCATACGCCGGCCAGCACCTCCAAGGCGTCCTGTGATATCGTCCTGTAGGCCTCACCCAGCACCCCTTCATCCTCCCCCCCCCACACACGCCTCACATGCTCTACCAGACCCATTCTCTCTTGCCACCACACACCCAGATAACGCACACCAGTAACATACTTCAACACTCTCTCACCCATTCGCACTCTCGGACCCCTATTCACATTCAAACTCCCTTTCAACAACATACACACCGTTTTCTCCTCTGACAATCTCATCTTCCTCTCACTCATCCATTCACACACCATTCTCAACACACCCATCATACCCGGCCACCACACTCTATCAAACGCACCCACAACATCCAGAAACACACCTAACACATACTTACTCTCACTCCTCTCAACCTCACGCCTCACATTCCACATTGCATCCTCCGTACACTTCCCACTCATAAATCCATACTGTCTCTCATGCACACTCTTCACTCACACCACCCCTCTTTCAACATCTCAACACTTATACCCCCATACCCTCCTTCACATTTCCACTCTCTTCCCAAACACACACACCTTCACTCTCACCAATCATTCCCATCACTTTCTCAGCTTCCCCGAAGACAGCTTATAGGCCAGGTTCCAAGGACCCTTCTGCTCTCCCCCTCACAACCCTTCCCAACCTCTACACTCTTTCACTCTCCCATTCGCTCTCTCATCACATCACTCTTCATTCGCTCCAACTCATCCGACCACCAACACACAGCTCTCGGCCTCTTCACACCTCTCTTCATGCTACCTTTCGCACACCTTACAATCCATTCTTCCACACACCTAACATACCTCACTACATCCTTCCTGCACGATACTCTAAAAGCAGAAACGTCATTCACACTCTCACTCAACAACATTCGGAACTTATCCCATTCAGCCGACCTCAAACAGAACCTTGCACACTCGCCTTTCATTCTTCTACCCAATCTCTCAGCTCTCAACACACTAAACACTAACACACCATGCTGGCTGCTGCACCATTCACTCTCAACTCTCCATTCACTCACCCTCTCACTCATACTCGCACTCACAACTGTCACATCTATCCAACTCACACCACCATCACCCACAATCTACCACACTCATTCACAATCTTCCATCCAAGCCCATTCACACAAACTTCCAACTCCACACCTCTATCATCCGTAACCTCACCACCCCACAACACATTCTTCGCATTCGCATCCATGCACACTATAACATCCTTACCTCTCAACACTCTCTCAATCATACACAATCTCTCAAGGTACCCATCTATACTGTGCGACGCCTGAAAGTACATGGACACCAAGTAAAAGGCCCCAACCCCAGTTATCAGCTGAACCACAACAAAATGGCTGTCGCTCAGCTGGCTGAGCCTGAGAACCCCCACATTCGGGTCCAGCACCACAACCGCCGCCCACACTCGCTCATCACTGCAATCACACTCACACCACTCACACACGCTTCCTATTTCGCACCTCACTCGCAACACACTTTCGCTCTTTCCATTATTCACCTGGCAGATCCTTACCTCGGCTGTACTGGGCCTACTCATAACTAGTGTTCCTCACCAGCTGTCTCTTCTCCATCTCTAACACTGGGCACTTGGCCCAGCCGGCGGGATGACTCCTGTCCCTGAAGCCTGCTCTCCAGCAGTTAGCGCATCTCACCTTCTCCCGACTGCTTCCAACTGGGCACCTCATCTGATGGTGACCTTCTTCACCGCACCAGCCGCATGTTATCGGCGACCTACATGTCCTTGCGCCATGGCCATATCTAAGACAGGTGTTACACCGCTTAACGGTGAAATCCTCAACACGGGTAAACTAGCGGCATGAGTGTAGGGCCCCACATTACAGGCCGGGACCTGCTCTCATAAACCCTCAAAGGAACCACACGGCCCAATCATTCGCACAACCCGCGTACACACACGCTGAGGACCGCCACTCACAAACTCAGGAATGAACTCCGCCTTACACTCATCCTCAGTCATTCCCTCGAACACCCACGCATTCCTCTTTCGCACACAACTCCACAAATCCTCCTTCACAATCATTCTATCCACATCATACATTCTCACTCTCGGCCATCTCCACCCTTTCTCACCATCAACAACCACACCCAGACCTTTCAAACTCTCATTCACTCGCAATTTCTCTATATCATACTTATCGTGACACCTTCAACCACATAATTCCCATACACACACAACCCACGCCCTCACCAACCCTCTCACACGACACCTCTCCCTCCTTCGGATCCTCAAACACTTTGACGATTGTCGTCCTCTACGAACCTTAGCTTTCAGCTCCCTTTAGGCAGCTCCAGTATGACCCTTTGGACCCCTCTTATTCCTGGCTTATACCTTCGCCCAGCTCTTCTCCCTCAGCTACTGTATTTCAGACATCCATCCTTTTCAGAACCCAGATTCTCGCGCGCAAACTCTTCACCTACACTCACCACTCTGTCACCCACACTCTCACTCACCCTCAATCCCACTCTATCACACATCGTCTCATTTACGCACTCATTCACTCTCTCACCAACCTTCTCACTCACAACTCTACTCACTCTCTCACTCACACGCTCACACACGTTCTCTCAGGACTTCTCCAGCACTTAATATCCATTCTCATCCTCACCTCTTTCACAACGTTTCTCTCCAACGGATCAAACTTCCTACCAACCACTTGCACTTACTTATACACCCTATTCATATTCTCCCTAATCTCATCACTATCTTTCAATCCCCACTCTATCACACTCGTCTCATTAACGCACTCATTCACACTCTCACCAACCGTCTCACTCACAACTCTACTCACTCTCTCACTAACACGCTCACAAACTTTCTCACTCAGACTCTCAGGACTTAATTCTTCCATTTCCTCATCCTCACCCTCTTTCACAACGTTCCTCTCACAACGGCCTCAACTTTCCTACCAACACTTGCACTTCCTTATACACCCTATTCATATTCTCCCAAATTCTCATCTCATATATTTCACACCCTCGTTCCCACATTTTTCACCCATTTTTCCACGGCGATCCAACCTCTACTCTCCACTTTTCCCCAGGTCACTCCCTGAAACTCCTGCCTGACCCTCTCTACCTCCTTACCTCGTTTCTCGTAATGGCTCTCGTCAATCGTCTTGAGCGTTTGTGTCCACTCTACACTCTGGATTTTGGTCCAGCACCGTACTGACTCTTGGCGAACCACCTCTCGGTGACGAGCGCCTCACAAAGCTCCTCCAGCTGCCGGATCACCTGATTGGCTAAGCTCCTTGGGGGACCCCATTCAACCTCGACCAAGTTTCTTCAGGTGTAAGTTCTTCTGACTGCACCCTGCCGGATGGCCGACAGCTAGTGCCACTGCCGTTACTCCTTTCGGAGCCTTTGGCAAAGGCAGCCGGCCGGACATCCGGCTGAGGCAGTCCCTTCCACCGCTGACATCCATTACCGGGTACAAGCCGAGTTCCTTATGGTCCTCCCACAGCAAATCCATGAAATCCGCACTCCATCTCCCCTAACATTCCCTACCTAACTCCTTACTCACACTCCTCTGGCGTGATCCAGATGGACTTTGTTTCTCCTCCTCTTTGGCCTGGTCTCGGACCTCTGCTTCTACTGGGTGGGGTGTACTCACGCCTCACACCACTACCCACCGCCTCTCCGTGTGAACTCTCACAGGTCAAGTCCACTGTAATGTTTTAATATTTAAATAAATTACTATTACTCATAATTAGCGATTAAACCCACGTACTGCGGAGGGGCTACCTGTCCCGGGCATGCCCAATTGCTGACGCATCTCGCGAGTTTTTCCCCCCCCCGCGGGGGGACAGATTTTATTCCTACCCTCCATGGGGGACGGGAAATAATAAAAAAAAAATCTCAAACCTTCGTTGAGGGTTCCCAGGATCTACTTAATTTCGGAACCTTCCCACGCACCCGACCGCGTGGGCAACCTCTCCGCAGCGCCTGCCAGGCAGGGAGAACAACCACCCCAAGCCGGTGTATAGAGGTTTTCCCCCCCCCCCCCCCCCCCCCAACCACCTCTGTAAGTGCGGTCCCAGCCCTGATCATCAACACATATCCGAATCCAAGTGTAAAAACCAAGTCCAATCTTCATCATTAATTCCCTAAGTCCAAAAAGTTTGGCACACGCCGTTTACCCTGGACTTAAAATAATAAAATAAAAAATTTTCTAAGTCCGGAAAAAAAAAAAAAACATAAAAAAAAAAAACAAATTAAAAAAAAAAAACCTAAACACAACACAACTACACAGTCATACGCATTGAGCATATTATTTCTCCTTCAAACCCTCTCTCATTTCACCCCTTCAGGACCCTCCTCATTTCACCTTCAAATCCCTCTCCCTCATTTCACCTTCAAATCCAAATCCTCTCATATCCCTTGGACAAACCTCTCTCATTTCACCTTCAAACCCTGACTAACTTATCACACCCACTCAGGACTCTCACCTCAGCCATTCGTTCCCACTCACTCACATTTACCATTACTCTCACAATTACAATTACCTCTCTCCAGCTCTCACAACAACACTCAAACCACTCTCCTTTTCTCTCCCAACTTCACACACAGGAGTGGCATAGCCCAGCCTGACGACCTCTTCCGGTAGTCACACTGCAAGCAGTGTTTTGTCCAGCCCGCACGTGGGTTTTTAGGCCCGGACGTGGAAGTAGGCCGTAAGACAGGGGGGTCGCCCCCTCCGATCAGACCTGGGACACTATGTTCCCGCCGGTTCGGAGTTGGACCCCCTGCCCTTTGCGGGCCCCCACGGACTTGACAGCATAAAAGGTCCTACCGGGCATGAGAGCAGAAAGAGCCGCATTGATGCCCCTCACCGAGCCTTCAGCATGAAGCTTGGGCTCGGCCGTTGCCATCACAAACCACTTCCTTCCGCTGATCCTCCAACGCCCCCCCTACCCCGGGGAAAATCCTTCGATCCCCGCAATGGTTGTTCACATCCACAAGGATGCGCCCAAATGCTTTTTTCCTGTTGGAGACTCAGGTTCCCGATGAGAGATCCCAAAGGAACCGAATCACAATACGGAAAACAAGGAAAACTCCCGCAGCGTCCCCGCCCAACCCCATGATAATCCGTACGCTCCACCGAAAGCGGGAATACCTGCTGGTTTAGAACCGGCCAAAAAACTCTCGGGAACAAAAGATCCCTACCCCCCAACAACTACCCTTAACCCCCTGTCCCCCCTTTCCCCAAATATAAACCCAAATAAAAACGAAAGTGGCCAACGCCCCTGCATAAAATAGAAAAATATAAAGAAATAGAAAAAAAACCCAGCGAAAGAATAATCCAATAGCCCCCCTAAACAAAACTTGTCTTAAACAACCCTCCTCCAAGTATCTCCTAATTATTCCTCGAATCCCCCGGGGAACCGCCCCCGGCGGGTAATATTTCACCTGGGCAAAAAGCCCCTCCTAACCCCCCTAACGCCAGAGTGCTCCGGCGCCCGGCACCACGGCGCCGGGGGCAGACCGCCCCCATCTCCGGCAAGGCAACATCTCCCCCAACGGGGGGGGGACGGCTCATCGCTTGGAGAAGGGTGGGAACCAAAAAAAAAACCCCAGAATCCAGGTTTAAGCCCCCCTGGCACCCCCTTTGGCCCGGCCAAAAAACAGTGTGGTAGACCAGAAGAAGGAGTGGAAACAGAAACGGGGGGGCTTCCCGTAGCCGCGAAGTCCCCTTAAATCCGCCGGCCAAAAAAAAGCCCCTATCACACTTTCCTTATTTGGGAACACAGAATAGGAAATAAGGCCCCACGCATGGCCAGCGTAACCATACGGCCTCTGCTTTCCATATGTTCCACCAAGCATGCGAAACGCTATCCCAGGTTGGGGGGCGAAACGAAGCCCCACACTACCTAGCTCACAAACCAGACACGGCATGGTACCCCAGTTTTTTTTTTTTTTTGCCATGGCCCGTCGCCTCCCGTGCCAAATCGAAACCTACACCGGACCACTACCATCCTAATGAAACCGGCCAGATGAGAGGGCCAAGCCTCGCCACTCCTGACAACCAACCCAGCCCCCGTAGTTTCATATTGGGAAGTAAGCCGCCAAGTGACGAACTTTTACCCCCATTAAGGCCGGCAAATGATCCCCCGGCCCGGAACAGCAAAAGCCGACTTCCACTCCCCTGAAGAAACCCCACTTATACGGCGGTTTCCAACAAAAAATCGGCCCCAATCGGACCATCTGCTTTTTGCCTCCACCGGAACCGGAGCTGGAACGTCCCCCTCGTCCCCACCACCTCCTAAGTGAAAAAAAGCCAGTCACCGGATGCACACCTCAGCCGGAACTGCCAGCAATCTGAGACTTCACTAACCCACAATAAAACTCACATAAACACAGAGCTATATAGATAGATGTTCACACCACCAAGACTAGGTGGACACTCAAAAACTAGGCAGACGCCCCCATTGGCCTAAACCCGTCGGCGAGGCAACGGGGGATGCTCCGCCAGGTGAGTCGAAACCCACTCGGCAAGGCCTCTCCCCCAACGCGCGGGGGCAGACGCCCCCATCGGCAGGCACATCTCCCCAACGGGGGGGGGGGCTAGAAGGGTGGGACAAAAAACCCAGATCCAGTTAAGCCCCCTGCACCCTTTGGCCGGGCCAAACAGTGTGTAGACCAGAAAGGAGTGGAAACAGAACGGGGGCTCCTAGCCGCGAAGCCTTAATCCGCCGCACCTATCACACTTCCTATTTGGGAACACAGATAGGAATAGCCCACGCATGCCAGCGTACATACGCTCTGCTCATATGTCACCAGCATGCGAACGCTATCCCAGGTGGGGGACGAGCACACTACCTAGCTCCAACAGACGGCATGTACCAGTTTGCCTGGCCCGTCGCCTCCGTGCATCGAACACACGACCACTACGTCTATGACCGGCAGATGGAGGCAAGCCTCCACTCCTGACACCACCCAGGCCGTAGTTCATATTGAGTAAGCCGCAAGAGACTTACCCCATTAAGGCCGGAATGATCCCCGGCCCGGAACAGCAAAGCCGACTTCTCCTGAGAACCCCCATATACGGGTCAACAAAAATCGGCCCAATCGGACATCTGCTCCTCCACCGGAACCGGAGCTGGAAGTCCTCGTCCACCACCTCTAAGTGAAGCCAGTCACCGGATGCACACCTCAGCCAACTGCCAGCAATCAGAGCCTTCAATAACCCACAATAAAACTCACATAAACACAGAGCTATATAGATAGATGTTCACACCACCAAGACTAGGTGGACACTCAAAAACTAGGCAGACGCCCCCATTGGCCTAAACCCGTCGGCGAGGCAACGGGGGATGCTCCGCCAGGTGAGTCGAAACCCACTCGGCCAGCCTCTCCCCCAACGACCTGGCAATGCCCACAAGCACCTCAGTTGAGAGAGTGGTGTCCGACCCAAGGTCATTCACCAACTCCCTAACCCCCTCGGCGATGCAGGCATACCCATCGACACCAGCCAGCGACGACTCCACCACAACCGGCTGCGACCATCCCCGAGAGTAAACCCCTGGCGCACTTAACAGCATCAATAGTCTTTCCAGGTACGAGAACGGAGAGGGCGGCACTAAGACCTCTGACAGAGCCAAAAGCCAACTCCTCCAGATTTGCCGTGTCACAATTGAGGGTGACCAAAATCCCTCCTATCCCGACGCTAGAGCTCCTGAGTCCTCTCATACTAAAACCCTGGTAGCTCCCAGTCATTGGCTATTATTACATCCCGAAGGACGCACTTCCCCCATTTTAGAGGCGGGGTGGCCCCATGTATGGGCGCTAGTGCGCGCTCGTGTGGTTAGCCCATGGTTTCCCACAGCGAGCGTAAACGAGAGTCCCACTCCTACGAGGGTGAGGGCCCTTGGAAGAATCGCAACTTGTAGAGCCCCGCAGGGAAAGCCTCGCGCAGGCGCCCCCTAGGATTTTAATCCATCCGCTGCCCCGGGGTGGTTCCGTGGAATTCGCCAATAGCGCGTGCGCAACGGGAGCGTCATTGCGCAGCATCAGCAGCACTCTGTCTTGACCCTATGAATACCTAATACTAGGTAACAATAAGTTATGGATCTGAATACGTACATTATATACGTAACCCCTTGTATTTCACAGGTGTTCCCGCAGACGCACCTAATGGCCGTGGCCATCGTTTTGAGCATTTGCCTGTCACGGTCAGACACAGGCGACACCCGAAGGTATTTGCCTGTCGGCTGCTCACAGCAAACGCAGTTCATGCAAGTCATTGCTTTAAGGTCATCGCAATCCAGTTAAGCATCCAAGAACCTGTGATAGATCTCAATGGAGCTCCGAAGGGCCATCAAGGATATAGTCTTGAGGTCCACTCGTTTAACCACCCCCACCCGACTTAAAGCCTTTATTGTGGTGAGGGGCATTGCTCCCCTGGTTCCTAACACTATGGGTAATACCTCTGCGCCAGATTCGTCAGATGCAGAGAACAACTTGCGTGCCTCTGGAAGCAACTTTCTCTTCCCTCGCCTTTCGAAGATAGTCTCCATCCTCGTGGCGGACTGTTACATCGACCACGAAGACCCCTTCCTGATTGCTTACAATCAAGTCGGGTTTGAGCTTCCCCCCTCCAGGTAAGGTGAGTGTCGCTTCTGTCGTTACTGCGCCTCCAGAACTCCCACTCTGCGCTACTGATTTACGAAACTTACAATTTCGTCGTGCCGATGGATCCTCTCAATCTTAGTGTGCATGCAAGCACCAAGAATGTGAGCCAGTGTTTCCTTTGCCGCATGGCACCTGCGACAAGTGAGGTCCATCCGTGAGTCAATCCGATGCAAAGTAGTCTTATTGCCAGCAGTATTCCTTTGCAATTGCAAGGCGGTAATAAACCTACAGGGTTTGAGGTCCGCCAAGAAGACGTTCCCCACCAGGTCGTCTGCGTGAGAGAGCACAGAACGACCTTGCACTACGAGACCAGCCCACACATCCAACTCATTTTTCCTGCAACGACTCTTGAACTTTGATAGGTCAGTCTCCGCGTAAGGAATGTTCAAGCGAATTGATTTCGAGACGTGCAGCCGTATGAGAGCCTCGCCAAATGTGCCGGATCACCGGATCTTCGGATCTCGCCAACCGAAGACCCACACCCAATGCTACATGAGGTATCACCTCAGCTAGTCGTGGTTCGCCCAACCCACCGTCTCGCCTGCTACAATGGATTAATCCATTCGCCACGCTCATGGGCAGGTGCATAAAACTTTTCACACACACTCTCAGCTCTTGGTCCATATCCCGATGATTAGATATGGCTGGCACGGCAATCACCAGCTGGTGAGAGTAATGTGGGAGGAGATACCTCGTGAGCAGTAGCAGTTTTTGGCCGGGTTTGAGGGGCACATTAACCAGGCGTTTTAGCGCCTGTGAGAATTCCTCTCGTGCAACCTCAAGCGAGATCCAGACCATGGAGAGAAACGAACCCCGAGATACGTCAGCAAGTCGGAAGCCTTCACCGCCGAGATTCGCTCTCCGAGCCGTTCCATGCCCGTGCCATATATTGACCAAGAGCCATGATGTATTCGGATGCACCACGCAAAACTTTTTCTGGCCGAAATACTCATGCCCAGTGCGCCAAAATAGTCCACCGCGCAGTCCAGCAGAGCTGGTTCCTTCGGGGCGTCGGACGCCATGAAATACAAGTCGTCCGTACTGGCAAGACACGAGAGATATACACCTCCCATGTCTAGCCCGGGAATCTATTCAAGTTCCTCAATGAGCGCGTCCAGCACGAGATTCCAAATCAAAGGGGAAAGAGGATTACCATGCTTAACCCCACGCCGGATCGGCACATCGATAGAGCCTCTTGGGTGAGCTATCTTTGTGTGCATCCCATCGTACGAGCGGACCACCAGATCGACTAGCTCTGTCGGTAGGCCTTTCCTCTTCAAAGCCCATTCGATAGCCTTATGTGGGACCGTGTCAAAAGCTTTTGAGATATCCACCTGGATACCTACGCCGCCTTGACAAGCCTTCATAGTCCTTACCGCTTCGCACACGAGACGGACGTTGCTAAAACAACCCGCTTCAGCAACGGACCCTTTTTGTCTCGGATGTAGTTTCACCAACTCTCGCAACCTCGAGACGACGATTCCCCAGAAGAGGCGGCTGAGGAGAGAACCAATCGTCAGAGGTCTATAATCGGACACTTTAGTTTTGCCCTTACCTTCTTTAAATATGAGAGGTGTACGGTTCTCCTTCCATCGTGACGGAAGGATTCCCGTTACTAGAACCAAATTGTATAAACCTGCTAACAAGTTGGTCCGAACGGCCCCTTGGTGCGATTGATCCCTTCACCCTCCGCAAGCGCTGCAGCACTTCAGCGCCTGTCACGACCCCCAGGAGTCTGTCAACCGCGACGGCCTCAGCTCCTGGATGGAAGGTCCTCTAACCGCAACCTCCCTACGGCTCCCCAGAGGTGAGTGTACAAATCTGTAACGTCGTTGTGGTCTAGCTCGTAAGCCGGGGATGAGGCGGCGTGGTCCACCCCCGTACGAATATGCTTAGCAAGAAGGGCAGGCTCCTTCTTGAAGAGATCTTGGACTCTCGAATACAGGAAACGCTTGTAAGCGCGCATGTCGGACCCTTCCTTTTTCTTCTTTGAGAGAGCTCGAACCGGCTTGTCAACCTGGGTGGTAGGCCCCAGGATTCTCAGGAACTGGTCATAGAGGGAATCCATGGCCTCTTGCGAGTCCACCCCCCTCTTTATCAGCTGAGCTAGCTCGAGAGCACTGTCGGACAGCTTAGAAATGTCCCACGTCTCTATGTGCCGAAGCATCTCCTCCCGCCATACCTCGGATCGCGGCGGTTCAGCGCTTGCATCGACGCGGTCAATCGGTTCCGGTCCTGTATCCGATCCGCCACCAATCGGGTCAGCAACAGCCGGAGTATCCTCGATGACCGCCGAATCGGTCTGGGCCAAGCCCCCTTCCTCTTCCAACACTCGCTCTTGCTCGCAACGCACTTTTTCAGCACCTGTGGCTCCGAGACCCGGCCCGGTTCCGGGACTTTTTTCCAGAGTTATTATCCTACCGGGATTGCCTGTGCCGCTTTGGGAAGTGGCCTCCGACATCCCTCTCCATCCCAGTTATGGAGATAAGAGATACTTACTCACGCCATTTGACATTTTAGAATGAGTTGCTAGCGAGAAGAGGAACAGACGGGTTTCTATCCTCCATGGAGAGTAATTTTGTTTTGACAATTGAGGAATAGATATCGCTGCATACTGAAAATAGTCATTCTTGTTGTCTTTATTTCAAAGATGCATTCGCCATAATTATAGACTCTTGTGCTGTCCCTCATTTGGTCTTCCATAAGAACCCGTCACTGTATTTCATTACTGTTAAAAATTACTAAAGGAGGTCAGTTGATAATCCTTTCGTTTCCCAAACCTACAGCGTTTATGTTTTAATTTAAAAGAGCCCATGTTTCACCGTTATACGGAACCATCACGTTTTTAATATATAATTAGTTTCCGGGAGATCCACGTCCCTACCCTAGTTACAATAGCTTATCAGAGAAGAAATGTCACAACCTGAAAATGACAAGAAACACCATTTACACATCTGTGCTGAAAGGTGGCGATATAACTCATTTTTATCACCGTAATATTGCATGGCAGAAATTATATTCGAAGTAAGAAGTAAAAAATGCTGAAATGAAGAATTATGAACAAAACAAGAATTTATAACCTTATTAGCTCAACAGTGTGACAGACGTAAAGGAAAATCAGAACAGCTAAAGTAATAAATCTATTAGTTAAAACAGACATTTGTACTAATGAACTTCACCTGTATTTTAATGATTTTTTTTTAGAAAAATGAATGTAACATTGTTTGATTTCTGCATAAGGGGCAGGTTATCTAAAGGTTACCAACATTTTTTGTCCAGGCTGGTGGGACTAGGTAGGATTTCTTTTTAGTGAACCCAACACCAATAAAATCTACTTCCCTGAACGGGTGTCGCACCCACGACTCAAAATTATTTCAAGTATATTAAATATCAATGCCTTAACATACGTCGCTAGCCTAACCGTTCCATTCACAGGGGAAAATAATATTCAAATAAGGAAAGGATTTTTTTTTTTTTTTTTATTTAAATAAGGAAAACAAAATAATTCCAAAATCAGAGAAATGATATGCCTTCATCAGTAAAACTGTTACCTATTCCTCCCTTAAAACGTGGCACACTCGTCAGAAGTATCATCGCATCAAAGGTAATTCATAATGAATTTAGATAAAATAATTATTATATAATTAGGATGAAGTAAGTTAATATTGTAAATATGGTTGCAGGTTGTAGGCCTTGGCAGATGTGAGCAGCAAACAGCTTTCTATGATGGAGCAAATGCAGACATTGTTTATGGAAGTTGTCTCGTGAATATTCCTATCTCTGGAGCAGTCAGCAGCTGTGAATAGAGCAGTTAGTCCTCATCATACATGCCAATATATGTCAGCAGTCAGCTGTGAATAGAGCAGTTAGTCCTCATCATACATGCCAATATATGTCAGCAGTCAGCTGTGAATAGAGCAGTTAGTCCTCATCATACATGCCAATATATGTCAGCAGTCAGCTGTGAATAGAGCAGTTAGTCCTCATCATACATGCCAATATATGTCAGCAGTCAGCTGTGAATAGAGCAGTTAGTCCTCATCATACATGCCAATATATGTCAGCAGTCAGCTGTGAATAGAGCAGTTATTCCTCATCATACATGCCAATATATGTCAGCAGTCAGCTGTGAATAGAGCAGTTAGTCCTCATCATACATGCCAATATATGTCAGCAGTCAGCTGTGAATAGAGCAGTTAGTCCTCATCATACATGCCAATATATGTCAGCAGTCAGCTGTGAATAGAGCAGTTAGTCCTCATCATACATGCCAATATATGTCAGCAGTCAGCTGTGAATAGAGCAGTTATTCCTCATCATACATGCCAATATATGTCAGCAGTCAGCTGTGAATAGAGCAGTTAGTCCTCATCATACATGCCAATATATGTCAGCAGTCAGCTGTGAATAGAGCAGTTAGTCCTCATCATACATGCCAATATATGTCAGCAGTCAGCTGTGAATAGAGCAGTTAGTCCTCATCATACATGCCAAAATATGTCAGCATTCAGCTGTGAATAGAGCAGTTAGTCCTCATCGTACATGCCATATATGTCAGCATCAGCTGTGAATAGCAGTTAGTCCTCATCGTACATGCCAAATATATGTCAGCAGTGAATCAGCTGTGAATAGAGCAGTAGTTAGTCCTCACCATACACAATATAAGTCTCATGCTTATGTGCTGTCAGCAGTCAGCTGTGAATAGAGCAGTTAGTCCTCATCATACATGCCAATAGATGTCAGCAGTCATCTGTGAATAGAGCAGTTAGTCCTCATCATACATGCCAATATATGTCAGCAGTTAGTCTTCATCATACATGCCAATATATGTCAGCAGTCAGCTGTGAATAGAGCAGTTAGTCCTCATCATACATGCCAATATATGTCAGCAGTCAGCTGTGAATAGAGCAGTTAGTCCTCATCATACATGCCAATATATGTCAGCAGTCAGCTGTGAATAGAGCAGTTAGTCCTCATCATACATGCCAATATATGTCAGCAGTCATCTGTGAATAGAGCAGTTAGTCCTCATCATACATGCCAATAGATGTCAGCAGTCAGCTGTGAATAGAGCAGTTAGTCCTCATCATACATGCCAATAGATGTCAGCAGTCATCTGTGAATAGAGCAGTTAGTCCTCATCATACATGCCAATATATGTCAGCAGTCAGCTGTGAATAGAGCAGTTAGTCCTCATCATACATGCCAATATATGTCAGCAGTCAGCTGTGAATAGAGCAGTTTCTCATCATACCAATATATGTCAGCAGTCAGCTGTGAATAGAGCAGTTAGTCCTCATCATACATGCCAATATATGTCAGCAGTCAGCTGTGAATAGAGCAGTTAGTCCTCATCATACATGCCAATATATGTCAGCAGTCAGCTGTGAATAGAGCAGTTAGTCCTCATCATACATGCCAATATATGTCAGCAGTCAGCTGTGAATAGAGCAGTTAGTCCTCACCATACATGCCAATATATGTCAGCAGTCAGCTGTGAATAGAGCAGTTAGTCCTCATCATACATGCCAATATATGTCAGCAGTCAGCTGTGAATAGAGCAGTTAGTCCTCATCATACATGCCAATATATGTCAGCAGTCAGCTGTGAATAGAGCAGTTAGTCCTCATCATACCAGCCAATATATGTCAGCAGTCAGCTGTGAATAGAGCAGTTAGTCCTCATCATTACATGCCAATATATGTCAGCAGTCAGCTGTGAATAGAGCAGTTAGTCCTCATCATACATGCCAATATATGTCAGCAGTCAGCTGTGAATAGAGCAGTTAGTCCTCATCATACATGCCAATATATGTCAGCAGTCAGCTGTGAATAGAGCAGTTAGTCCTCATCATACATGCCAATATATGTCAGCAGTCAGCTGTGAATAGAGCAGTTAGTCCTCATCATACATGCCAATATATGTCAGCAGTCAGCTGTGAATAGAGCAGTTAGTCCTCATCATACATGCCAATATATGTCAGCAGTCAGCTGTGAATAGAGCAGTTAGTCCTCATCATACATGCCAATATATGTCAGCAGTCAGCTGTGAATAGAGCAGTTAGACCTCATCATACATGCCAATATATGTCAGCAGTCAGCTGTGAATAGAGCAGTTAGTCCTCATCATACATGCCAATATATGTCAGCAGTCAGCTGTGAATAGAGCAGTTAGTCCTCATCATACATGCCAATATATGTCAGCAGTCAGCTGTGAATAGAGCAGTTAGTCCTCATCATACATGCCAATATATGTCAGCAGTCAGCTGTGAATAGAGCAGTTATTCCTCATCATACATGCCAATATATGTCAGCAGTCAGCTGAGTATAGAGGAGTTGGTCCTCATAATACATGCCAATATATGTCAGGAGTGAGCTGTGAATAGAGCAGTTATTCCTCATCATACCATGCCAATATATGTCAGCAGTCAGCTGTGAATAGAGCAGTTAGTCCTCATCATACATGCCAATATATGTCAGCAGTCAGCTGTGAATAGAGCAGTTAGTCCTCATCATACATGCCAATATATGTCAGCAGTCAGCTGTGAATAGATCAGTTACTTCTCATCATACACGCCAATATATGTCAGCAGTCAGCTGTGAATAGAGCAGTTAGTCCTCATCATACATGCCAATATATGTCAGCAGTCAGCTGTGAATAGAGCAGTTAGTCCTCATCATACATGCCAATATATGTCAGCAGTCAGCTGTGAATAGAGCAGTTAGTCCTCATCATACATGCCAATATATGTCAGCAGTCAGCTGTGAATAGAGCAGTTAGTCCTCATCATACATGCCAATATATGTCAGCAGTCAGCTGTGAATAGAGCAGTTAGTCCTCATCATACATGCCAATATATGTCAGCAGTCAGCTGTGAATAGAGCAGTTAGTCCTCATCATACATGCCAATATATGTCAGCAGTCAGCTGTGAATAGAGCAGTTAGTCCTCATCATACATGCCAATATATGTCAGCAGTCAGCTGTGAATAGAGCAGTTAGTCCTCATCATACATGCCAATATATGTCAGCAGTCAGCTGTGAATAGAGCAGTTAGTCCTCATCATACATGCCAATATATGTCAGCAGTCAGCTGTGAATAGAGCAGTTAGTCCTCATCATACATGCCAATATATGTCAGCAGTCAGCTGTGAATAGAGCAGTTAGTCCTCATCATACATGCCAATATATGTCAGCAGTCAGCTGTGAATAGAGCAGTTAGTCCTCATCATACATGCCAATATATGTCAGCAGTCAGCTGTGAATAGAGCAGTTAGTCCTCATCATACATGCCAATATATGTCAGCAGTCAGCTGTGAATAGAGCAGTTAGTCCTCATCATACATGCCAATATATGTCAGCAGTCAGCTGTGAATAGAGCAGTTAGTCCTCATCATACATGCCAATATATGTCAGCAGTCAGCTGTGAATAGAGCAGTTAGTCCTCATCATACATGCCAATATATGTCAGCAGTCAGCTGTGAATAGAGCAGTTAGTCCTCATCATACATGCCAATATATGTCAGCAGTCAGCTGTGAATAGAGCAGTTAGTCCTCATCATACAAGCCAATATATGTCAGCAGTCAGCTGTGAATAGAGCAGTTAGTCCTCATCATACATGCCAATATATGTCAGCAGTCAGCTGTGAATAGAGCAGTTAGTCCTCATCATACATGCCAATATATGTCAGCAGTCAGCTGTGAATAGAGCAGTTAGTCCTCATCATACATGCCAATATATGTCAGCAGTCAGCTGTGAATAGAGCAGTTAGTCCTCATCATACATGCCAATATATGTCAGCAGTCAGCTGTGAATAGAGCAGTTAGTCCTCATCATACATGCCAATATATGTCAGCAGTCAGCTGGGACTAGAGCAGTTTGTCCTCATCATACATGCCCAATATATGTCAGCAGTCAGCTGTGAATAGAGCAGTTAGTCCTCATCATACATGCCAATATATGTCAGCAGTCAGCTGTGAATAGAGCAGTTAGTCCTCATCATACATGCCAATATATGTCAGCAGTCAGCTGTGAATAGAGCAGTTAGTCCTCATCATACATGCCAATATATGTCAGCAGTCAGCTGTGAATAGAGCAGTTAGTCCTCATCATACATGCCAATATATGTCAGCAGTCAGCTGTGAATAGAGCAGTTAGTCCTCATCATACATGACAATATATGTCATCTGTGAATAGAGCAGTTAGTCCTCATCATACATGCCAATATATGTCAGCAGTCAGCTGTGAATAGAGCAGTTAGTCCTCATCATACATGCCAATATATGTCAGCAGTCAGCTTCCTCAACTCCCATCCAACCATTTACATACCCAATCAGGTAACAAGTATATTTCTTATATATATATATATATATATAAATATATATATATAAATATATATATATATATATATATATATATATATAATTTTACGTTTGTGAAATTGTAGGTCTTCCTCTCTCATTTCATTATTTTTAGCAGATTTCCCTTAAGCTGTTGAGATCATGACGCGATTTTTGAAATTTTTTTTTCAAATGTCTATCGATCCTACCCAGGGGATGACGAAAATGAAGTCCGTTCAAAATTATATATATCTTATATATATATATATATATATATATATATATATATATATATATATATATATATATATATAAAATTGTAACCTCTGTCTGTACATTGATTTTTTTCGCGAATTTTCACGATAACTTTTCGTTTCACATGTCATAGACACCATAACTGCATTTTGTTTCTTTCGTGTATGTTTGTTTGTTTGTTTGTTACCTTTTCACGCATAAACGGCTGAACCGAATTTTATGAAACTTGGTATGCATATTACTACTAACCCAACTTAGACGTTAGGTTATGTTAATATTCTCTGAGACCGACAGGAGTGGGGGTTATAAGGTAGGACTGAAATTAAAAATAGCAATATTTCGTTTCCTAATGCTTTTTCTTCAATTATGCACATAACAAAAGTTGTTTATTTTGTTACATGGAGTAACTTTTGTTATATACACTTTTGTCGTATACCTAAGTATAAATGAGTTATATAAACTAAAAACTATAGCGGGAGTCAACAATTTTATTTGGCACAAAAGACTTAACGGGACTAAATAAAACTAGGTATGTTTATTAGCATTAACACCTTCTTTATAATAAGCCATACCAAAATTTCTAGGGATGGACAGGAGTGGGGGTTACAAGGGAGGCCTGAAATTAAAAATAGTGATATTTCGTTTTCTGTTGGTTTTATGCAAATATAAACATATCAAAAGTTGCTTATTTTGTTATTTGGAGTAACTTTTGATATATACACTTTTGTCGTATACCTAAGTATAAATGAGTTATACGTTAAAACTTTAGCGGGAGCCAACAATTTTATTGGGCACTAACGGCTGAACCGAAGATAACAAAACTCTTTATGTCAATTAGCATTAATTCTTCCATGATTCTAAGTTATATTAAAATTTTTAGGTTCGAACGGGAGGGGGGTTATAAGGGAGGCCTGAAATAAAAATTCACCATATTTACATGTATAAGAGACGGGAAATATAAAAATATCGAAGACAGTGAAGCCTTATCTTATTTATTTATTTTCCCTATAACTTTTTTATTTATTTCTAATAGAATATAAACTATAAGAGCATTTCTGGTATTTAATATATACTCGATATGAATGTTTAAAGCATTACTAGGTTGCAGGGGGGCTCTCTACCTGTCATCTAGCTGTTTGAACATAAATGAAATTATGTTTAGGGATGTATTATTTAGTTCCATCAGGGAGATAAATTATTAAAATAATATTCTGAATCAATATTCTAAGGAAAACAACGATGATAACGCTCCTGCGAGAGCGGAAATGGACGGGAGGTAATTGAGTTTAGTTATTTCCTGTGGAATGCTGCCACGACGGGAAGTGATTTCCACTGAGGCTTACTAATACGAATATAATCTTATGTATAAAACTATGCTAAAACTTTTTAGCAGATTTTTGGCAGGAAATATGTTCATTATAGATGACATTTAATTGTGATAAATGCTACCCATGATTATGGTTTGAATTATTCAAAAACCGTGAGTCAAAAAGTCGTGAGGGATAAATTAGGAACCCATTTTCATATATTCTTCAAAACTAAAATTTCTATTCTATTAACCCTGAAAGTTACACTTTAGGATTGGCTGTTTTGAAAAAACAATACATCGTGGAGGGAAGTGCAATTGTACACATTGAAGTCTTGCTATAAAAATACCATCATTAGTCAGTCAGCAATGATTTCCCGGGCATCGCCGGGTACCTTAGTTAGTATATATATAAAATTGTAACCTCTGTCTGTACATTGATTTTTTTCGCGAAATTTCACGATAACTTTTCGTTTCACATGTCATAGACACCATAACTGCATTTTGTTTCTTTCGTGTATGTTTGTTTGTTTGTTACCTTTTCACGCATAAACGGCTGAACCGAATTTTATGAAACTTGGTATGTACATTACTACTAGCCCAACTTAGACTTTAGGCTATGTTAATATTCTCTGAGACGAATAGGAGTAGGGGTTATAAGTGAGGCCTGAAATTAAAAATAGCTATATTTCGTTTCCTATTGGTTTTTCGGCAAATATGCACATAACAAAAGTTGTTTATTTTGTTATTTAAAGTATCTTTTATTATATACACTTTTGCCGTATACATAAGTATAAATGAGTTATACGCTAAAAACTATAGAGGGAGTCCACAATTTTATTTGGCACAAAAGACTCAACCGAACTAAACCAAACTCGGTATGTGAATTAGCACTAACGCCTTCCTTATAATAAGCCATACTAACATTTCTAGGGACGGGCAGGAGTGGGGGTTATAAGGAAGGCCTGAAATTAATAATAGTGATATTTCGTTTCCTATTGCATTTTCGGCAAATATGCACATAACAAAAGTTGTTTATTTTGTTATTTAGAGAAAAAAATTTTATATACACTATCGTCGTATACCGAAGTATAAATGAGTTATAGGCTAAAACCTATAGCGGAAGTGAACAATTTAATTTGGGACAAGAGACTCAACCGAAATAAATAAAACTCGGTATGTGTATTAGCGCTAACGCTTTCATTATAACAAGCCATAACAACAATTCTAGGGACGGGCAGGATTGGGGGTTGTAAGGGAGGCCTGAATTTAAAATAGCAGTATTTCATTTTTTATTCGTTTTTCGTTAATTACGAACATAACAAAAGTTGTTTATTTTCTTATATAGAGTAACTTTTGTCATATTCATTTTTGTCTTTTAACAAATTATAAACGAGATATACACTATAAACTAAAGCGGGAGTAAACTATTTCATTGGGCGCTAACGGTTAAATCGAACTTATAAAAACTCGGTATGTCAATTAGCATAAATTCTTCCGTGATTATAAGCTATATTAAAATTTTTAGGTTAGAACGGGAGTGGGGGTTATGAGGGAGTCCTCAAATAAAAATTCGCTATATTGCATTCTCTATTTGTTTTTCGACAAACATGCACATAACATAAGATGTTTACTTTTTTATTTAGATTAACTTTTGTTTTATACGTTTCTCCAGGAGCAATGTGTGGAGCAAGTAATTTGCGTAGAAATTTTGATATGCTCAACAATTCATTCCAATTGCAACTATGAGGTACCTTACCAGGAAAAATTAATTCAAATCTATGTTAATATTTTGTCCTTAACCCAGATAACCCTGCATTTTTTTTTAAAGATTTTTTTAGTTTTCTTGTGCTAAGCTGTTGCAAAAGACACCATTCGACTTGCAAATCAGGCCATTCGTCTTCAGGAAGGACATCAGGATAATATGACATAAATTTGCATTGTTCTGAAGTAGGAACCCCCATCTTATATAAACAAATTTATTCTTTCAAACATTTATTAGATTCAAAATTGATAAAATAAAAAATCAGAAATGGTTAATTAGAGAGTTATTTAATGAAATAAAATTATAAAAAAAATATTTTTTATGATACAATAAGAAACAATCATGTAAAGGCACGTCACACTTTATACACTTAGTTGTAGATTTTTTAGTACACTGACGACATCTCGCTTATTGTTTTTTGCCTGATGAAAGTGTTGACATGCTGGTTATAAGATGATCAATTCGATCAAAACGACTATCTAATTTAGCTGTCTTACTAGATCTACCTTGTTGAGAGGCAAGTCTCTGATGCGAATCCAGAAATAAAGGACACCAACCTCCTTCTAAATGCCAAGTGATCGATATTACTTCCATTCAATCGATGTAGAAGACATGCATTCTTATACACCTCTCCCTTTCTTTTTTATTTTGTCCACACTGCTTAGTGTACAGCTCTGATCAATAAGGTTGGCTCTGATCGTTCCTGTGGCTTCAATACCTTTTTTCTTCAGATCGCTCAGCAAATCAATGCTTGTAAATAAATTATAAAAGAATAATCTATATG
Organism: Riptortus pedestris; assembly: GCA_019009955.1. Lineage (NCBI taxonomy): Eukaryota > Metazoa > Arthropoda > Insecta > Hemiptera > Alydidae > Riptortus > Riptortus pedestris. Next base: position 258,508,290 of record CM032228.1, read on the forward strand.
TAATCATTTGAGGTAGCTGATCAAGATAGGACATAACAACACCATATCCCATTCCTTTGTCCGAGTACTTTTAAAACTTATATATCCCAAAATGAATGGGCTTTCCTTTTATCAATTGTTTTGCCCAATGGACCTCAAAATAGGGAACCATTGATCATCAAAATAATGGGAATAATGAAACGATAATTCTAAAAATATTTCAAAACACCCAGGTTTGACTTATCAACTATCCTATAGAAGAGATATCATATTGCCCTGATGTCCTTCTGGAAGGACACCTATGTTTGGGGCATCATAGTGACTAATAGACAGAATATTTCTAACCTATTAGATAATAAACATTTAAAGGCACTACCAATAAAACTATCTAATCGAATAAATAACCTAAATCTAATAAAATAAGTTAAATGTACTTACCTATCTACATGAATGTCTGTTAGGTCATCCATGGCAAATGCACACACAACTTTAAAAACTTATAAAACACCTTTCAGATAAAATCAGAACCCGTTAAATGTATCCGATGATAAGACTAACCATTCAAGTAAACAACGAAGGTGTCCCCCTTTACGGGGAAGACGCACAAAAATTAGTAGGAAACATTTTACGTATTAAAGTAGTGCGTCCTTCCTGAAGGCCAGGGCTATCTGGGTTAATAACTGAAATCTATGCATAATGCACAGGAGACGGGAAATATAAAAATATCGAAGACTGTGAAGAATTATCGAACAAATAATTCTATTATTAGCAAATCACCGGCAAGGACGGGTATCAATCCTAAAGACTGGGACGGGTAAATGTTAAAATATTGTGCAATGTAAAGCCTGCTAAAAAATACCATCACCATTCAGCCTCAAATGAATTCCCGGGCGAAGCCGGGTATCTGAGCTAGTATATATATAAAGATAAATACAAGCTCAGATACCCGTCTTCGCTCGGGAATTCATTTGAGGCTGAATGGTGATGGTATATTTTTGGCACAGGCTTTACATGCACAATATTTTGACCCATTTACCCGTTCCCAGTGGTTTAGGATTGATAACCGTCCTTTCCCGTGGACTTTGCTAATAATAGAATTAGTTTGTTCGAAAATGCTTCACAGTCTTCCCGATATTTTTATATGTTCCCGTCCTCTTATAAGTAAGACAAAAAAATGTGAATATAGTGAATTTTTTATTTCAGAGCCTCCCTTATAAACCAACCCCCCTCCCGTTTGCCAGTTTGAAAACCCAAACAATTTTAATAATAACTAATAATAATCTTGGAAGAATTAATGCTAATTTTGACATACCGAGTTTTGTTAAGTTCGGTTCAAGCCGTTAGTGCCGATAGTGCCCGCTAAAGTTATTAAACGACAACATAACTCATTTATAACTTAGGTATAGCGACAAAATTGTATATTAACAAGCAAAAATTACTCTACTCCAAATAACAAAATAAACAACTTTTTGTTATGTGTTTATATTTTGCGGAAAAACCCAATAGGAAAACGAAATATCGCTATTTTTTAATTTCTACAGGACTTCCCTTTATAACCCCCACTCCTCTGCCATTCCATAGACTTATGTTGGTATGGCTTATTATAATGAAGGCATAGTGGCTAATACACATACCTAGTTTTATTAGTTTCCGGTTGAGTCTTTTTTTGTACAAATAATATTGTTCTGCCTCTGTCCCGCCTAATAAATTTTAATGCGTATAAACGCATTTACACTTAGGTAATACGAACAAAAGTTGTATATAACAAAAGTTACTCTAAATAACAAAATAAACAACTTTTGTTATGTGCATAATTGCCGAAAAACCAATAGAAAACGAAATATCGCTATTTTTAATTTCAGGCTTCCCTTATAACCCCCACTCCTGTTCGTCTCAGAGTATATTAATATAGCCTAAAGTCTAAGTTGGGTTAGTAGTAATATACATACCAAGTTTCATAAAATTCGGTTCAGCCGTTTATGCGTGAAAAGGTAACAAACAAACAAACATACACCAAAGAAACAAAATGCAGATATGGTGTCTATGACATGTGAAACGAAAAGTTATCGTGAAATTTCGCGAAAAAAATCAATGTACAGACAGAGGTTACAATTTTATATATATACTAGCTCAGATACCCGGCTTCGCTCGGGAATTCATTTGAGGCTGATTGGTAATGGTATATTTTTGGCAAGGCTTTACTTTGCACAATATTTTGACATTTACCCGTCCCAGTGTTTAGGGTTAACACCCGTCGTTTCTGTGGATTTGTTAATAATAAAATTATTTTTTTATGTAAGACTTCACTGTCCTGCATATTGTCATAATTCCCGTTTCCTGTGCATTATGCATAGATTTGAATTATTAATGAGAAAATATTGACGTACATTTGAATCAATTTTTTCATTTGAGGTACCCGGTAGTTCATATTGAAAAGAAGTGTTGAGCAAATTTCTCTAAATAACAAAATAAACAACTTTTGTTATGTGCATATTTGCCGAAACACCAATAGGAAATCATTATTATTAATTTCAGGCCTCCCTTATAACCCCCACTCATGCCCGTCCCTAGAAATGTTAGTATGGCTTATTATAAGGAAGGCGTTAGTGCTAATACATATATAGAGTGTTTTATTTAGTTCGGTTGAGTCTTTTGTGCCAAATAAAATTGTTGTCTCCCGCTATAATTTTTAGCGTATAACGCCTTTATACTTCCGTATACAGCAAAAGTGTGTATAACAAAAGTTACTGTAAATAACAAAATAAACAACTTTTGTTATGGGCGTATTTGCTGAATAAGCAATAGGAAACGAAATATCGCTATTTTTAATTTCAGGCCTCCCATATAACCCCCACTCCTGCCCCTTCCTAGAAATGTTAGTATGGCTTATTATAAGGAAGACGTTAGTACTAATTCACATACCGAGTTCGGTTTAATCTTTCGTGCCTAATAAATTGTTGACTCCCGCTATACTTTTTAGCGTATAACTCATTTATACTTCCGTATACGGCAAAAGTGCATATAACAAAAGTTAGTCTAAATTACAAAATAAACAACTTTTGTTATGGGCATATTTGCTGAAAAAGCAATATGAAACGAAATATCGCTATTTTTAATTTCAGGCCTCCCTTATAACCCCCACTCCTATTTGTCGTAGAAAATATTAAAATAGCCTAAAGTCTAAGGTGGGCTAGTAGTAATATACATACCAAGTTTTATAAAATTCGGTTCAGCCGTTTATGCGTGAAAAGGTAACAAACAAACAAACAAACAAACAAATAAACAAACAAACAGACACCAAAGAAACAAAATGCAGTTATGGTGTCTATGACATGTGAAACGAACAGTTATCGTGAAATTTTCGCGAAAAAAATCAATGTACAGACAGAGGTTACAATTTTATATATATACTAGGCTGTAGATACCCGGCTTTCGCTCGGGAATTCATCATTTTGAGAGCTGAATGGTGATGGTATATTTTTTGGCATAGGCTTTACATTTGCACAAATAATTTTGACATTTACTCCGTTCCAGTGATTTTAAGGGTTAATACCCGTTTGTTGGCATTTGTTAATAATAAAATTATTTTTTTTATGTAAAACTTCATACCAACTGTTCCTGCATATTGTTTCATATTTTATTTCCCGGTCTCCCTGTGCATTATCTTGCATAGATTTGTCTTGAATTATTATAAGGAGAAAAATATTGATATACATTTGAGGTGAGTACCTGGTAGTTCATATTGAAAAAAAAGAAAAGTGGGGTTTTGAGCCAAATTTCTCTAAATAACAAAATAAACACAACTTTTGATATGTGCATATTTGCCGAAAACCCAATAGGAAATCATTATTATTCAATTTCATCATGCCTCCCTTAATAACCACCACGTCCTGCCGCGCGCCCCCTAGAAATGTTAGAATGGCTTATTATAAGGAAGGCGTTAGTGGCTAATACACATAATGAGTGTTTTATTTAGTTCGGTTGAGTCTTTTGTGCCAAATAAAATTGTTGTCTCTCCCGCGATAATTTTTTAGCGTTATAACGTCATTAATATTTCGGTATAACGATGATAGTGTATAGTAAAAAAAAAAGTTTCTCTGAATAACAAAATAAACAACTTTTGTTATGTGCACTATTTGCCGAAAAAGCAATAGGTAAGCGAAATATCACTACTATAAATTTCAGGCGTTCCTTATAACCCCCACTCCTGCCTGCCCGACCCTAGCAAATGTTAGTATAGCTTATTATAATGAAGGCGTTAGTACTAATTCACAATAACCAGGTTGGTTTAATTTTCGGTTGAGTTTTTATGTGCCAAATAAAATTGTGGACGTCCCACTTTAGTTTATAGCGTATAACTCATTTATGCTTCCCGTATACGGCAAAAGTGCATATTACAAAAGGTACTCTAAATAACAAAATAAACAACCTTAGTTTGATGTGCAATATTTGCTGAAAAAGCATTAGGAAACGAAATATCGGACTACATGAGTTTTTAAGGAGTTACATTGTCGTCCTCCTTATAACCCCCACTACCTCCTGCCCGTCCCTAGAAAAGTTAGTATGGCTTATTATAAGTAAATCGTTAGTATTAATTCACACAGCGAGTTTGTTTTTTGTTCGGTTGAGTCTTTTATGCCAAATAAAATTGTGGACTCCCGCTATAGGTGTTTAGCGTATAACTCATTTATACTTCCGTAAAAAAAATAACGGCAAAAGTGCATATAACAAAAGTTTCTCTAAATTACAAAATAAACAACATTTGTTATGAGCATGTTTGCTGTAAAAGTCGATAGAAAATGAAATATCGCTATTTTTAATTTCAGGCCTCCCTGTATAACCCACACACCGTGTTTCGGTCTTAGTAGAACATTATTAATATAGCCAAAAAGTCTAAGTTGGGGCAGTAGTAATATACCTACCAAGTTTCATAAAAATATCGGGTTTCAGCCGTTTATGCGTGAAAAGGTAACGAAACAACACAAACAAAACAAATAAACAAACAAACAAATAAACAAACAAACAAACAAACAGAACACCAAAGAAACAAAATGTCAGTTACATGGTGTCTATGACATGTGAATCGAAAAGTTATTCGTGAAATTTCGCGAAAAAAAATCAATGTACCAGACAGAGGTTACACTTTTATATAGATATAGATAGATAGATATATAATTAAGCGTACATGTGTATGTCACTGAACTCCTCCTAGACGGATGGATCCCGGATGGTTTTCTAATTAAAATGAATAAAAAATGAGGTAGGAAGGTGCGAAGATGTATAACTTCCCTAATTCAAATTTAGCATGTCAAACGAAAAAGTATCGCGAAATGTCGAGAAAAAAATCAATATACTAACCGACGGTACAATTTTAGCAGATTTCCCTTCAGGGAAATCAGCTATTGAGGTTGTACTCATGACGGAATTTTCTTCAAATGTCCATCGATCCTACTTAGTAGATGACGAAAGTGAGGTCCGTTCAAAACTGTATATATATATATATGTTTGTCTGTTACCGCTCTAGCGGTCGCAATTTTTGTTTGATCGTTACGAAACTCGAAATTTAGTCGTTTTATGTAAAAAGAATGATCAAGTTCGTTAAATGCTGAAATCGGTCCAGGGAGAGGGGGGGGGGTTAGAGGGGAGAATTTTCGAAAATTGGGCATTCCTCCGTTACTATTCGTCGGATAGAAAAATTTTACAGAACCAATCTTATTGCAAATTAAATGTACTATAATTATTGTCATATACATGTATTCTCTATTTTGAATATTAACAGAGATATTTGCATTATTATGAAGTCTGTGGTGGGGTACAGTTCGGATTATGTCGGCCATCTTTGTCATTTCTCGGCTTAGGCGGAAGCTTCTTCTAACCTTGCGTTTTTAACCTTACCTTACCTTCCTTACTTTGTGAGATTTATGCAAATACGTTTTGTTCATCCGCCCCCCCTCCTTCTTTAGTTCTTGGACTACTAAAATTTGAGTTATTAAAATATAAATTATTCTTACAATTCAGAAGCCGTTTCAGTTGGGCATTTATTTTAATTAACTGAAAGATTTCTCATTATCTAATCACGGTGGTATTGTGTTACCAGTATGCAGATTTCTCTATTGTAAATCTTCACAGGGGAAATCTGCTTAGTTTACGCAGCCCCTGCGTGACGGACTTTTTTAAATAGAAGATTTTGAATGGACCTCAGTTTGATCATCTCCTGGGTAGGATCGATGGCCATTTGAAGAATGTTTTCGAAAATCCCACAATGACTACAACCTCAATGCTGATTTGCTTTAAGGGATATCTGCTAAAAATGAAGAGTTATTTATTTCTTTTCAGCCTTCAATTTATGCCTCTCTCCCTCTACCACTACAATGTCTCTATACTGTGGCATTAAACATGATAGGCTTCTAAATAGGGGAGAAATATAACAAAGAATGTGATCTGACATCACCGGCTAGTGGCAAATCTGATTACTTTGTGCACTTACGTTTTTTTAACTTTCCACGTGTGATTTATTAAATTTAGTTGCCCTTAATTCAATATAGATATTTTAATTTAATTAATAGATCCATTTCATTTTTACAGGAGGCCTACTTCGTGAAGCATCCCTAGGAATTGTCAAACATCTCTACTAGAAGCTGTTCACAACATGAAGACAGTTGTAGCAATGTTTGCTGAGCAGATTTCGGTTCATTTTGTAAATTAAATAAAAGTCCACGTAAAATAAGTATTTAACAATTGTTTTATCAATTAACCTTCGTAGAATATTTAATCTAAAATAACCTTAGATTATAAATTTCTCAAATTATCAATGTACTTATTTTGAAAGAACGAAATAAAAATATTTCGAACGAGAAAGTTGGTTAATTTTATTTTCCTATCAAATTATCTTTTGAATGTAACAGGAAAATAATGCTTACTTTCGTAAATAGGCACAAAGTTAAAACTAATTAATATTTTAAATTAAATTAAATGTTTTAGTAGTGTAACTGTTAATATTATATCTACACCTTTAATTCAAATAAACTTCGAATGGAATGTAAAATTAAAGTATGCTATTCTAAAAAAAAATAGGAGTATTTTCATTAATAAGCATGCTATTATGGACATTGAAGCCTGTTAGCTAAGGCAATATTATGAAGAGGTTTTGGATGTTTATGTAGCTAAAGTTTGATCCTTGACAACAAATGTTTGGTTAGAACCAAAGGAAATATAGATTTGAAGCAGAATTTGTCAAACTCCAGGGAAATATTATTGAGTCCTAAATAAGGTGTCGGGAAGTATGTCCAATAAAGTGCATGGAGAAAAGAAGGGGTTAATATTGACCACTCCAAAGCATTAAACTTTCCTTAAAATGATGCGCCCATTACACAATTAAATGCCATTCTAAACAAAGAAATATTAAGAATAATTAAAGACGTCTTCTTTCTCTGTAAACTTTATTCTTTTATTGCTGCACAATCTTAAGAAAATATTTCGAAACTCAAACTTCAGAAAACCGTTCAGTAAGCTGCAAATCTGTCATTTTCCTTTTCAAATCCCAACAACATTCATCATCGCAAACATTGCAGAAACGGATTTTATTTCAGCACTACTGAAACTGAACTTCTTGATAAAATGTTCCGTTTTCTAACAATTTGACCTATGATAGCTGTGTCACTACAGTTATAAATTTATATATATATACTAGCTAAAGTACCCGGCTTCGCTCGGGAAATCATTAGAGGCTGAATATTGAGGGTATTTTTATAGCAAGGTTTCAATGTGTACAATTATACTTCCCGACTGGGCGTAATATTTTTCCGCGAGGGCCAGGGAACTGTAGGGGACTTAAATAAAAGTTATTTTAAATAACAAAATAATAACCTTCTGTAATGTGCCTCCTGTCATGAGATAACAGGCTTCCAGGATAACACGGACAACGTCCGAAGAAATGCTAACATAGCTTATTTTCATGGAGGAGTGGATGCTAATTCACATAACAAGTTTTATTTAATTAGGTTGTTTTTGCACCTAATAAAATTGTTGATTTCCGCTATAGATTTCAGCGTATATCTCGTTTATAATTCGGTATTCGAAAAAAGTGTACGGGTATACCTATAATAAAAGTTACTTTAAATAACACAATGAACAACTTTTGTTACTTGCATCTGTTGAAAAACCAATGGGTAACGAAATATCGCAATTTTTCATTTCAGGCCTCTCTAATAACCCCCACTCTCGTTTGGACCTAAAAAGTCCGTCATGCAGGGGCTGCGTTAACTAAGCAGATTTCCCACGTGCGCCACGTACTTGCATTTATCTCAAAACTTAAAAGTTCAATGATATATAATATATGGTATTTAAGCTTCAAATAAAGTGGTTCATAACATAATAGAATATGGAAAACATGAGATGACTAGGAGTGGGGCTTTACTGAAGACCGAAAACTAAAAAATGCACATATCTCAGCAAATAATTAAGATAGTGAAAAAATATACATAACATCATTTTTAGAACATTACATTTGCAATAAGATTGAATCCAAACAATTTTTCGATCCGACGCATAATAACGGAGATATTAAGAATTTTCGAAATTCTCCCCCTCTAAACCCCACCTCCCTCCGGTCCAATTTCAGCCATTAACGAACTTGATCTTTCTTATTACATAAAACGATTATATATCAAGTTTGGTAACGATAAAACAAAAATTGCGACCGCTAGAGCGGTAACATACAAATATATATATATATATATATATATATATATATATATATATATATATATACTAGCTCAGATACCCGGCTTCGCCGGAATTGATTTGAGGCTGAATGGTGATGGTATTTTTTTTGCAAGGCTTTACTTTGCACAATATTTAGACATTTAGTTTATAATAATTATTAATTAGTTTAGTAATTATACGGCAAAAGTGAATATTAAAAAAGTTACTTCAAATAACAAAATTAACAACTTTTGTTATGTTCATATTTGCCGAAAAAACCAATAGGAAACGAAATATCGCTATTTTAATTTCTGGCTTCCTCTATACTCTCCCATTCCTGTTCGTCTCAGAGGATATTAATATAGCCTAAAGTCTAAGTTGGGTAAGTAGTAATATACATACCAAGTTTCATAAAATTCGGTTCAGCCGTTTATGCGTGAAAAGGTAACAAACAGACACGACAGAAACAAAATGCAGTTATGGTGTCTAAGACATGTGAAACGAAAAGTTATCATGAAATTTCGCAAAAAAATCAATGTACAGACAGAGGTTACAATTTTATATATATATATATATATATAAATATATATATATATATATATATATATATATATATATATATACAGTTTTTGAACGGACCTCATTTTCGTCATATCCTGGGTAGGATTGACGGACATTTGAAGAAAAATGTCGAAAGTCGTGTCATGAGTACGACCTCAATAGCTGATTTCCCTCAAGGGAAATCTGCTAAAAATTTTGTACATATCTTATATTCATGGAAGAATTAATGCTAATTCACATACCGAGTTTTGTTAACCGAGATATTTGCAGTTTCCAGCCTTCTGCAAACCCCACTTCTACCTAAACAGGACTACTAAAAATTGATTGATTGAGATTCAAATTATTCTGATTCATTATTAATTACAGTAGATATAGAAAATAGTTTTCAATCAAATTAATATATTATATTGTGATATATTTCAGTACTTGTTTTCCTTTCCAGTCAGACGTTTGCAGATTTGTTAATGTACATTTCAGACACTTCCCGTCGGGAGAATATTAAAATTTACTGAAAGATTTCTTACTATCGTTTGTATTTATTTACTTAATATTGACGTTGGTGTTGTGTTCGCAGTATGTAGATTTATCTGTTGTCAAACTTTACGCGGGAATTTTGCTCAGTTTACGCAGCCCCTGCGTGACGGACTTTCGTTATGTAACCGTTTCTCTAGAGAAGGCTCGAAACTGAGCAGAAAGGTTCTAGGCATTAGTCATGCAGAAAGGCATAGCGGCATTAGTCATATTCCGCTGAACTAGCAGATGCTGCAGGATACACAAATTAACTATATTACTTCAAAGAAACGTCTCCGGGCACTGCCTCTTGTTAAGGCCAGTCCAGACGCTCCGTTTTGTACAACGTTTCGTCTGCGCAGTCTTAAGACGGAATGAAAATGTTGCAATTTGTAGAGCGTCCACACGGCACAGACATATCTGTATATTTTGCTCAGTTTTGTGTGAGATCGTCATGGAGGAGATACTACTCCGGTCGATTTTCGCGATGTGTCTTGTTAAAAAAAAAAAAGATTGCAACATCTCAGAAGTTCCCGGCGTTCAAAGTGGTCGCGGAAGTGGCTCTAAAAAGGAAGCACTTTTCCCATATCAAATTATTGCGTGATGCACCTACTGATTGGCGGAACTACTTGCGAATGGACGTTGACACATATACTTATTTATTGGAATTAGTGACACACCGCATATAAACAAAGAAAATACTTGTATGAGAACAGTAATATCAGCACATGAAAGGCAATTATGGCCGTGATGAAGCTATGAAAATGATTGCCGTTGCATCAATTTCTTTAAATTTATTTGCTACACTTTCATACGCCTCCCCCTTCTTATCCCTGTCACTGTATTCTTTTGATTTAACACGCCAAATGCACGGGAAACTTTCATGCAGAGCAATAAAATCTGTTAAAAACTCCCTAGAAACATTGCCGAAGGTCAGCCATTGTCGCCTGTCGAATTGAAACTGAGTATCAAAATGAATCGGAAAACGGTGCTACCGTCCCACACACGCCGACTTGTCTGCGCAGTTCAAGGAAAATCTTATGCTCTCTGGCTCAGTTTTACTAAAACTGTACCGTCTTCGAAATGGGTTCAAAACTGCACAGTTTTCCAGTCCACACGCAACGTTTTATCCGCAACGTTTTGAACTGCGCAGACAAAACGTTGTGCAAAACGGAGCGTCTGGACCGGCCTTTATACCTCTAGTCCCACAATTCTGCATCCTGCGGCTCAACTCACCTATATCCTACTGGTCAAACCTCTTATAGCTTTCCTTGTATTTTTTTAGAGACAAATATTTTACATATAAAAAATAATAACAACAGAAGAAAAAAAGCACATTATTAAAGAACTAAGTGTGCAGCTGGCCGAAGGTGAGCAGCTCAATACACTGCTAAATTATCAATCACAGAATATTAACAAAAAAAACTAATAAATCAAATAAAAATTAATGTTATTGAAATAAAAGTAATAACTTTGAGACAAATATTAATCCAAAATATTTATACCACATGAATATAAAAGAAAAAAATTAAATAAATTTTATTATTTATTTATTAACGTCCACTTTTTGCAACATAGGCTAATCGGGACGGGTTATCTACAGGTTACCACCCTTTTCTAGCCAGGGTGGGATTTTAGGACGTTATTTAATGAATTTCGTCACTAAATAATTTCCTTTGCCCAAGCGAGAATCGAACTCGCCACTCTAGGTTTAGCATGTGAGATTAAGGTCAACGCTTTAACTCACATGGCTAACCTGAACCCCCAAAGGCCAATAAAAAGATGGTGCAGGGACCATGTGGGTGTAAGAATTTAAATTTAATGTCACCTTCATCTTCGTGTTACGACAAAACTAAACCTAAATACCAATTATTCTCATACTTGAGCCGACAAAGGAACGGTTCATTAATAATTGAATGAAACCGGTATCTGTATTTTAAGATTAGACAGAAAAATATATTTTTTCAGCAACATTTAAACAGTGTGGTCGAGTTTTCAAATGTGTTACCTATAAACGACAAGGAAGTAAGTACTTATAATTGCATATTATGACAAAATACGATATCATTTAAGTCATTGGTGTCCATAGTGATTTTTTTTAAAACACAGTTTAATAAAAATACTCCTTTTTTCAAAATTAGACAGCTCAATTACCGATTCAGGTTCTTGGGCAAGGTAAAAAACATCCCCCAAACCTCATTTTTAAAAATTTAAATAAGTCATTTTGACATTATATTTATTTTCGCCAGAAAGGAAAATTTTTTGGACTTTCCTAGTGTTTAATTTTTAAAATGAATAAGAAACAAAGCAATGTCGAATTTTTACAAGCTTGGAGAGTGGGAGTTGTGGGAAATCAAACTTGATTATTGGTGGTATACTGTTATCATATGTCTTTCAAAATGTTGACTTCAATCAAATAACAGTGTGATTCTTATTACTTTACTTGATAATATTATTTTATGGCATAAAATGCTGCATTTATGACGTCAGGTTCAGTATGCTTGAGCAAAAATGGGATTCAAGAGGCAGCTAGGGTTATTATCCCCCCCCCCTCCCCTTCTAGGACAAAGAGCATTTCGAATTAAATTAAGTCATTTTTCTGTAAACATTTCTTATTTTGTTCATCAGGTATGTAAATAATTAGAACATTGCGAATGTTTAATTTGCAGATGAAATAAATAAAAAAGTCCGTCACGCATGGGCTGCGTAAACTAAGCTGATTTCCCACTTGCCGGTATTACACACGTGTCATCTCATCTCATCACATATTCTCTATTTACATGTAAAAAACCGGTGAGTGGCGGAGGAGGGGGGGGGGGGGGGTACTGACGGCAGAAAGGAAGCAAGTACGAATAACTTGCTTCATACTTGACAACAAATGAACAAAATGCATAAAACAGCAATTGTAGAACAGCATTAGTTTAACAAGATTGATTCCCTTACTATTTCGAGTCCGATTTTCAACAACAAATGTGATCTACAGTGTTGAATGAAATAGTTAAATATCGAGTGCAGTATAGATGATATAAACATTTTCGAGTAAAGGACCTTAACCCTTTAACTACCATTGGGTTATAGATGTCCCAATGGGTGTCCATGAAGTACCTAACTGTTTTCCCCCATTGAAAACATGTATATGGCTGTCCCACTGGGTGTCCATGAAGTACCCAACTGTTTCCCCCCATTGAAAACATGTATATGGCTGTCCCACTGAGTGTCCATGAAGTACCCAACTGTTTTCCCCCATTGAAAACATGTATATGGCTGTCCCACTGAGTGTCCCATGAAGTACCCAACTGTTTTCCCCCATTGAAAACATGTATATGGCTGTCCCACTGGTGTCCATGAAGTACCCAACTGTTTTCCCCCTTTGAAAACATGTATATGGCTGTCCCACTGGGTGTCCATGAAGTACCCAACTGTTTCCCCCATTGAAAAACATGTATATGGCTGTCCCACTGGGTGTCCATGAAGTACCTAACTGTTTTCCCCCCATTGAAAACATGTATATGGCTGTCCCACTGGGTGTCCATGAAGTACCCAACTGTTTCCCCCCATTGAAAACATGTATATGGCTGTCCCACTGGGTGTCCATGAAGTACCCAACTGTTTTCCCCCCATTGAAAACATGTATATGGCTGTCCCACTGGGTGTCCATGAAGTACCCAACTGTTTTCTCCCCCCATTGAAAACATGTATATGGCTGTCCCACTGGGTGTCCATGAAGTACCCAACTGTTTCCCCCATTGAAAACATGTATATGGCTGTCCCACTGGGTGTCCATGAAGTACCCAACTGTTTTCCCCCATTGAAAACATGTATATGGCTGTCCCACTGGGTGTCCCATGAAGTACCCAACTGTTTCCCCCCCATTGAAAACATGTATATGGCTGTCCCACTGGGTGTCCATGAAGTACCCAACTGTTTTCCCCCATTGAAAAACATGTATATGGCTGTCCCACTGGGTGTCCATGAAGAACCCAACTGTTTTCCCCCATTGAAAACATGTATATGGCTGTCCCACTGGGTGTCCATGAAGTACCCAACTGTTTTCCCCCCATTGAAAACATGTATATGGCTGTCCCAACTGGGTGTCCATGAAGTACCCAACTGTTTTCCCCCATTGAAAACATGTATATGGCTGTCCCACTGGGTGTCCATGAAGTACCCAACTGTTTTTCCCCCCATTGAAAACATGTATATGGCTGTCCCACTGGGTGTCCATGAAGTACCCAACTGTTTTTCCCCCATTGAAAACATGTATATGGCTGTCCCACTGGGTGTCCATGAAGTACCCAACTGTTTTTTCCCCCATTGAAAACATGTATATGGCTGTCCCACTGGGTGTCCATGAAGTACACCCAACTGTTTTTTTCCCCCATTGAAAACATGTATATGGGCTGTCCCACTGGGTGTCCCATGAAGTACCCAACTGTTTTTTTTCCCCCATTGAAAACATGTATATGGCTGTCCCACTGGGTGTCCATGAAGTACCCAACTGTTTTTCCCCCATTGAAAACATGTATATGGCTGTCCCACTGGGTGTCCATGAAGTACCCAACTGTTTTTCCCCCATTGAAAACATGTATATGGGCTGTCCCACTGAGTGTCCATGAAGTACCCAACTGTTTTTCCCCATTGAAAACATGTATATGGCTGTCCCCACTGAGTGTCCATGAAGTACCCAACTGTTTCCCCCATTGAAAACATGTATATGGCTGTCCCACTGGGTGTCCATGAAGTACCCAACTGTTTTCCCCCCATTGAAAACATGTATATGGCTGTCCCACTGGGTGTCCATGAAGTACCCAACTGTTTTTCCCCCATTGAAAACATGTATATGGCTGTCCCACTGAGTGTCCATGAAGTACCCAACTGTTTTCCCCCCATTGAAAAACATGTATATGGCTGTCCCACTGGGTGTCCATGAAGTACCCAACTGTTATTTTCCCCACCATTGAAAACATGTATATGGCTGTCCCACTGGAGTGTCCATGAAGTACCCAAACTGTTTTTCCCCCATTGAAAACATGTATATGGCTGTCCCACTGAGTGTCCATGAAGTACCCAACTGTTTTCCCCCATTGAAAACATGTATATGGCTGTCCCACTGGGTGTCCATGAAGTACCCAACTGTTTTTCCCCCATTGAAAACATGTATATGGCTGTCCCACTGAGTGTCCATGAAGTACCCAACTGTTTTTCCCCCATTGAAAACATGTATATGGCTGTCCCACTGAGTGTCCATGAAGTACCCAACTGTTTTCCCCCCCATTGAAAACATGTATATGGCTGTCCCACTGGGTGTCCATGAAGTACCCAACTGTTTTCTCCCCCATTGAAAACATGTATATGGCTGTCCCACTGGGTGTCCATGAAGTACCCAACTGTTTTTTTCCCCCATTGAAAAACATGTATATGGCTGTCCCACTGGGTGTCCATGAAGTACCCAACTGTTTTTCCCCCATTGAAAACATGTATATGGCTGTCCCACTGAGTGTCCATGAAGTACCCAACTGTTTTCCCCCATTGAAAACATGTATATGGCTGTCCCACTGGGTGTCCATGAAGTACCCCAACTGTTTTTCTCTTCCCCCATTGAAAACATGTATATGGCTGTCCCACTGGGTGTCCATGAAGTACCCAACTGTTTTTTTCCCCCATTGAAAACATGTATATGGCTGTCCCACTGGGTGTCCATGAAGTACCCAACTGTTTTTTCCCCCATTGAAAACATGTATATGGCTGTCCCACTGGGTGTCCATGAAGTACCCACAACTGTTTTTCCCCCATTGAAAACATGTATATGGCTGTCCACTGGGGTGATGTCCATGAAGTACCCAACTGTTTTTTCCCCATTGAAAACATGTATATGGCTGTCCCACTGGGTGTCCATGAAGTACCCAACTGTTTTTCCCCCATTGAAAACATGTATATGGCTGTCCCACTGAGTGTCCATGAAGTACCCAACTGTTTTCCCCCCATTGAAAACATGTATATGGCTGTCCCACTGGGTGTCCATGAAGTACCCAACTGTTTTTTTCCCCCATTGAAAACATGTATATGGCTGTCCCACTGAGTGTCCATGAAGTACCCAACTGTTTTTCCCCCATTGAAAACATGTATATGGCTGTCCCACTGAGTGTCCATGAAGTACCCAACTGTTTTCCCACCCCATTGAAAACATGTATATGGCTGTCCCACTGGGTGTCCATGAAGTACCCAACTGTTTTCCCCCATTGAAAACATGTATATGGCTGTCCCACTGGGTGTCCATGAAGTACCCAACTGTTTTTCCCCCATTGAAAACATGTATATGGCTGTCCCACTGAGTGTCCATGAAGTACCCAACTGTTTTTTCCCCCCATTGAAAACATGTATATGGCTGTCCCACTGGGTGTCCATGAAGTACCCAACTGTTTTTTACCCCCATTGAAAACATGTATATGGCTGTCCCACTGAGTGTCCATGAAGTACCCAACTGTTTTTCCCCCATTGAAACATGTATATGGCTGTCCCACTGAGTGTCCATGAAGTACCCAACTGTTTTCCCCCCATTGAAAACATGTATATGGCTGTCCCACTGAGTGTCCATGAAGTACCCAACTGTTTTCCCCCCATTGAAAACATGTATATGGCTGTCCCACTGGGTGTCCATGAAGTACCCAACTGTTTTTTTTCCCCCATTGAAAACATGTATATGGCTGTCCCACTGGGTGTCCATGAAGTACCCAACTGTTTTTCCCCCATTGAAAACATGTATATGGCTGTCCCACTGAGGTCCATGAAGTACCCAACTGTTTTTTCCCCCATTGAAAACATGTATATGGGCTGTCCCACTGGGTGTCCATGAAGTACCCAACTGTTTTTCCCCCATTGAAAACATGTATATGGCTGTCCCACTGGTGTGTCCATGAAGTACCCAACTGTTTTTTCCCCATTGAAAACATGTATTATGGCTGTCCCACTGGGTGTCCATGAAGTACCCAACTGTTTTTCCCCCATTGAAAACATCTATATGGCTGTCCCACTGGGTGTCCATGAAGTACCCAACTGTTTTTTCCCCCCATTGAAAACATGTATATGGCTGTCCCACTGAGTGTCCATGAAGTACCCAACTGTTTTCCCCATTGAAAAACATG
Organism: Riptortus pedestris; assembly: GCA_019009955.1. NCBI lineage: Eukaryota > Metazoa > Arthropoda > Insecta > Hemiptera > Alydidae > Riptortus > Riptortus pedestris. The sequence continues at coordinate 258,525,185 of CM032228.1, forward strand.
TATATGGCTGTCCCACTGAGTGTCCATGAAGTACCCAACTGTTTTCCCCCCATTGAAAACATGTATATGGCTGTCCCACTGGGTGTCCATGAAGTACCCAACTGTTTTTCCCCCTTTGAAAACATGTATATGGCTGTCCCACTGGGTGTCCATGAAGTACCCAACTGTTTCCCCCCATTGAAAACATGTATATGGCTGTCCCACTGGGTGTCCATGAAGTACCTAACTGTTTCCCCCCATTGAAAACATGTATATGGCTGTCCCACTGGGTGTCCATGAAGTACCCAACTGTTTTCCCCCATTGAAAACATGTATATGGCTGTCCCACTGGGTGTCCATGAAGTACCCAACTGTTTTCCCCCCATTGAAAACATGTATATGGCTGTCCCACTGGGTGTCCATGAAGTACCCAACTGTTTTTCCCCCATTGAAAACATGTATATGGCTGTCCCACTGGGTGTCCATGAAGTACCCAACTGTTTTCCCCCCCATTGAAAACATGTATATGGCTGTCCCACTGGGTGTCCATGAAGTACCCAACTGTTTTCCCCCCATTGAAAACATGTATATGGCTGTCCCACTGGGTGTCCATGAAGTACCCAACTGTTTTCCCCCATTGAAAACATGTATATGGCTGTCCCACTGGGTGTCCATGAAGTACCCAACTGTTTTCCCCCATTGAAAACATGTATATGGCTGTCCCACTGGGTGTCCATGAAGTACCCAACTGTTTTCCCCCATTGAAAACATGTATATGGCTGTCCCACTGGGTGTCCATGAAGTACCCAACTGTTTTCCCCCCATTGAAAACATGTATATGGCTGTCCCACTGGGTGTCCATGAAGTACCCAACTGTTTTTCCCCCATTGAAAACATGTATATGGCTGTCCCACTGGGTGTCCATGAAGTACCCAACTGTTTTTCCCCCATTGAAAACATGTATATGGCTGTCCCACTGGGTGTCCATGAAGTACCCAACTGTTTTTACCCCATTGAAAACATGTATATGGCTGTCCCACTGGGTGTCCATGAAGTACCCAACTGTTTTTCCCCATTGAAAACATGTATATGGCTGTCCCACTGGTGGTCCATGAAGTACCCAACTGTTTTCCCCCATTGAAAACATGTATATGGCTGTCCCACTGGGTGTCCATGAAGTACCCAACTGTTTTTTTCCCCCATTGAAAACATGTATATGGCTGTCCCACTGGGTGTCCATGAAGTACCCAACTGTTTTTCCCCCATTGAAAACATGTATATGGCTGTCCCACTGGGTGTCCATGAAGTACCCAACTGTTTTTCCCCCATTGAAAACATGTATATGGCTGTCCCACTGAGTGTCCATGAAGTACCCAACTGTTTTTCCCCCATTGAAAACATGTATATGGCTGTCCCACTGAGTGTCCATGAAGTACCCAACTGTTTTTCCCCCATTGAAAACATGTATATGGCTGTCCCACTGGGTGTCCATGAAGTACCCAACTGTTTTCCCCCCATTGAAAACATGTATATGGCTGTCCCACTGGGTGTCCATGAAGTACCCAACTGTTTTTTTTCCCCCATTGAAAACATGTATATGGCTGTCCCACTGGGTGTCCATGAAGTACCCAACTGTTTTCTCCCCATTGAAAACATGTATATGGCTGTCCCACTGGGTGTCCATGAAGTACCCAACTGTTTTTCCCCATTGAAAACATGTATATGGCTGTCCCACTGAGTGTCCATGAAGTACCCAACTGTTTTTCCCCCATTGAAAACATGTATATGGCTGTCCCACTGAGTGTCCATGAAGTACCCAACTGTTTTCCCCCATTGAAAACATGTATATGGCTGTCCCACTGGGTGTCCATGAAGTACCCAACTGTTTTTCCCCCATTGAAAACATGTATATGGCTGTCCCACTGGGTGTCCATGAAGTACCCAACTGTTTTTCCCCCATTGAAAACATGTATATGGCTGTCCCACTGAGTGTCCATGAAGTACCCAACTGTTTTTCCCCATTGAAAACATGTATATGGCTGTCCCACTGGGTGTCCATGAAGTACCCAACTGTTTTTCCCCATTGAAAACATGTATATGGCTGTCCCACTGGGTGTCCATGAAGTACCCAACTGTTTTTCCCCCATTGAAAACATGTATATGGCTGTCCCACTGAGTGTCCATGAAGTACCCAACTGTTTTCCCCCCATTGAAAACATGTATATGGCTGTCCCACTGGGTGTCCATGAAGTACCCAACTGTTTTTTCCCCCATTGAAAACATGTATATGGCTGTCCCACTGGGTGTCCATGAAGTACCCAACTGTTTTTCCCCCATTGAAAACATCTATATGGCTGTCCCACTGGGTGTCCATGAAGTACCCAACTGTTTTTCCCCCATTGAAAACATGTATATGGCTGTCCCACTGGGTGTCCATGAAGTACCCAACTGTTTTTTCCCCCATTGAAAAACATGTATATGGCTGTCCCACTGGGTGTCCATGAAGTACCCAACTGTTTTTTCCCCCATTGAAAACATGTATATGGCTGTCCCACTGGGTGTCCATGAAGTACCCAACTGTTTTTCCCCCATTGAAAACATGTATATGGCTGTCCCACTGAGTGTCCATGAAGTACCCAACTGTTTTCCCCCCATTGAAAACATGTATATGGCTGTCCCACTGGGTGTCCATGAAGTACCCAACTGTTTTTCCCCCCATTGAAAACATGTATATGGCTGTCCCACTGAGTGTCCATGAAGTACCCAACTGTTTTTTTCCCCCATTGAAAACATGTATATGGCTGTCCCACTGAGTGTCCATGAAGTACCCAACTGTTTTCCCCATTGAAAACATGTATATGCTGTCCCACTGTCCCACTGGTGTCCATGAAGTACCCAACTGTTTTTCCCCCATTGAAAAACATGTATATGGCTGTCCACTGGGTGTCCATGAAGTACCCAACTGTTTTTCCCCCATTGAAAACATGTATATGGCTGTCCCACTGAGTGTCCATGAAGTACCCAACTGTTTTCCCCCCATTGAAAACATGTATATGGCTGTCCCACTGGGTGTCCATGAAGTACCCAACTGTTTTTTTTCCCCCATTGAAAACATGTATATGGCTGTCCCACTGAGTGTCCATGAAGTACCCAACTGTTTTTCCCCCATTGAAAACATGTATATGGCTGTCCCACTGAGTGTCCATGAAGTACCCAACTGTTTTTCCCCCATTGAAAACATGTATATGGCTGTCCCACTGAGTGTCCATGAAGTACCCAACTGTTTTCCCCCCATTGAAAACATGTATATGGCTGTCCCACTGGGTGTCCATGAAGTACCCAACTGTTTTTTCCCATTGAAAACATGTATATGGCTGTCCCACTGGGTGTCCATGAAGTACCCAACTGTTTTTCCCCCATTGAAAACATGTATATGGCTGTCCCACTGGGTGTCCATGAAGTACCCAACTGTTTTTCCCCCCATTGAAAACATGTATATGGCTGTCCCACTGGGTGTCCATGAAGTACCCAACTGTTTTCCCCCATTGAAAACATGTATATGGCTGTCCCACTGGGTGTCCATGAAGTACCCAACTGTTTTTTCCCCCATTGAAAACATGTATATGGCTGTCCCACTGGGTGTCCATGAAGTACCCAACTGTTTTTCCCCCATTGAAAACATCTATATGGCTGTCCCACTGGGTGTCCATGAAGTACCCAACTGTTTTTTCCCCCATTGAAAACATGTATATGGCTGTCCCACTGGGTGTCCATGAAGTACCCAACTGTTTTTCCCCCATTGAAAACATGTATATGGCTGTCCCACTGAGTGTCCATGAAGTACCCAACTGTTTTCCCCCCATTGAAAACATGTATATGGCTGTCCCACTGGGTGTCCATGAAGTACCCAACTGTTTTCCTCCCATTGAAAACATATTATATGGCTGTCCCACTGGTGGTCCATGAAGTACCCAACTGTTTTTCCCCCATTGAAAACATGTATATGGCTGTCCCACTGAGTGTCCATGAAGTACCCAACTGTTTTTCCCCCCATTGAAAACATGTATATGGCTGTCCCACTGGTGTCCATGAAGTACCCAACTGTTTTTCCCCCCATTGAAAACATGTATATGGCTGTCCCACTGAGTGTCCATGAAGTACCCAACTGTTTTTTCCCCCATTGAAAACATGTATATGGCTGTCCCACTGAGTGTCCATGAAGTACCCAACTGTTTTCCCCCCATTGAAAACATGTATATGGCTGTCCCACTGGGTGTCCATGAAGTACCCAACTGTTTTCCCCATTGAAAACATGTATATGGCTGTCCCACTGGGTGTCCATGAAGTACCCAACTGTTTTTCCCCATTGAAAACATGTATATGGCTGTCCCACTGAGTGTCCATGAAGTACCCAAACTGTTTTCCCCCCATTGAAAACATGTATATGGCTGTCCCACGGGTGTCCATGAAGTACCCAACTGTTTCCCCCATTGAAAACATGTATATGGCTGTCCCACTGAGTGTCCATGAAGTACCCAACTGTTTTTCCCCCCATTGAAAACATGTATATGGCTGTCCCACTGAGTGTCCATGAAGTACCCAACTGTTTTTTCCCCCATTGAAAACATGTATATGGCTGTCCCACTGAGTGTCCATGAAGTACCCAACTGTTTTTCCCCCCATTGAAAACATGTATATGGCTGTCCCACTGGGTGTCCATGAAGTACCCAACTGTTTTTCCCCCATTGAAAACATGTATATGGCTGTCCCACTGGGTGTCCATGAAGTACCCAACTGTTTTTCCCCCATTGAAAACATGTATATGGCTGTCCCACTGAGTGTCCATGAAGTACCCAACTGTTTTTCCCCCATTGAAAACATGTATATGGCTGTCCCACTGAGTGTCCATGAAGTACCCAACTGTTTTCCCCCATTGAAAACATGTATATATGGCTGTCCCACTGGGTGTCCATGAAGTACCCAACTGTTTTTTCCCCCATTGAAAACATGTATATGGCTGTCCCACTGAGTGTCCATGAAGTACCCAACTGTTTTCCCCCATTGAAAACATGTATATGGCTGTCCCACTGGGTGTCCATGAAGTACCCAACTGTTTTCCCCCCATTGAAAACATGTATATGGCTGTTCCCACTTGGGTGTCCATGAAGTACCCAACTGTTTTCCCCCATTGAAAACATGTATATGGCTGTCCCACTGGGTGTCCATGAAGTACCCAACATGTTTTTCCCCCATTGAAAACATGTATATGGCTGTCCCACTGGGTGTCCATGAAGTACCCAACTGTTTTTCCCCCATTGAAAACATGTATATGGCTGTCCCACTGGTTTTCTTATTCCCTAGAACCTCTAGAGCTGGTTGATACCGCTACAGGCCAGTACATACTCTCTAAAGGAGTTATTTCTTGTTATCTATTGTAACCTGTTGTTATTTTTCTTCGTACCCGTGTTCTTGGTTAGTATTGACGAAAAAGTTGAAAAAAAAATTAAGGACAACCTCTTTTAGGTTTTTCTGCTGATTCAGTGTTGTGGTAAGTTAAAACCATAGTATTATCAAATTTGTATGTCACAAACTAATAAATTTTGGTATAGTCAACCTTGATTTACTTCCTTTGTAGCCTACATTCTCCTATTAGTATTTTTCATCGGATTGATGGATTTATTTTTGCTTTCATTTATTTTATTTTAGAAAAATGAGTAAAAAGACACGTTATATAGATGATGAGCTCAAAAAGACGGAGTACACTCGAAAGAGAAATTAAGGGAGATATTCGACGACTTGGAGGAGGAATACGTTCTGATGATTCAAATGAAGAGGACTGATGATAATGACTATGATAACGTTACTACGACAACATTGGAACGGTTTTACATACATCTGACTGTTAATGTTATTTGGGCAACGCCTGATGATACATTTCCTCTCAGTCTTGTAACGACTCAACCTCAACTGACAAGGATACTCTTGACAATCTAATGAGGCTGATGAATTGAAAAGTTTCTTGGATGCTCTCCCCTGCAGTCTTTTTATGTACATATCGCACTGTTCAAAGAAACACCTTGATATTCTGAGACACATGAACAACAAAAATACAGGAAATTACTTTCAGATCAAAAGGGCTCCTGTTATGATTTTGGCAGAAAGTCTTTGAAATGGTAGAAAAGAGACTTCTATCGCGTTCTCATGGTTGCAGTTGACAATGCATGGGTCCATATGGATTTAGACAAGAAAAAGATAACATTATTACAGTTCTTGTTTCCACTTGCTGAATAATTGATTTCATATGGGAAACAATATTGCACTGTCAAACATCAGTCTAGTCAAGGAAGGCCATCAACGCATGAAGCTTACATAATATTGGCGGATTTCTTCTACTAACCATAAGCGACGACGATGTGCATGAAGCTCAGAAAACTGCATAGAGAAAAGAGCAAAGTTCAAATGTACATAAAGCAATATTCCTTTATACTCACAATGTTCTGCACCTTATCACACTTCATAAATACTTTTGTGAGACTTGCACTTTTTAGCAGATTTCCCTTAAGGGAAATCAGCTATTGAGTTCGTTCGTACTCATGACGCGATTTTCGAAAAATTTCTTCAAATGTCCATCGATCCTACCCAGGAGATGACGAAAATGAGGTCCGTTCAAAACTATATATATATATCTATATATATATATATATATATATATATATATATATATATATTATATATATATATATATATATATATATTTGTCTGTTAACACTGCGGTCGCAATTTTTGTTTAATCGTCACCAAACTCGGTATTTAATCGTTTTATGTAAAAAAGGAAGATCAAGTTCGTTAACGGCTGAAATCGGACCAGTGGAAGGGGGGGTTTAGAGGGGGGGATTTTCAAAAATTCGAAATATCTCCGTTATTATGCATCGGATCGAAAAATTGTATAGAACAAATCTTATTGCAAATTAAATTTACTATAAATATTGTTATATGCATTTATTCTCTATCTTGAATATTAACCGAGATATTTGCAGTTGTAATCTGCGTGTGATCACGTAGGATATGTTCGGACTTTCCGCCGCCGAGAGCTCTGGTGGCCATTTCCATATTATTCGTCCCTCGTGAACAGGTTTAGAGGTTAGGTTAACTGTTTTTTGGGGCTAGAACCTACTGGGTTATTACGCCCTAAATAATGTTTTAGGTTTCTTACTACTACAGTTGTTATTAGGCAGATCTCTCTATTGTAAAACTTCACGTGGGAAATCTGCTTAGTTTACGCGGGCCCTGCGTGAAGGACTTTTTTCAATTAGAATGTAGATTTCTATTTGGTTGTTCATAAAGTTTGTTGGTCCCTAATAAAAATCTACTAATCTTACAGTTCATCTTTTATTTTTTTTATTGAGAGAGAAAAATACCAGTGGGACAAAAGTTACCATCCAGAAAATACCAATGGGACATAGTGTCCCACCTGTTTTGATCCCCCCCCCCCAAACAGAAAATTGTTTCCCTTCGTTTTTGAACTTAAAAGAATGAAACTAAACAGGAAAAAGACACAATCATGAAAAATTAAAAAAAATGAATAATTGATAGTCAAGTGGTTAAAAATCGTTATTAATGACGTCATCACATAATGTATTTGCATGTATCTCACAAAGTGAATGTTAGGGGTGGTTCTATGGAAACCATATTTGGTTCCTAAAGTGGTCCAGCACATAACTGCTTATCTTTGATATGAGATGAGTAGGACTGGCGATATATTGAAATCTTAAAAATGCAAACATTTCGGTAAGTATTCACGATAGAGAAAACATCTATATAACAACATTTTATATAATTTTTCGATCCGACGTATAATAACGGAAATATTTCGAAATTCGCCCACTAAACCTCCCCCCCCCTCCAAATTGTCCGATTTGAGCCATTAACGAAATTGAATTGATATAAAATCAAATTGGGTAGAAGCATACTCTATTCAAGTCCGGTGATAAACACGATATGTCCAACTATCGCCCTGTCTCAATTTATTCCATGCTCAGATGAGTAATTGTCAGAGCAATAGATAGATGAATTGCAACTACATGATGATCTCTCTACTCATCAGAGAGGATTCGTTGCATGCCCTGCAACATTTGTCAATTCCTCATCAATTAACGCATCTATCCAAAATGCTAAGCAAAACAAAAAAAAAAAAACTATTGCATTATTTTTCATGACGTTTCTAAAACACCTAGAAACTGGCTAGGAGGCTGACCATACAGGTTTCCCTTAGAAAGAGGGCAGCTTAATTTGTTTTGTTGTATACACACACACACACACGCACGCACGCACACACGCACGCACACACAAATATTCTGAGTGGAGTTCATTTTCGTCATCTGCTAGGTAGGATCGATGGACATTTTTCCAAAATCCCGTCATGAGTACAAACTCAATAAGGGAAATGTGCTATATGATTTCCCTGTAGAAGAACCTGCTAAATACAACATTGTTAAATATCCACAAGTAGATGTGGGGGGGGGGGCTGACAGGATTACAGTGTTAGGGGTCGGTCTCGGGGGATATTGGAGTAGTTATGTTGGTAAGACTGAAGTTTTTGGAGGGTAAACTTTGCCTGCTCCTAGTATTCCATGAGCTGACACATGTTGAGCTTCGGCCATCTCCTCTACAGACAATGGATGTGAGTAATCTTTTCATGAAAATTAGTATTGTTGCTCCATGTCGTGTAATAACAAGTGATAATGGCCATGGGACCATCATATTTTATAATTATTATTTATTAAAGTCCACTTTTTGCTACTATGACTAATGGGGACTTGTTATCTACAGGTTACCACCCTTTTCTGTCAGTCTGGGACTAAGGATTTTATTTAATGATTTGGTCACTCAATAAATTCCTATTGGCCTTGCAAGAATGGAACTCATGACTCAAGGTTTACTATGTGACATTAAGACCAACTCACTTGTCCAACCTGAGCCCAGAACATATTTTATAGGATCGTTTTATTTTAAATTCACTGATGAGTTTATTATACATCTTATATTACACCTTTAATCGGATGAGTTGAAATGGGTGTATACTGACTCCAGGTCCATTAGTTCCAAACTCTTTATTGATCTCTACTCCGGTTCAATTTCTTCTTCCTCATTTTTTGACAAAATTTTCCACTTTCTCTTTTTTCTATTTATTAAAGTTGTATCAATTACTTTTTTGTAATGTAGGATTCGATAGGGGGTAACGCACTAATGGGAACTCTTCAGAAATAAGTGTCTCACACTCCATGGTTCTAATTTCTTTTCATGCGGTCAAATATATGTATGTTTTTTTTTTCAAATCCTGTTTTCTTTTATACCATTTTCAGCAGGTTTTCCACTTGTCCTTTGTGTGTGGAGTATGATTGAATAAATGAACTGCAGCCAAAGCTGTTTCTCCCACATTTCACCCTTCATGTCAGACTGCTTAATTTTTGAGCATAAATGTGGGCGTCAATGAGTGGAGCAGCTGCTCTTCCTAAGTTTTCTTGAATGCGTTTGTGAATGTGTACAGCGCATTTGGGTTATTTCCAATAATGGAGCTTAATGCAGTCATGTCAAATTTTGAAGAAAGAGGGTAATTTTTATGAAATTTTGTTAAAGTTAAATCAATATATAAGTTATCTACTCTCCAAAGGGAAGTGATCGTAAAGTATTGTTGTAGATAGGGGTCAGTAAAATGCTGAGTAGCTCGCTTACAATTTTTCTTTTTGGGGCTCAAGTTGGCCGTGTGAGTTAAGGCGTTGGTCTTGATCTTGCGTCGACCTAGAGTGGCGGGTTCGATTCCCGCACTGGGCAATAGAAATTTATTTGGTGGCAGGCTTATTAAATAGACTCCTTAGGCACAGCCTCGCTAAAAAAGGGTGGTAACCTGTAGATAACCTGTCCCGATTAGCCAGAGTAGCATAAAGTGAACGTAAATAAATGAAAAAATAAAAACTTTCTTTATGAATTTGTTGACTATTGGTGTATTTTTTAAAACATTTGTTGACAAAAGGTTTGTCTAGAGCCTTAAAATTTTACAAGAAATTTTAAATTAATAATATGCATTCAATATTTCAGTGAGGGCTCTCTAGCTTCATACATTGGCCTTCTACAGGGCTTGATCTGAAGGCCCCTGTTGCTATCCTCCTGTTTAGTGAAGAATGTCTAACATTTTAAGGGCATTTGAGCCGGCAGATGAAAATGCTATACATCCATAGTCCAGTAAAGGCCTGGTATAGCAACGGTAAAATGTCAGCATTAAACATCTGTCTGCTCCCCATTTGTTATTACAAAGAATCCTCAATAAGTTCAAGCTTCTTTTGCAATTATCAAGGGGTCCTTTTAAATGGGAGACCCACATGAGTTTTCTATCAAAAATCAGTCGTAGTAATTTGAGTTTGTCCAATTGTGTCCATATTGTTTATTAGTCGTGTTTAGTGTAAGCATAGGCAATTCATATTTCCTTTTCCATTTAAAAATAATATATTTATTTTTTTTCGCTCGAAGTCTTAAAACCAGTTATTGTCTGGAGGGAGAAGTTCAGTTAAGTCTTTGTTTTAATTTTTCTTAAGGTAGTTTTTTCTTTATTTTCCTTTTTAATTGTAGTCTCTTCATTTATACTTCCTTCCCTGAGCCATATTAAATGCTCCCTCCCCCCCCCCCCTACAAGGGGTTTACCAAAGTTCATCATTATATGCCCTCTGTTGTAAAGGTTTTTAAAAACCCTGACACACTGCCTAGAAAAATTATAAATATAGACAGCCTTATAATAAAAAATGAGTCTATTATTCTTTCTTCACCTCCTAACAAACATGCAAAGAAACTTGTTTTTTAGCAAAAGTTAGCCAATTACATGAAGTTTCAAATTTATTTGTATTGATTTTTTAATAAGTAGTAACATGTTAATATCTTTACAAGCCATTGACTGTGGTATTAGTGTCCAGTTTCTGCTTATTTTTAGCTAGCGTGAGACAAAGGTCTAACAATGATCCTCAAATCATGTTTTTAGTTGATTTGTAGTAATCCATAGAGCTTTATAATCTATTTAGATGGATTTAATCATAAGCAAATTGTTTGTGTGTTTATCTAAGCTGTGAGATGGTGGTGGGTATATAGAGTGACCTTTGGAGCTGCTAATCCGACACCAGGAACAGGCTAATCTCTCTCTCTCTCTCTCTCTCTCTCTCTCTTTCCTTCACTCACAGCTCTCTGTCCAGTCTAGGTGAGTAGCTCTCTACACCTCCTTCTTATCTATTCTCTATAATAGCATATAGCCCTATAGTGTAGTCTTTTTATAATTGGTAATACAATTATTATTGAAAGTTGTTCAAAAATAAAGTATGAGATTGTTTAGAGTGAAAATAATTGTACATCTATTCATTTCAAAAGGCTATAATAACTAAGACCTTAACGAGTTTATGCATTTTATATATATTGAGCACATGCAATTACTGATGAGATCAAAGAAGAAAAATAGACTGTAAGTAATTCTTTAATTATTCATTCGATCATAATTGACTATAAACAAATGAGTTACAAACTTTATTAATTATTTCTCTCGCAAATGCTGGATGCTAGAGGAACCAATTGGTCACGATCAATAAACATCCCTTCTCCTCTACTAGTGTTTTAACACCAGTAACTATAATAAACACTAGTAGAGGGCAAGGGTCATTCCATTTCAAATTATCCAGCAAAATTTAAAAATGTCACCCATGGTTTCAGATTTCAATGATAAATTTTTTAACAACTCTTTACCTTCCTTATGAAGAATATTAAATTTTACTTTGATATCTCCAGTAGTTTTTGTGAAAAAATATGCTGAAATATTGAGAAAGTTTGTGTAACTGGCTTTCAATTACTTCAACATTTTCATAGACTCATGTCAACGAATGATAATCTTCTGTTATAAACACCAATCCTGAAATTTGGCCACAACTTTTTTTATTTGTTTTGAAGTCATATACTATTTGATCTACTACACAATACATTATATTACCCATGATTGTGAATGATATGATCCAAGTTGTTTAGAAAATAAAAAAATAATATATATATATATATATATATATATATATATATATATATATATATTGAATGGACCTTATTTTCATCATGCCATGAGTACAACCTGAATAGCTGATTTTCCTTTGAAATACACAGTTGCAGACTTGTGAAATTAATATATGGAATGTCCTAAAAGAACTTAGTAAAATGAAAATTATATCACCAATTTTGGCCCATTAATTCCTAAGATAATATTTTTCCCAATATCCAAACTTTCTTCACAAACATAAACACCACAACTTTAGGAGTATAATTCAATGGTTATATTACTGAAAGTATTTGAAATCTTAGCTATCCACCAAATCTTACATATCTAAACCATGTCGAAGGCCTAGTTCTGTTCATATGAAGACTGTAATCCCTAGTTCTTTTGCTAGAAATTAAAACTACTATTTCAGAAATGTTAAAATAATGGATGGTTTTTATGTAACAAAATCGAACTATACATATAGTTTTGATGGTCAAGAGATCAAACACATTTTGTGTCAGAATCACAAGTAACTGATCAAATATAACTTCATAAACACTAATATAACTAACTAAACACTTTATTTCTTAAGGGAATGTGCCATTACGTTGTGATCATTCTAGAAGAGAATTATAGTGGATTATGAAGGAACAGTATTGGTTTCCTAATCATTCCTTTTCAATAAGAGCTTGTTTGAATGCTTTTTTTTTTTGTTTTGTTTCCGTGTACAAAAACTAAAGCAATAATTGTAATTGTATAAGTCTTTGGTTTTTAGATTTGAACAGAGTAATCCACCTTGACTTTCCATTAAACCATTTTGAATAGTTTTGACAACTCAAAAATGGATAGCCTTAGAATGTAGAATTTTCATATTTGTGATTGTCATAAGGTCTAGTTTTGGACGTCCCCTATGGATCTAAATCGACTAAGGAGTAGACGAGGTTTAGAAGGAGTAAAATTTTAAAAAATAAAATTCCTCTGTATATATTTGAGATATAACAAATTTGTATAGGACATCTTTTGTTTGTTATAAAAGATCTATAAATTATGTTCAATGGAATATTTCAGTCTGAGGCATTTGGATTGGAGATATTGTTATCAATTTCAAATGAAACAATATTAACTGAAATGCTACAATAAATATGATTTATTTAATTCAATATGAATAGGAGGTCATAATGGGGCCACATCTGGTATTATAATAAATGGAAAAATAATTCTGAGACCATAAATAATTTCTATAAAAAGTAAAGGATGTTTCCAGTTGGCTAATTGTTTCCCTACTAGGTTCAAATACTAATTCATAAAGCTACATTTTTGCTACGAAGCATTTTCAAGGGCTAAATGTATAAAAAAATAATACAATTTTTTAATATAATTAATAAATGAGGATGGCTTGTGGGTCATTGCATCTCACATCATAAATCTCTATTAAATGACAAATTATCATTTGAAAAACTGGAAGAACTGGATTATCTTAAATGTATTATAAAACTTTATATATATTACCAATTAGTGATGCCTTCTTTTTGAAATCAAGAGGCATTGTTTTTGAATGTCAGTTAAGTCCTTTTCAGGAAAATTGTACACTCTACCAGAGCCTTTTCTTGTTGGTGCAGCAACACAAGATATTACATTACATATGGGAATAAAACAGATATCTTCCTTCAAAGGCCAATAATTTATTTATTTATTTATTTATTAACGTCCACTTTTTGCAACTTAGGCTAATCGGGACGGGTTATCTACAGGTTACCACCCTTTTCTAGCCAGGGTGGGATTTTAGGGCGTTATTTAATGAATTTCGTCACTAAATAATTTCCTTGGCCCAGGCGAGAATCGAACTCGCCACTCTAGGTTTACAATGTGAGATAAAGGTCAATGCTTTAACTCGCATGGCTAACCTGAGCCCCCAAAGGCCAATAAAAAGATGGTGCAGGACCGTGTGGGTGTAAGAATTTAACTTTAAGGTCACCTTCATCTTCGTGTTACGACAAAACTAAACCTAAATACCAATTATTGTCATAGATGCATGCAACATAGTTATGCACACTCATGTCAGGCATTTTTATGAGAGGTTGTTGTCCTGAAAAACTGAAGACTGCAAAATTTTTGTCAATTCTTATTCTTTTTGTCCAAATCATATCTTCAGATATAGGCACAAAATGGTGGAAACTCTGTGTGCAAGGTACTGTTTTTGCATTAGAGAAACATCCTTCCAACTCCTTTCGAGTTTCTGAAAGAGTCTCTTGCTTCAAAAGCCAGAATTTTATACCTTCAGTGTTTGTTTTGCAAAATGCTAAAAGCTTTTCGACAGAATCTATTGTTTTACTAGAAGTCATTTGAAGGCTCGCTTTGCTAACTAAGCGTTTAACAGTCCTACCCATATCGTCACAAGTTGATTTGGCATGGCTAGTTGCAAAAAATGTCCATGTTGCAGCTAAGTCGAAATCATTTTTATGTTGGCAAAGGTTTATAAAATTTTTATATTGTGCTGCACAGCCATCACTGAAATAATGTATTTCTTTTATAGTAGGGAGTGGTTCTTTGAGATATTGAACTATTAACTTTTGTATTTCATAGACAAAAGCAACATCATGCTCTAAATCATTAGACACTGCACATAAAATTGATGTTACAAGATTTCCAGAATGCTTGTCCTTGGTATGAATTATTACTGGATGCAGAGAACAACTGTTGCATGTCCAATGATACCCTTGAACTTCATCTTGAATTATAAAAGAATAATTCTCACTGAAGTCAAGAAAAGCTACTGCACTGTCAGGTTTTAGATCACTTTTTAAATCCTTCAGGTATTTGGCTTGCGATTTTGTAATGAATGCATGAGGCAAAAGTATTTCCAGGCTTTTCATCAGAGTCATTAAATATTCTTCAAAACTTACAGTGAACTGAACTTGTTGTGTCCTGTCAGTTGCAATCCAAGAACTATAAGTAACTTCATCAGTAGGATTCCATTCTTCAAATTTTACAATAATAAACTTTTTGAGATTTTCACTGGCTGGACATTGGGAACAGTGACGAAGCATACAATCTCTATTATTTTTTGAGCAAACTAATTGATCAATTAGATCATTATAGGTTTCTTCTAAAGGACAAGGATAAAGCAAGAGAATGACATTCTGATGTATAGTGGATGCAGATACATAATGTGTTCCTGAAGCACCTCCAAGTACACACCATTTTGGCCGCAACATGCAAAACTTTGAAAAACCTATCTTAAGATTTGGATATTCTGATTTAAATGCAGAATATAATTCATTTAAATTCCCTAATATTCACCGTTCTTACATGTACTGAATTTTTAATACGCTCACTTTATCTTTAGATCCTGGCATTATTCGAGAATATTCATCACTTTGGAAATTCTTCACTGCAGCTATCACATTTTCATCAATTGGGTGTCCTTTCGTTGATGCCGGTAGGGCTAAATAGCCTTGTCTCTGAGAAGGTCTCTTGCTTGTCTGACTGCATATTGAGTAACATTGAACTCTTTTCCTGCTCCATGAAACTGGAACCAATGCCATTACTTGGATCTCTTCTCTTTTTTTGATAGTGATATTAAGTTAAGCTTTTATTAATTCTAACATCCATATCATTTGCTTTTTGTATATCTTGGTCAAATGTCTGAATTGTCTCTCTTCAGGAATTTTTTTTCCAATACTTTACTAACTTTTGATTTTAAAGTATCACATGCAGATTCAATTTTTCTTTTAGCATAACTTGTCTTACAATGTACAGGTACTGCATGAAATTTCATTGGAGATTCTCCAATATCTTCCAATGATGCATTAATTTCTTCAAATCCTCTTGTTTTGAAATAGACAATTCTAAATTGGAAATAGCTTCATCGCTCCCATAAACTGGATCTTCCTCCTTTTCAGTTTCTTCGCCTAATTCAGATATATATTTATTCACTTTGTTTCTGCAAGCATTACATATCTTTTGCCCAGGAATCGACTTTTCACAATCTGGTATTTTGTTAATCTTCTGTGAAAAATTTACACTGATATTCCTTAGAGATTTTGTAATTTTTTTCTTATGAATTTTATATGGATCAAAACATGATGTTTGATAGGTCTCATACTTATGTAAGACAAATATTTTACGATGTTCACTCATAGTAAATAATAATTCACAGCTCACTCCACTTCTCAAACTCAAAAGGTTAATTTCTAATGGGTTTAATGATTTAATATTGGATAGATTTTTCAGTTGAGTGCAACTTGTTTTATGACACTCAGTCCCATTTTCTTTTCCAACACTACAAACTTGAAGTTCCTTTCCTGACATATTGAGCTTCACATTGACAAAATGTAAAAATAAATAAGTATTTTAAAGAAATAAACTTCAGTTAGTTTGTTTTTAAATAGCATAGATTATATTTAAAAATATATTTCTTTAGTTAAATAATGAATTAAATCACTGTTGAACTATTAAAGTCACTCTGAAATAATTTGTTTGATAACTTTGACTAATTAAAAAGTCCGTCACGCAGGGGCTGCGTAAACTAAGCAGATTTTCCACGTGAAGTACAGGGTTGTGCAGAGGAAACGCATGTTTTTCAATATTGAATTACTGGGATACAATGGGTTGAAAATAATAAAAACAAGTATTAAATGATAGGTTTTAATGCAGTTTTTGAAATTACATACCATATTTAGGTTCGGAAAATAATGTCTTTGAGATGACGTCCTTCTTGCTGCATACAAATTTGGGTCCTCTTCTGAAAATTACGGACTGAATTCTCCAACATTTCATTTGGCACAGCTTCAATTTCGCTAACGAATGGAATTCTTTTTAATCACAGAACCAGTACTTCTGAACGCTGCAACCCATCGGAGTACGGTATTTCGATCAGGCACTGCACCTCGACATCCAACTCTAAAATATTGACGGAAAAGACGTTGCACTGTGACTACAGAGTCATTGTTTCTGAAAAACTGCTCTACAACGAACACACGATGTACGCTCCAACGCTCCATAGCGACTGAAACAGCATTGTTGTAGCCGTCTACCAACATTTGTTCAAGGTCAATGCCCCCTCCCATTGCCGTGTACTAGCAGCTCGAAAAACATGTGTTTCCTCTGCACAACCCTGTATTACAATAGAGAGATTTCACGAGAGCCAAACAGTTACGAAAACGGCCGATCTCTTGGTTGGAAATTCACTTACATCCGTTACCCGACCCCACATTTAATAAAAATGCAAATATCTCGGTTAATATTCAAGATAGAGAATAAATGTATATGACAATATTTATAGTGAATTTAATTTGCAATAAGATTGATTCTATACAATTTTTCGATCATTCGAAAATCCTCCCCTCTAAACCCCCCCCCCTGCCCACTGGTCCGATTTCAGGCATTAACGAACTTGATCGGTCTTTTAACATAAAACAACTAAATATCATGTTTGGTAACAATTAAACAATAATTGCACCAGCTAGAGCGGTAACAGACAAATATATGTAGTTTTGAACGGACCTCATTTTTGTCATCTCCTATGTAGGATCGATGGATATTTGAAGAAATATTTCGAAAATCGTGTCATGAGTACAACCTCAATAGCTGATTTCCCTCATCTGCTAAAAACATAGTTGCAACAATCATAGTAAGGTACACAAAAAACTAATATGAAAAGAAGCAAGGAACAGTCTCTCTGAACAGCAAAGAAAGAATGAGTAAGTTTTAACTCTCATCTCTTTAGAGCATGGAAGGAATTTTCATATTGAATCCTGTAGGCAACAGGATGGTGCAAGGAAAAGGGGGAGGAGTTTCCCACTGAATCATATCTGTTTTAGCAGATTTCCCTTAAGGGAAATCAGCTATTGAGGTCGTACTCATGACGCGATTTTCGAAAAATTTCTACAAATGTCCATCAATCCTACCCAGGAGATGACGAAAATGAGGACCGTTCAAAATTATATATATATATATATATATATATATATATATATATATATATATATATATATATATATATATATTTGTCTGTTAACACTCTAGCGGTCGCAATTTTTGTTTAATCGTCACCAAACTTGGTATTTAATCGTTTTAGATAAAAAGGAAGATCGAGTTCGTTAACGGCTGAAATCGGACCAGTGGGAGGGGGAGTTTAGAGGGGGGGATTTTCGAAAATTAGAAATATCTCCGTTACTATACTCTTATTGCAAATTACATTTACTATAAATATGGTTATGTGCATTTATTCTCTATCTTGAATATTAACCGATATATTTCCATTTGTCAGTTTTCAGCCATCAGCAAACCGCCACTTCTACTCATGTTACATAAACAATACTCTGCTACATAATAAATCACATTATTCGAAGTTTAAATACCAAAAATTGTATTCAAGAGACCTTTATTATACGAGATACATGCAAATATGTCCCGGTGACCCCCCTCCCGTCTTAAGGTTTTGGACTACTAAAATTTGATTGATTGAGATAACAATTATTCTGACTCATTATTAATTACAATACTAGTAATAGTAAATAGTTCTCAATAAAATTAATATGTTATATTCTTGTATATTTCAAAAATTGTTAATCTTTCAGGTGTGAAGCGGGCAGACCCGTTTGTTTACATTTCTAACCTAATGCTTCCTGTCGGCAGGTTATTGAAAATGGATGAAACATTTCTTATTTCCGTTAGTATTTATTCAGGGTGGTGTTGTGTTACCAGTATGTTGATTTATCTATTACTAAACTTCACGTGGCAAATCTGCTTAGTTTACGCAGCTCCTGCGTGACGGACTTTTTCATGCTCATACTTGTTCATCTTTCGCAATCAATCTCTTTGTCACTGTTGTGATAGATGGTTGATTGTCGCACTTCTCTTTAAATATTATTCATTTCTTTCAGTTAATTTAAACTGTATATTTAGCATCTTATTAGAAATGAAAATGGTAATTTTTCATTTATTGCATAAAAGAACAATATATATAAATTTAATTCACTTAAGAAATAAAATACATTAAATAATCAGTAATTATTTTCATATAATTTTTTTATTTGACATATTGCATAGGACATGGTTATTTTTTATAATCTCCTCTAATACTAATTTTACTTTATAAATACTAATAATTATTTTTTTTCAAATATAAATAGAATTAATACTTTATAGAAAGTGGTTTTAATTTTAAATTTGTCACAGCATATAAATGCATTAAACAAACATGCCAATAGTAATAAATCATAAATATTATTTTGATAATTATAAAAAAAAAAAAAAAAAAAAAAAAAAAAAAAAAAAAAAAAAAGGGCCATTGTTCTTTTGGGCGTGTTTATGGGTACATTTTTTTTTTTTTTTTTTTTTTTTTTTTTTTTTTTTTTTTAAATTTAATGAAGTAAATAAAAAGGTAAGGAAATGTAATTAATATCTTTGCTTTGACACATACTTGCAAAAGCAGATTAGAAAATGACTCCTTTTTTCCCCATGGAATATCTTAATGAATATAAAATTACAGGAATTTAGATTTACTAGGAAATGGAAAGTAAACTTTTTCATTATTATAATTTAATGTCATGCATTAAAAATTTTATATATCATGTATTAATTTGCATAGTTTAAACAAATTTCAAACTGCACTGTGCTCTATAAATAAATTACCTCTTGTCTATGAAATTCAAATTTAAAACTTTAAAAGGCCATGTAGCTTAACAAATAATTATTTAAATTTCAATTCCATAGTCATTTGTATCTGTAATAACATTTTCTGATATTTTTTTTTGTGTCCAATGAATATATAAGCTCTGAAAAAGCCGCTATTTTTCTTTCATAGTATTTTAGTTTGCACATTAACACATCATTTAAAAAAAAATCTTGCTTGCTTAATTACTCTGCGTCATGTGCAAAGGCATATTTGAAAAATTGGGGTTTTTTTAATAAAAATTTTAATAAGGACACAGTTCATGAAATTTTTTTTTTGGGGGGTGCTCATATTTTAATACAATCATCAAATTATTTTTTCCTGTATCTCCATGCTTTTGTGAACACTTTAATGAAAATTGTATCTTGATATGTCAGTTACACAACTTTCTCAATATTTCAGCATTTTTTTTTCACAATAACTACTGGAGATATATATTCCATTAAACATAATTTATAGATCTTTTATAATAAACAAAAGATGTCCTATACAAATTTGTTATATCTCGAATATATATAGAGGAATTTTATTTTTTTTAAATTTTGCTCCTTCTAAACCTCGTCTACTCCTTAGTCGATTTAGATCCATAGGGGACGTCCAAAACTAGACCTTATGACAATCACAAATATGAAAATTCTACATTCTAAGGCTATCCATTTTTGAGTTGTCAAAACTATTCAAAATGGTTTAATGGAAAGTCAAAGTGGATTATTCTGTTC
Organism: Riptortus pedestris; assembly: GCA_019009955.1. NCBI lineage: Eukaryota > Metazoa > Arthropoda > Insecta > Hemiptera > Alydidae > Riptortus > Riptortus pedestris. The sequence goes on from CM032228.1 coordinate 258,545,613, forward strand.
AAATCTACAGACACTTGCAAACAGCATCATACTAATTTAAAGGGCATAATAACCTAGCTGTTGATTGCCCAAACCACATTAATCCTAATCCTAATCTGTTCAAATCTAAAAACCAAAGACTTATACAATTACAATTATTGCTTTAGTTTTTTTGTACACGGAAGCAAAACCAAAAAAAAAGCATTCAAAAAAGCTTTTATTGAAATGGAATGATTAGGAACCCAATACTGTCCCTTCATAATCCACTTTAATTCTCTTCTAGACACACATATTCCCTTAAGAAAGAAAGTGTTTAGTTAGTTATATTAGTGTTTTTGAAGTTATATTTGATCAGTTACTTGTGAGTCTGACACAAAATGTGTTTGATCTCTTGACCATCAAAACTATATGTATAGTTTGATTTTGTTACATAAAAACCATCCATTATTTTAACATTTCTGAAATAGTAGTTTTAATTTCTAGCAAAAGAACTAGGGATTACAGTCTTCATATGAACAGAACTAGGCCTTCGACATGGTTTAGATATGTAAGATTTGGTGGATAGCTAAGATTTCAAATACTTTCAGTAATATAACCATTGAATTATACTCCTAAAGTTGTGGTGTTTATGTTTGTCAAGAAAGTTTGGATATTGGGAAAAATATTTTCTTAGGAATTAATGGGCCAAAATTGGTGATATAATTTTCATTTTACTAAGTTCTTTTAGGGCATTCCATATATTAATTTCACAAGTCTGCAATTGTGTATGGTTTTTAGATTTCCTCTAAGGGAAATCAGATTTTCAGGTTGTACTCATTGCATGATGTAAATGAGGTCCATTCTATATATATATATATATATATATATACTAGCTAAGGTACCCGGCTTCGCTCGGGAAATCATTAGAGGCTGAATATTGAGGGTATTTTTATGGGAAGGTTTCAATGTGTACAATTATATTTCCTGTCTGGGCGTATTATTTTTCCATAAGGGTAACTGTGGGAACTTATAGAATAGAAAATTTAATTAAAAAGAGTAAATGAAAATGAGTTCCCAATCAATCCCTCTCTACTGTTTGACACCGTGGATAATTCAAATCAGGACCATGGATAGCATTTGAAGACCCCAGGCAAAGAACATTCTAAGTCACTTTTTCTTACTTTTGAGTAAACTGAAAATTAGTCTTTGAAACGTCATATGAAAATTGAGAATTGATATTTATTGAACAATAAATTTTTTTTGTACTGATCAAGTAGATTTAAATTCGAAATAAACCTGTTCAATCTCCATTTTTGGTTATATTTATTAAAAAAAAAACAACCTCATTTTTGAAAAAAATTGACTTAGAATGTTCTTTGCCTGTGGTCTTCATTTATTATAATGAAATACTATCTATAATGCACATATTTTCTGTCAAACCCACTCCGAGCACACAGTTTAGAAATAGTCGGTTATAAGTAGAAAGAAATTCCAATAGTGCCAGCATTTAACAGGAAATAAGTTAACACAATTAACTGTGTGGGCCTCCGTGCTACTTTCCCCTCCACTTGAGATTTATAATCTCACTAATCCGAATTATAAATAGAACTACCATATAAGTCGAAACATTACTACGCCTATATCAAATAAACATTAATTAGTACTAATACAATTAGTTACCCCCGCTATAGTTTTAGCGTATATCACATTTATACTTTGTTAAATGACAAAAGTGGATGCATCAAAAATTACTCTAGATAACAAAATAAAAACCTGTAATGTGCATGAGATAATAGGCTTCCAGGAGATAATAACCATGAGATAACCCCCCCCCCCCCCCGTGTCATCCACAGAAATGTAACATAGCTTATTTTCATGGAGGAGAGGATGCTAATTCACATACCGAGTTTTGTTTAATTCGGTTTTTTTTTCACCCAATAATATTGTTGACTTTTGCTCTAGGTTTTAGAGTATATCTCGTTTATACTTCAGTATATGAAAAAAGTATATATAACAAAAGCTACTTAATTAATACAATAAGCAACATATGTTACATGCATCCGTTGAAAAACCAATGGGAAACGGAATATCGCAATTTTTATTTCAGGCCTCTCTTATAACCCCCACTCCCATTTGAACCTATAAATTTTAATATAGCTTATAATCATGGATGAATTAATGCTAATTCACATACCAAGTTTTGTTAAATTCGGTTCAATAGTAAGTGCCCAATATAATAGTTGGCTCCCGCTTTAGTATTTGGTGTATATCTCGTTCATATTGTTGTAAAACAAAAGTGAATATAACAAAAGTTACTCTAAATAACAGAATAAACAATTTTTGTCATGAGCGTATCTGCCGATAATGCAATTGGAAACGAAATATTGCTATTTTTAATTTCAGGCCTCCTTACAACCCCACTCCTGCCCGTCCATAGAAATGTTGGTATGGCTTGTTATAATGAAGGCGTTAGTGCTAATACACATACCGAGTTTTATTTAGTTTGGTTGATTCTTTTGTGCCAAATAAAATTGTTGACTCCCGCTATAATTTTTAGCGTATAACTCATTTATACTTTGGTATACGACAAAAGTGTATATAAAAAACGTTACTCTAAATAACAAAATAAATAACTTTTGTTATGTGCATATTTACCGAAAACCCAATAGGGAACGAAATATCGCTATTTTTAATTTCAGGCATCCCTTATAATCCCCACTCCTGTTTGTCTTAGAAAATATTAATATAGCCTAAAGTCTTAAGTTGGGCTAGTAGTAATATACATACCAAGTTTCATAAAATTCGGTTCAGTCGTTTATGCATGAGAAGGAAACAAAATGCAGTTATTGTGTCTATGATATGTGAAACGAAAAGATATGAAATTTCGCGAAAAAAATCAATGTACAGACAGAGGTTACAATTTTATATATATATATATTTTATTTTTTTATTTTCAAAACAACATGGATCATATAATTCTCAATCATGGGTAATATACTGTATTCTGTAGTCGATCAAGTAGTAGTATATGACTTCAAAACAAATTAAAAAAAGTTGTGGCCAAATTTCAGGATTGTTGTTTATAATTCTCATCCTCAGCATGTATATACGGAAGATTATCATTCCTTAACATGAGCCTATAATGTTACAAGTTTTCTTTTGTACAAATCCAAAAATTATTGTAGCCTTGGTTCCAGATGCAGAAGATATTCCCTCGTGTGAGAAGGAAGAGGAATCCTGCTCCTTGTTCCCCGTCCATTATAACAGGAGTAGCTGCTTCTATAGGTAAGCTCATTAATAAATGATTTCCTCTTCTGAAGTACTTTAGTTTCCAATTCCATAATTATTGCAGCCTTGGTTCCAGATGCAGAAGATATTCCCTCGTGTGAGAAGGAAGAGGAATCCTGTTCCTTGTTGCCCGTCCATTATAACAGGAGTAGCTGCTTCTATAGGTAAGCACATTAATAAATGATTTCCTCTTCTGTAGTACTTTAGTTCCCAATTCCATAATTATTGCAGCCTTGGTTCCAGATGCAGAAGATATTCCCTCGTGTGAGAAGGAAGAGGAATCCTGTTCCTTGTTGCCCGTCCATTATAACAGGAGTAGCTGCTTCTATAGGTAAGCACATTAATAAATGATTTCCTCTTCTGTAGTACTTTAGTTCCCAATTCCATAATTATTGCAGCCTTGGTTCCAGATGCAGAAGATATTCCCTCGTGTGAGAAGGAAGAGGAATCCTGTTCCTTGTTGCCCGTCCATTATAACAGGAGTAGCTGCTTCTATAGGTAAGCACATTAATAAATGATTTCCTCTTCTGTAGTACTTTAGTTCCCAATTCCATAATTATTGCAGCCTTGGTTCCAGATGCAGAAGATATTCCCTCGTGTGAGAAGGAAGAGGAATCCTGTTCCTTGTTGCCCGTCCATTATAACAGGAGTAGCTGCTTCTATAGGTAAGCACATTAATAAATGATTTCCTCTTCTGTAGTACTTTAGTTTCCAATTCCATAATTATTGCAGCCTTGGTTCCAGATGCAGAAGATATTCCCTCGTATGAGAAGGAAGAGGAATCCTGTTCCTTGTTGCCCGTCCATTATAACAGGAGTAGCTGCTTCTATAGGTAAACTCATTTATTTTCTTTTATTATGCCAAACTTTAGCTAAATATGAATACACAAATTTTGTTATTTGTTAAATTATTGGACTGTTGAAATTGCCTATTCTTTTCTTAGCCCAGACTGTATTGCCGTCTTCCAACTCTGTTGTCATCTTTCAGCTGATCCTCATGTAGATTAATAGAAGCATAGAAATGTGTTCACCGTTTAGCATATTTCCAAAATGAAGATTAATTATTGAGGGAATACAATTACCTCGAATTGAATATCCATTATTCTTCAAACTCAAAATATTACGTTTTATTTTTTTAAACCAAACATTTAAGTTTCTCAAATAGAAAATTTGTTGGCGGGTTAAAGGGTGGAGATAGTTAGGTGTGAGCTTGCATAGATAATCCAAGATGCATATGTGTCTATTACAGAAAATTAGTAGTTGGCCAACATTTTTTATGACACATTATTTCCTCTAATATTTTCAGATTCAATGCATTGGAACAGAGTTCCTTTTGTCCCCTTGCAAATCCTATTTTGATTAGTTCGATATGGTGGAACCTCTGAATATTATTCCTTTCCTCTAGAAAGGTACATTCTGTCTTTCATTGTATCATTGAAATTGTAGGTGTTGTGCTGTTATTAATTGATTTCTATCAAAATCCATTTTTCAGAAAGTGCTGGACATTGGAAGCTAGTTGTCAAGAAGAAACAAACCCCTCTCTATAACTGTCTCTGGAAGGAAGGCATGTTTGTTTCTCTTTCTATTAAAATATTGCAATTTTTCAACACATGAATGAAGTAGAAAAATACAAAATTCTTCATGTATACTGCACCAGGGGTATTAACATGATTACCCTTATGAAAATTTTGTCTGAAAATTATGTTAGAGAGTGGATCTTCACCTTCTTTATTAGATGTTAAAAGATCAAATTTCATGGATTCATTATTTCTGTAGATGAAAATAACCTTTTCAGATATTATATATAGATATTCCATAGATGAACTAGTAGGGAAACAAACATTTCAGATCCTTCTTTGATATTTATTTCTTCAATTGCTATTTCTATTTCAATAGCTCATGGAATTTCCTTATTTGTAGGTTGGCAAATGCTTACAATTTAAGGAGTAACCAGGAATATTGTCGGGAGTGCCGGAGTATTATGGCGATAAGGTATTCTAACCTGTACTATTCTCCACTGGTTCTCGAGGTGAGGTTAACATTTTCCAGATGAAAGGCATCCATCAATCTCTCCGAAATGCGAATGTTCTAATCATAATAACACGAATAAATGATCATTTTTCTGTGAATGCAAAGTTATGGCTAAACCAGTTGCAGATAAAGACAACTTGATTCATTTATATTATTTAGCATATTCATGGCGAGTGTCTATTTCTTCCCTGCACACCATTCTCTCCTTCACAGTGGCATTTGCAGTTCTGTGGGACAGCTCTTACCCCCTTAGTCCCTACCTGGCTTGAAAGGGTGGTAACCTATAGATAACTCGTCTTTAGCATAATGTAGACATTAATAAATAAGAACATATTGTTTGGTATAAATCTTGCTTCCTATCATTACTATTTTAGGCATGAGTTTGTAGGTGCTGGGAATATTTATTACTGCTGTTGTAGGGTTGATCTCATATAGCTCATAAAGCACCCAAACTAGGTCTTGATATTCTCTTATTTTTTCTGTATACGATTTTGGAATACTTTCTTACTAGGAACAGCATGCCAACCAATAACCTTGGTAATCTTATTAATCATGTGAGTAATGAGAATATCTGTTTTTTTATGCTGTACTGCTTGGCCAGTTACCATCCTCTCATCTCTATATTTTACAATTGCACTTTTCTAATAATGTTCGGGGATTATAGTGATAACAAGAAACCTTCTGGTCTACCATGTTGAATTTCACTACTAGAACCTATACTTATATACACACATGTTTCAAGTTATTGTGCCATTGTAGGACCCAACAAGAGTTTTTCATGTGTGCATTGACTCACTTTTTTGCATAATATACTTTTGCCTAGGATTCCATTTTCCTTAAGAATGTTAAGCCTAAAAGATTCCTATTGAAGTTGAGGCTTGGTACTACATTTCAAGTAATGCTGTAAACTTCTCCATAGATGTAACTATTTCTGTAATAACGAGGATAGCATTCGATCTTAAGCAACTCCTCAGATCAACTTCCTAGGAATGAGATAGATTTTGAATGTTGAGGAGGCCTCATCCTCCTTGTTTCCTTGACAGCCTTGCCATGGATGAAAGTGGATAGTACATTCTGTCTTTCTTCAGCTCCTTTCTTATGACTCAGCTCTTCAACAATAGTGTCTGACCATTCTATTATGTTAAAACTATAGAGATGCTGTCGCCCATTTATTTACTGCTTTTATCTTATATTGACTGGAAGGGCACCTATTTATAATTTAAATGTAAGATGTAATGGCTTAATTAATACATTCTTATATAAGTTACCGTTTTACTATTGTGAATTCCATTTCAACTAGAGCGTTTCCAGTTATGTATATTTTTTACTGCTTGACCACATCTTCAACTGATATACTGCCATCTGCCATTTGAGGAACATAGCTCCATCCGTGAGTAATGTCCTTTATCCATCGTCCACTTCTCTGAGCCACAGCTACTTCCCACGAAGTTGCCCAATAGTCGGCATCATCATCCACTAGGGCGATTGGTTCTCGCTATCATTAACCATGCTGTGCTTGTGCTGAGGTAAAAATCTTTTTCCTTCGTGCTAAATAGTGCATCTGCTTCTTTGCCATTTATGCCTCCTATGGATCCTATTTGCATGTACAGCAGGGCTTTGCTTTTTCTCCTCTTAACAGGTACTTGGAGCCTCACTGAGATAATTATCATTTGCCAAGCCTTGTAGAAAATTAATAATTTCTCTCACTTTTCTCTTTCAGCTTAGCGCTATAACTTGGATTGTGCAGATCCAATGTTCCTATTCTCCTACAAAGTTCAGCTTTCTTTTTCTCTAATACCCACCTCCATGCCGAATCTCCTGATTTTTTGATTTTGCTGATATTGTCAAGGCAGCTCTCATTGTTGTTTCAAACTATTCCTAGATAGTACCCCACTCTTCTTCCCCCTGACTAAGGCCAATGACTTATCCCATCGATTTACCATTGACTGAATGAATGTGGGACTTGAAATGGGGGATTTGAAACCCCCCTAAACTGTCAATTGGAGACTTACTATTATAAATCCTTGTGACACCCATTTCCTCTTGTTCATGTTGCCTCTATTGCTCCAGTTTTCAAGTGTGTGGAGGAGGCTCCTAGGGTCAGCATTGTCACCAGCAATGAAGTCTTCTCGTGGTCTCTATTGCTCCAGTTTTCAAGTGCAGTAGGAAAGAGTGACCTATCATGTATCAGTTAGAAGTAGATAAGGGTTGTGATAACTGTATGTTAGATATCTTATAAGCACATATGACAGAATGTGCACAGTTCGCCGTAAAGGCTCACCTTGGTGCATGGTGATCCCTACAACAATGTCTCCATATGAATCCTCTATCACAAAACCAAACCACGGGGTGCAACCAAACTTCCAGTGAAAATTATTTAGAAATTATACCACTATGACTATTGCCGGTTATTTACCTTTGTTTATATGTATTATTAGCGTATATATTTTTTATATTTTAATTAATTACTTTTTGTCAGATTATTAAATACCAATTTTATGTTGTGCATTTTTTGTTATGAAGTAAAATGTCTTCAGTAAGCATACATTCTCTGATTGATGATATTTCCTCTTGTAATTCTATCTGAATGTTCTTGGAAGGATTTATCTCACAAACAAGGAAACTGCCTTCCACGCACCCCCCCCCCTATTTTTGCAATTGGCCTTAATGCTGGTAGCATACTTGTGGCCCTCATTAACTTATATTGTGGCTTGCTTGGCCATATAATGCGAACATGGCTTTCTCTTCTCATCAATGTCCAGTATGACCTAGCCTAGAAACGGAGTGTAGCAGTTCCTACTTCCCATTCATTCTCCTTCCATTTCGGCCTGAACAGCTTCCAATTGGCACTCTTCACCTTAAACCTCGCACTTTCATGCTGTATTCGGCCTTTTCAAGACCCTGAGCAGCATGACCCTCTATGCGCACTCGTACGCCACACCACTTTCACCTACCCTTGCCCATACACAAGCAGATGCAATTTACACTTCTATCCAACTTTCATCCTTCGAGTACACAAACGTCGGCACACCCCTTTCATTTATCACCCTCCATTCCAACTCATTTACGAATACTTTTAATTCCAACCTCCTATCATTCGTACTCGGTCCACCCCCCAACACAGTCTTAGCATTCAGATCCATACACAAAATAACATCCTTCCCAATGAGCACTCGTCCAATCCGCCATTCTCGCTTGAGATAGCCCGCTATCTCATGTGACGACTGAAAGTAGATGGACGCCATTAGAAGGACCCAGCCCAGCGGTCCGGACCCGGGGATCCACCTGACGCTCACCTCTGCGAGACCGCATCTCAAATACTAATTATCAAATTCCCGTCCATATAAATTCAATTCAACGTACTCGCATAGCTCAGCATGAAACCCTCGATCACAGAGGATCCGGAGAATGGTAGTGTGGTTGACACTGTCAAAAGTATCCCCACGTCCTGCATAGCTGCGTATAAACTCCTCTTCTTCCTCCATGCGCAGCGCAAGACCGAGTCCAGCAAAAATACAATTGCAGCAACATCATACGGTGGAAATGCCGCACTATCACCCAAGCAACAGAAATGGACCTATAATCGCCCGGCGACCTAACCTCAGATGACTTGGGAATCATAGCCACCCTGACCCTCTGCAACAAGGAGCAAAAGGTTCAGGACCAACGCTCGCTGCCTCCAGGGAAGCGCTATCCATACAGATGATGCCACTTCATCGAGGGGAGATCAGATCGAGACACCGAAGACAGACCAGGACCTCGCACCTCTACACTTGATCAAAAAACCGAGGCGAATTCAACGATCGGCCTCCAGTGCCGGTAGAGCTCATCGACCGAGGGGGGGCGCACCCCCCCCATCAAGCACAAGTCTTGCAGCGGTGGCACTATCACCCACCGACAGGTGCGCTGAAGCTTTCCCTACAACCGTCGGCGACGACCGGCTCCTCTGAGCCGACATCACCAGGGGCGATAGAACCGTCCCCAACAGCGGTGGCCGGTGAAGGACCCGCCGCTAGCGAAATCCACCGGACCGCCCGCCAGTGCCGCAACAAAACGGGAACACAGGGTAGTCGGCGATCTTAAAAGCTCGTCCAATAGATCCCGAATGGAGAGCCTCAGCATCTCAGTGCACTCCCCCAACCCAGCATCACCCGCCCCTCCGAAACCCCCTGACTTGGAGACTCCCGCAACACTTCCAATAGGCGCTTGTAGTCAGCCCGAGTTCTGGCGCAATTGACCAAATCAAAGGTCCTACCAGGCATGAGACCAGAGAGATCAGCATTGTGGACCCGAACCGAGCCTTCAGCACGAAGCATATTCATTGCCATCATAACCAATTCCTCCTGACCCCACAGCCCTCTACTTCGGGGAATCTCGATCCCGGCATTGTACTCCGCAGGATGCTCATGCTTATGACCTTCCACAGCGCAATGCAGACAATGCTCGGACCTGCTACAGACCTTCGCTACATACCTATAGGCCTGGCTTCGCCAACCGCGAATGGTGCCCACAAATCCCCCCCCCCGCCCACAATGGTAACCATGCCGGACCGCCACCCGAAGACGCGTCCGGCACACACAAGACGGTCCCTCACCCCGGAATCGACGTAAAACACGAGTTGCGAGCTGGACAGTCCCTCCTGCCAAACTGATGACAGTTTCCCCATTCGCGACCCTCGGCTGTCCGAGACCCCGTGAAGTTCTGGGCCTTTACACATCGCAGAACCTCCGCGGAATCGATCGCCCGAGGGACATCGAAGATGGTCCCCCTGGATCGCCGTCTATCCACCCTCCTAGCAAGCAATCCAACCTACACCAAGCGCAGATATCTTTTGTACTTGAGCATTTCTTCCTATGTGCCCACTCGGGTGTTCAGTAGAAGGGGAACTGTCGGGACAACCAAGGCAGGTCACACTGTCCCAACCTTCATCTGATTCCCCTGGATCCGGGTAAAAAAAAAAAAAAAAAATTCCTTTGTGCCTGGACTTTTAACAGCGGTAACACCTGGGCTGCTCATAGAACGCAATGTTTAAAAGCCCCACCCTTACCTCACCATTTAGCAAGGCCTTTCTGGCGTCAGGGCTGACTTCCATCACCCATTGAGTCGTAGCACTGTTTTTAGGACCTCTTGAACAGAGCCCGGATCACTCCTCCATCGCTTTTATTTGTTCCTTGGTTGACGAAGGCGGTGATCTTTGCTTCGACCTTTTCGGCGTCCCATGCTACCGGTACTCGGACTGCAACGGACCTAGGTCTTCTTTTTAATTCGTTTATAGCCAGCTTGTCAACGTTTGCACTGTTCCTTATCTTCTCCACCACTCTCTTTGCCGCCTCGTCGTTAGCTACCTTGATAACCATTGTGCCGTCTTTTGCTAGCTTGATGTCCTTCACGTCTGAGCCTAGTGTGTCTAGGCTTTCGCACTTTACAAGTTCGGCCAATTCAGCAGCCTTATCTCCTGGGCTTTTGTGTTTTCCTAGTGTCTCATTTTGATCTACCTGATGGTGGCTGATGAGCTTGCTGGGCTGCGCTGGATTCCTCGATCTGTCTTTTCACGTCACCCCTGATTTCGCTGTCGTTTGTATTCTTCTTTTCAGCCCTTTTCTTCCGGCACCTCACTATTTTACTCCAGGTATTGCCGTCCTCGTCTGGGTTGACTAGCTTTGTCAACTCGGCCGGCTCTGTTGCTCTGACTGGTTCATTGTGTTGGTCATGCTTTTTGTATTGCCCACCTGCCTGGCATTCATATTCTGGTACACTTGATGTATGACATGATGACAGGCTCTCTCTATCATGCCTTCGATCTGGGGCATTATTATTCTTGCTACTTCCTTTGCCAATTTTCCTTTTTTTCTATCCCTCAAGGTGGGCCGAGTCTCCATACGCCTGATGCTCCCTCTCTGTGTGCCCTGCCTGCAGCTGCTCGACAACATTTCCGCCATGTCTGCGAGCTTCCCAACTTTGTCGGATATGAGAGCCTGGTTTGCTTTGCTTATCTTTTTGCCTGGTTCTGCGATGAAAGCTGAAAGGTCGCTTCGAATTATATTAGCTTCCCTCATTTTTTTAAGGCCTTTCTCCTCTTCTTCTCTCAGCCGTTTGCCCTCTTGGTCTCCGTTGTCATTGCTTTCATTCGAACTGAACTTAACCCCCAAACAGTCAAACGTCTCGTCGACGGCGGTGGAACCCACGGATTCACCCTCAACAAAATACTCCTGATCCACATCTATCTTAACTAGCTTTCTCTTGCCGGAGACGGATAGCGTAAGGGCCCGGGACTTGTCCGGATTAATATCCAGACCTCAGTCCCGAAGCCCCTCCGCCGCCGCCGACCCCAGCAAGGCCTGCAGCCCCACAGGGGAGCCAGCAAACAGAAGCAGATCATCAGCATAAGCCAACGAGCGAATCCTGGATCCACCAACCCCCAAACGAAAGACCAACATAGGAGAAAGTCCGCCAGTGGCATGATCCATGACCAAATTAAATATCAACTGCGATAGCGGATCTCCCTGACGCACACCTCTCCTACGCCTCATCTCGGGAGATATAGTCCCACCCATACTGATCAGCGAACTTCCGTCCATGTAAATGGACTCCACGTACTCACACAGCACAGCCTGGAACCCTCGCTCGCGGAGGATACGGAGAATGGCGGCATGACTGACACTGTCGAACGCCTTCCTCACGTCCAAATGCGCCGCTCACAGACCCCTCTTCTTCTTCCATGCCCAGCGCATGACGGAGTCCAGCAGAAAGACATTGGCAGCCACGCCGTCAAACCCCCTAAACACTCTCGGATCACTCACACTTTTATCCTCACTCTTCAACAACGCTCTCACACGCCCCCACTTCCACCTACTCGGAAACACACGATACTTCACGCACACACCATACATACGTCTCAGCACACTCTTCAACTCACGTCAACCCTCTTTCAGCATTTCCACACTTATTCCATCCCACCCAGGCGCTTTCCCATTTTTACTCTTCCACACAGCCTTTCGCACCTTATCCTCACTCACACTCCATCTCTTTCCAAACTCTGGAACATACCTCACATTCGCTCTCCTTATAACCTTCTGACCCTCACTCTCATTCTCTCTACAGTCATCCGGAATCAATCTATCAAGCAACCTCCTTCCACTCTCTTCCCAGTCACACACACCTTCACTCTCACCAATCATACCCATCACTTTCTCAGGCTTCAGCTTCCCTGAAGACAGCTTATAGGCCAGGTTCCAAGGACCCTTCTGCTCCTCCTCCTCCAAAAACGCCTTCCAGGACTCCTTCTTGGCATTCTTTATCCTCTTCTTATAAGCCTTCCTTTGCTGATCATACACACTCCTTGCATACACTCTTTCACTCTCTCCATTCGCTCTCTGCCACTCTCTCCTTGCTCTCATCACATCACTCTTCATTCGCTCCAACTCATCCGACCACCAACACACAGCTCTCGGCCTTTTCACACCTCTCTTCATACTACCTTTCGCACACCTAATAATCCACTCTTCCACACACCTCACATACCTCACTACATCCTTTCTACAAGACACTCTAAACACAGACACACCATTCACACTCTCATTCAACAACATTCGAAACTTATCCCAATCAGCCGACCTCAAACAAAACCTTGCACACTCACCTTTCATTCTTCTTCCCAGTCTCTCAACTCTCAACACACGAAACACTAACACACTATGCTGGCTGCTGCACCATTCACTCTCCACACTCCATTCAATCAACCTATCACTCATACTCGCACTCACCACAGTCACATCTATCCAACTCACACCACCAGTCACACCCCGAAACGTCGGCTCACCACACTCATTCACAATCTTCCATCCAAGCCCATTCACACACACTTCCAACTCCACACCTCTATCATCCGTAACCTCACCACCCCACAACACATTCTTCGCATTCGCATCCATACATACAACAACATCCTTACCTCTCAACACTCTCTCAATCATACACAGCCTCTCAAGGTACCCATCTATACTGTGCGACGGCTGGAAATACATAGACACCAAGTAGAAGGCCCCAACCCCAGTTATCAGCTGAACTACAACACAATGGCTGTCGCTCAGCTGGCTGAGCCTGAGAACCCCCACATTCGGGTCCAGCACTACAACCGCCGCCCACGCACGCTCATCAGATTCGCACCCAACAACCACTCTCGCACCCATTCCAAATCCAGTCACTCTTCCATCACTCACATACGGCTCTTGCACAGCAATCACACTCACTCCACTCTTGCACGCTTCCTTTCGTACCTCACTCGCAACAACACTCGCTCTATCCATATTCACCTGGCAGATCCTTACCCACGCTGTATTGGATCTAGTCATAACCGGTGTTCCTCACCAGCTTCTTTTTCTCCATCTCCAACACCGGGCACCCAGCCCACCCGGCAGGATGGCATCTATCCATAAAGCCTGCTCTCCAGCAGTTGGCACATTTAACCTTCTCCCGGTTACCAGCACCCGGGCAACGCATCTGGTGGTGCCCCTCCTCACCACACCAGCCACATGTTAGTGGCGACCTGCATGTTCTTGCACCATGTCCATATCTTAAACAGGTGTTGCACCTCTTAGCATTGAAGTCTTCAACACACCGGCATGAGTGTAGGCCCACATACAGCCGACCTGCCCTCATTGCTCTCTTAAACACTCTCGCACTCATTCGCACCACCCAAGTACACACCCTCAGGGAACCACCACTCACATACTCGGGCACAAACTCCGCCTTGCACTCATCCTCATTCATCCCCTCAAACAACCATCCATTCCTCTTTCTCACACAATCCAACAATTCCTCCCTCGCAATCACCCTATCCACATCAAAAACTTTCACTCTTGGCATCCTCCACCCTTTCTCTCCATCAACATGCACACCCAACCCTTTCAAACACTCATTCGTCCTCAATCGCTCCACATCCTCTCTATCATGGCACTCAACAAAATACGACCTTCCACGCCTCACCAACCCTCTCACACGCACATCTCCCTCCTTCGGATCCAGACACTTAATGATATCGTCCCTCCGGACCTTGGCGTCAGTTCCCTTGGGCAGCTCCAAAATGACCCTAGGGCCCCACTTCTTCTTGGCTACCACCTTAGCCCAGCTCTCCTCCTCAGCCACTGTGTCGATCTCCATCCTCTCAGCTCCCAAGTTCTCACGCGCAACACTCTTCACCGCACTCACCACTTTGTCACTCACACTCTCACTCACTCTCAGCCCCACTCTATCACACATCGTCTCATTTACACACTCATTCACTCTCTCACCAACCTTCTCACTCACAACTCTACTCACACGCTCCCTCACACGCTCACACACTTTACCCACACGCTCAACCTCTCTCTCAACCTTTCCCAGGCACTCCCTAAACTCCTGCCTGACTCTCTCAACCTCCTTACCTCTGTCCTCGTCGTGCGCCGTGAGAGTACTCAGCGTGACGTTGACCTCGCTTTGAATCTTATCCAGCACCACCTGGCTCTTACGGACCACCTCGCTGACGAGCGCCTCTCCTAACTCCTCCAATTGCCGGCTCACCTGATTGGCGAGCTCTTGGCCCCAATCAACCTCGACCAGATTCTTTAATGTCCGCTCCACCGACTGCACCCTACCGGACGCCGCAGCCACTCTGCCATACTCCTTTCGGAGTCTGCCAAAGCAGCCGGACATCCGGTTGAGGCAGTCCTCCACCTGCCCGTCTCTCATCGGGTAGAGCCTGTTCCTTAGGTCCTCCGTCGCCTGCTTGAAGTCAGCCTCACACTCACCAACCAACTCCTTGCTTAACTCTTCCGGCGTGCCTGAGGACCTCGTCCTCCTCCTTTTGGTCCTGCCAGCCTTCTGCTCCACCGGCGGGGTGCTGACACCCACTCCGCTGCCCACATCCACTCCGCTGTACTCATCTACAGTCAAATCAACAGAAATGTTAGAAATATTACTAGAATTCATAATTGAAGTTAAGCCCACAACTGCGAAGGGCTGTCTGTCCCGGGCATGCCCAATGCTTACGCATCCCGCGAGTTCCCCACGGGGGACAGATATACCCTCTATGAAGGGAAGTTCTCAACCTTCGGCGAGGGTTCCCGGACTCTACTATAATTTCAAGCTTCCCACGTCACCGACCCGTGGGCACCCTCCGCAGCGCCTGCCAGGCGGGGGAGACCTACACCCCAGCCGGTGGAGGTCCACCTCTGTAAGTGCGGTCCCAGCCCTGAAATATCAAAACCAATCCGAATCCAATTGTAAAGCCATGTCCAATCCTTATCATAATTTTTTCTAAGTCCAAAAAGTTTGGCACACGCCGTATACCTAGGACTTAGAAAATTTTTAAAAATAAAAATTTTCCAAGTCCAGGAGGAAAAAAAAAAAAAAAAAAAAAACAAACAAAAAAAAAAAAAAAAAAAAAAAAAAAAAAAAAAAACATACCCATTCTTACTTCCTTCAGACCCTCTCAGTATTACTCATTCACCTTCAGACCCTCTTTCATTCCACACAGGCACTAGCAGTTGCCACTCTTCCTTCCCAGCACTTGGGAATCCTCTTTTCCTCCATCTCACCTTCAAACCCTCTCTCTATCACCTTCAGATCCTCTCTACTTCTCACACCCACTCAGACTCTCACCTCAGCCATACGTTCCACCTCACCATTTGCTCTCACAATTACTCTCTCAAGCTCTCACACAACCACTCTCCTTTCTCTCCCACTCACACCAGGAGAGGCATTGCCCCGCCTGACGACCTCTTCCGTTAGTCACACTGCAAGCAGTGTGTCCAGCCCGCACGTGGGTTTTTAGGCCCGGACGTGGAAGTAGGCGCTAAGACAGGGGGGTCGCCCCCTCCGATCAGACCTGGAACACTATGTTCCAGCCGGTTCGGAGTTGGACCCCCTGCCCTTTGCGGGCCCAGCTTAATCCTTCCACACCAATCCAACTACCTCGTGGTCACTGAGGACTCGCTACGATGGTCAAGAAGCGAGCCCTATGGAACGGGACGGTCCCCTACTACCCAGCTCCCACACGAGAGAAGAACTCCAGTACATGTACCAGTTTTCCTGGCCTGTACGTCCTCGTGCTTTGAACACACGACCACTACGTCTGCGACCGGCAGTGAAGGCAAGCCTCCACTCCGGACACCACCCAGCCCGTAGTTCACATTGAGTAGGCAGACCCTACCCCATTAAGGCAGGAGTGATCCCCTGCCCGGAACAGCAAAGCCGACTAAGGACCTACTGTTCCTACGGTTCCCCTACCCAGCAGCTACACAGCGGGGGCTTACTGCTGCCACTGGGAAGGGCCGGCCCCGTGCCGGAGGGTCGGACTAGACAGTGTGTATTCCAGAGAGGAGTAGAAACAATACGGGGGCTCCTAGCCGTGAAGCCTTACTCCCCCGCATCTTAGCTACTTCCTATTTGGCGACACAGATAGGAGTAGCCCACGCATGCCAGCGTACATACGCTTTGGCTCGTATGTCGTCAGCATGCGAGAGCCACTCCAGGTGGGGGACGAGCCCACTACCCAGCTCCCACACGAAGAACACATGTACCAGTTTACCTGGCCTGTATGTCTTCGTGCTTTGAACAGCACGACCACTACGTCTATGACCGGCAGCTGGAGGCAAGCCTCCACTCCGGACACCACCCAGCCCGTAGTTCATATTGAGCGAGCCGCAAGCGACTCGCCCCATTGAGGCCGGAATGATCCCCGGCCCGGAACAGCAAAGCCGACTAAGGACCTACTGTTCCTACGGTTCCCCTACCCAAGGGCTACACAGGGGGGGCTTCCTGCTGCCCTTGGGGAGGGTGGGCTCCGTACCCGTCAGGCAGGAATCTACCTCACGCTCGCACGCATTCTCTCATCTCTTTCTTTCTTCTCTATCACACTCCTTGCATACTCTCTAAACAGACTAAACCCACTCTCACTCAAATACCCACTCATTCCACAATCAACATTCAACACCTTCAGACCCTCATTCAACCTTTCACGCTCACTTGCATACTTGGAACACTCAAACACCACATGCCTCACACTGTCCTCCTCCTCCTCCTCACAATCACACCATGCATTCTCAGTCAATCCAAATCCAAACAACTTACACTTAAAACAACCATGTCCACTCAACACTTGCGCCATACAATAATCAACACACAACCAATCCATTTTCACTCTATCAGACACACTCGGCAACCACTCATACGTCCATCTTCCTTTCTCACTGCTATCCCATGCACTCTGCCACTCTTCCAGACACACACTCCTCCTTGCACCCTTCCTTCTCACACCCTCAATCACTCTACCCTTCCACTCCACTCTTCCATTCACTCTCAACATGTACCCACTCCAACGTCGCTCGACCTCCAACTCCAAGGGCCATACTCCTGCCAACACCTCCAAGGCGTCCTGTGAGATCGTTCTGTAGGCCTTGATGATACGCAGCAACACTCGCCTATGCGCCTTCCGGAGCTCTCTCCTCATCCACACATTCACTCTATCACCCCACGCACCCGCCGCATAGCACACCACAGACAAAAACACACCACAATACAACATCCTTACATACCTCATTCTCTCACAACACCCATTCCCATACACACTCAACACTCTGCTGAACACATTCACTCCTTTCTCGCACACACGCCTCACATGCTCTCTCAGACCCATTCTCTCTTGCCACCACACACCCAGATAACGCACACCAGTCACATACTTCAGCACCCTCTCACCCATTCGCACTCTCGGGCCCCTGCTCACATTCAGAGAACCTTTCAACAACATGCACACCGTCTTCTCCTCGGACAATCTCATCTTCCTCTCACTCATCCATTCACACACCATTCTCAACACCTCACTCGCTCCATCCTCAATCGCCTTCCTCGACTCACCATTCACCAGAATCACACCATCGTCCGCAAACGCAATCATACTCCATCCAGCCTCATTCACCATCCTCACACATCCATCAAACACCACCTTCCAACAATGCGGACCAAGCACACTACCTTGCGGACACCCCATGCTCACATCCTTTCGCACTACACCCGGTCCCACACGCATCTCAACCTTCCTTCCACACAGATAATCACTCATCAATTCATACAGCTCTCTATTCACACCTCTCTCTCTCAACACACACAACACACTCGGCCACCACACTCTGTCAAACGCACCCACAACATCCAGAAACACACCCAACACATACTTACTTCCACTCCTCTCAACCTCACGCCTCACATCCATCATTGCATCCTCCGTACACTTCCCACTCATAAATCCATACTGTCTCTCATGCACACTCTCACTAAACAGCCATTCCAACTTGCACGCAATCATCCTCTCAAACACTTTCCCCAACACAGGCAGCAGCGTAATCGGACGAAACGCACTCGGATCATTCACACTTCTCTCCTCACTCTTCAGCAACGCTCTCACTCGTCCCCACTTCCATCTATTCGCAAACACTCTATACTTCACACACACACCATACATTCGTCTCAGCACACTCTTCAACTCACACCACCCCTCTTTCAACATCTCAACACTTATACCATCCCATCCAGGCGCCTTCCCATTCTTACTCTTCCACACAGCATCTCGCACCTCATCCTCACTCACTCTCCATCTCTCTCCAAACTCAGGCACATATCTCGCATTTGCTCTCCTTATACCCTTCTGACCCTCACTCTCATTCATTCTACTATCATCCGGAATCAGTCTATCCAACAATCTCCTTCCACTCTCTTCCCAATCACACACACCTTCACTCTCACCAATCATTCCCATCACCTTCTCCGGCTTCAGCTTCCCCGAAGACATCTTGTACGCCAGGTTCCAAGGGCCCTTCTGCTCCTCCTCGTCCAGGAACGCCTTCCAGGACTCCTTCTTGGCATCCTTAATCTTCCTCTTGTAGGTCTTCCTCAGCTGATCAAACACACTCCTTGCATACATCCTTTCACTCTCCCCATTCGCTCTCTGCCACTCTCTTCTTGCTCTCATCACATCACTCTTCATCCGCTCTATCTCATCTGACCACCAACACACTGCTCTCGGCCTCTTCACACCTCTTTTCATACTACCTTTCGCGCACCTCACAATCCACTCTTCCACACACCTCACATACCGTACTACATCCTTTCTGCACGACACTCTGAACCCAGACACACCATTCACACTCTCATTCAACAGCATTCGAAACTTACCCCAATCAGCCGATCTCAAACAAAACCTTGCACACTCACCTTTCATTCTTCTCCCCAGTCTCTCAACTCTCCACACACTAAACACTAACACACCATGCTGGCTGCTGCACCATTCACTCTCCAGTCTCCATTCACTCACTCTCTCACTCATACTCGCACTCACCACAGTCACATCTATCCAACTCACACCACCAGTCACACCACGAAACGTCGGCTCACCACACTCATTCACAAACTTCCACCCAAGCCCATTCACACACACTTCCAACTCCACACCTCTTTCATCCGTCACCTCACCACCCCACAACACATTCTTCGCATTCGCATCCATGCACACCACCACATCCTTACCTCTCAGCACTCTCTCAATCATACACAGCCTCTCAAGGTATCCATCTATACTGTGCGACGGCTGGAAGTACATGGACACCAAGTAGAAGGCCCCAGCCCCAGTTATCAGCTGAACGACAACGCAATGGCTATCGCTCAGCTGGCTGAGCCTGAGAACCCCCATATTCGGGTCCAGCACCACAACCGCCGCCCACACTCGCTCATCACATTCACACCCAACAACCACTCTCGCACCCATTCCGAACCCAGTCACTCTTCCATCACTCACATACGGCTCTTGCACAGCAATCACACTCACACCACTCACACACGCTTCCTTTCGCACCTCACTCGCAACACCTTTCGCTCTATCCATATTCACCTGGCAGATCCTTACCTCGGCTGTACTGGGCCTACTCATAACTAGTGTTCCTCACCAGCTGTCTTCTCTCCATCTCTAACACTGGGCACCCGGCCCAGCCGGCGGGATGAATCCTGTCCTTAAAACCTGCTCTCCAGCAATTAGCGCATTTCACCTTCTCTCGATTGCTTCCAACAGGGCACCTCATCTGATGGTGACCTTCTTCACCGCACCAGCCGCATGTTATCGGCGACCTACATGTCCTTGCGCCATGACCATATCTGAGACAGGTGTTACACCTCTTAACAGTAAAATCCTCGACACAGCGGCATGAGTGTAGGCCCACATACAGCCGACCTGCTCTCATAACCCTCAAGAACACACGCCCACTCATCCGCACAACCCACGTACACACACGCAGGGACCCGCCACTCACAAACTCAGGAATGAACTCCGCCTTACACTCATCCTCAGTCATTCCCTCGAACACCCACGCATTCCTCTTTCGCACACAACTCCACAAGTCCTCCTTCACAATCATTCTATCCACATCATACATTCTCACTCTCGGCCACCTCCACCCTTTCTCACCATCAACAACCACACCCAGACCTTTCAAACTCTCATTCACACGCAGTTTCTCTATATCATTCTTATCGTGACACTCAACCACATAATTCCCACCACGCCTCACCAACCCTCTCACACGCACCTCTCCCTCCTTCGGATCCAAGCACTTGACGATGTCGTCTCTACGAACCTTAGCTTCAGCTCCCTTAGGCAGCTCCAGTATGACCCTTGGACCCCTCTTCTTCCTGGCTACTACCTTCGCCCAGCTCTCCTCCTCAGCTACTGTATCGACATCCATCCTTTCACCCAGATTCTCCCGCGCAACACTCTTCACCACACTCACCACTTTGTCACCCACACTCTCACTCACCCTCAATCCCACTCTATCACACATCGTCTCATTTACGCACTCATTCACTCTCTCACCAACTTTCTCACTCACAACTCTACTCACTCTCTCACTCACACGCTCACACACTTTCTCGCTCAGACTCTCAGGACTCAATTCATCCATTCTCATCCTCACCTCTTTCACAACGTTCCTCTCCAACGGCTCAACTTTCCTACCAACCACTTGCACTTCCTTATACACCCTATTCATATTCTCCCTAATCTCATCACTATCTTTCACACCTCGTTCACACATTTTTCCCACGCGCTCCACCTCTCTCTCCACTTTCCCCAGGCACTCCCTAAACTCCTGCCTGACCCTCTCTACCTCCTTACCTCGTTCCTCGTCATGGCTCGTCATCGTCTTGAGCGTTGTGTCCACTTCACTCTGGATTTTGTCCAGCACAGTCTGACTCTTGCGAACCACCTCGGTGACGAGCGTCTCACCAAGCTCCTCCAGCTGCCGGCTCACCTGCTTGGCCAGCTCCTGGCCCCAGTCGACCTCGACCAAGTTCTTCAATGTACGTTCTACTGACTGCACCCTGCCGGATGCCGCAGCTACCCTGCCGTACTCCTTACGGAGCTTGGCAAAGCAGCCGGACATCCGGCTGAGGCAGTCCTCCACCGTGACATCCATTACCGGGTACAGCCGAGTCCTTAGGTCCTCCACAGCAATCCTGAAATCCGCCTCATATTCCCCTACTAACTCCTTACTCACCTCCTCTGGCGTGCCAGAGGACCTTGTTCTCCTCCTCTTCTGCCTGGTCGACCTCTGCTCTACTGGTGGGGTACTCACGCCCGCACCACTACCCACCGCCTCTCCGCTGAACTCCTCGCCAGTCAAGTCCACTGAAATGTTTGCTAGATTATTAAAACTCATTATTTAGATTAAACCCACTACTGCGGAGGGCTACCTGTCCCGGGCATGCCCAATGCTGACGCATCCCGCGAGTTCCCCCGCGGGGGACAGATATACCCTCCATGAAGGGAAATTCTCAACCTTCGTTGAGGGTTCCCGGATCCTACTAATTTCGGACCTCCCACGCACCGACCGCGTGGGCACCCTCCGCAGCGCCTGCCAGGCGGGGGAGACCAACACCCCAGCCGGTGGAGGTCCACCTCTGTAAGTGCGGTCCCAGCCCTGAACATCAACCCATATCCGAATCCAATTGTAAAAACCAAGTCCAATCCTTATCATAATTCCCTAAGTCCAAAAAGTTTGGCACACGCCGTATACCTTGGACTTAGAAAATTTTAAAAAAAAATTTTTAAAAAAAAAATAAAAATTTTCCAAGTCCAGGAGGAAAAAAAAAAAAAAAAAAAAAATAAAAAAAAAAAAAATAAACATACCCATTCTTACTTCCTTCAGACCCTCTCAGTATTACTCATTCACCTTCAGATCCTCTTTCATTCCACACAGGCCGTAGCCAACTCTTGGTACGCAACTTGGTATTCCATTTTTTCCATCTCACCTTCAGACCCTCTCTCTATCACTTTCAAATCCCCTCTACTTCTCACACCCACTCAGGCTCTCACATCAGCCATACGTTCCACCTCACCATTTGCTCTCGCAATCACTCTCTCAAGCTCTCACAACAGCCACTCTCCTTTCTCTCCCACTCACACCAGGAGAGGCATAGCCCCACCTGACGACCTCTTCCGTTAGTCACACTGCAAGCAGTGTGTCCAGCCCGCACGTGGGTTTTTAGGCCCGGACGTGGAAGTAGGCGCTAAGACAGGGGGGTCGCCCCCTCCGATCAGACCTGGAACACTATGTTCCAGCTGGTTCGGAGTTGGACCCCCTGCCCTTTGCGGGCCCCACGGACTTGACAGTGTGTATTCCAGAGAGGAGTAGAAACAATACGGGGGCTCCTAGCCGTGAAGCCTTACTCCCCCGCATCTTAACCACATCCTATTTGGCGACACAGATAGCAGTAGCCCACGCATGCCAGCGTACATACGCTCTGCTCGTATGTCACCAGCATGCGAACGCTACTCCAGGTGGGGGACGAGCCCACTACCTAGCTCCAACACGAAGAACACATGTACCAGTTTACCTGGCCTGTATGTCCCCGTGCATCGAACGCACGACCACTACGTCTATGACCGGCAGATGGAGGCAAGCCTCCACTCCGGACACCACCCAGCCCGTAGTTCATATTGAGTAAGCCGCAAGCGACTTACCCCATTAAGGCCGGAATGATCCCCGGCCCGGAACAGCAAAGCCGACTAAGGACCTACTGTTCCTACGGTTCCCCTACCCAAGGGCTACACAGGGGGGGCTTCCTGCTGCCCTTGGGGAGGGTGGGCTCCGTACCCGTCAGGCAGGATCCTACCTCTCACACACTCTCATTCGCTCCTCACTTTCTCTCTTCTCAATTACACACCTTACAAACTGTCTAAATAAATAAAAGCCACTTTCACTCAAATAACCTCTCATTCCACATTCGACCCCAATCCCTTTCAAACCATCATGCAACCTTTCACGCTCGCTAGCATACTTAACACACTCAAACACAACATGCTTCGCACTCTCCTCCTCCTCCTCTTCACAGTCACACCATGCATTATCAACTAAATTAAAACCAAACAACTTACCTCTAAAACAGCCATGCCCACTTAGTACCTGCGCCATGCAATAGTCTACAATCACCCAATTCATTCTCACTCTCTCAATCACACTCGGCATCCACTCGTACGTCCACCTCCCTTTCGCACTGCTATCCCACGCACTCTGCCATTCATCCAAACACACATTCCTCCTTTCACCCTTCCTTTTCACACCCTCAATCACTCTGCCCTTCCACTCAACTCTTCCCTGCTTCCTCAGCACGTAGCCGCTCCAGCGCCTCTCCACCTCCAGCTCCAAGGGCCACACTCCAGCCAACACCTCCAAGGCATCCTGCGAGATGGTCCTGTACGCCTTGACGATCCTGAGCAGTACTCTGCGGTGCGCCTTTCGAAGCTCCCTCCTCATCCACACATTCAGACAGTCACCCCAAGCACCCGCCGCATAACACACAACCGACAAGAACACTCCACAATACAACATTCGCACATACCTCATTCTCTCACAACATCCATTCCCATACACACTCAACACCCTATTAAACACATTCACAGCCTTCTCACACACACGCCTCACATGCTCTCTCAGACCCATTCTCTCCTGCCACCACACACCCAAATAACGCACTCCAGACACATACTTCAGCACTCTCTCACCCATTCGCACTCTCGGACTCCTATTCACATTCAAACTACCTTTCAACAACATACACACCGTCTTCTCCTCCGACAATCGCATCTTCCTCTCACTCATCCATTCATTCACCAATCTCAACACCTCACTCGCTCCAGTCTCAATCGCACTCCTCGAACTCCCATTCACCAGAATCACACCATCATCCGCAAACGCAATCATACTCCATCCAGCCTCATTCACCATCCTCACACATCCATCAAACACAACCTTCCAGCAATGTGGACCAAGCACACTCCCTTGCGGACACCCCATACTCACATCCTTTCGCACCACCCCAGGTCCCACACGCATCTCAACCTTTCTCCCAGACAAATAATCATTCATCAACTCATACAACTCTCTTTTCACACCCCTTTCTCTCAACACACACAACACACTCGGCCACCACACTCTATCAAACGCACCCACAACATCCAGAAACACACCCAACACATACTTACTTTCACTCCTCTCAACCTCACGCCTTACATCCATCATAGCATCCTCCGTGCACCTCCCACTCATAAATCCATACTGCCTCTCATGCACACTCTCACTAAACAGCCATTCCAACTTACACGCAATCATTCTCTCAAACACCTTCCCCAGGACTGGCAACAACGTTATAGGCCTATACGAGCTCGCCTCATTTACACTTTTATCCTCCCCCTTCAACAACGCTCGCACACGTCCCCACTTCCATCTATTCGGAAACACACGGTACTTCACGCACACCCCATACATTCGTCTCAACACACACTTCAACTCACACCATCCC
Organism: Riptortus pedestris; assembly: GCA_019009955.1. NCBI lineage: Eukaryota > Metazoa > Arthropoda > Insecta > Hemiptera > Alydidae > Riptortus > Riptortus pedestris. Next base: position 258,570,770 of record CM032228.1, read on the forward strand.
TCTTTCAACATCTCAACACTTATACCATCCCATCCAGGCGCCTTCCCATTCTTGCTCTTCCACACAGCCTCTCGCACCTCATCCTCACTCACATTCCATCTCTCACCAAACTCAGGCACATACCTCCCATTCGCTCTCCTTACACTCTTCTGACTCTCACTCTCATTCTCTCTACAATCATCCGGAATCAAACGATCAAGCAGTCTCCTTCCACTCTCTTCCCAGTCACACACACCTTCACTCTCACCAATCATACCCATCACTCGCTCAGGCTTCAGCTTCCCCGAAGACATCTTGTAGGCCAAGTTCCAGGGTCCCTTCTCTTCCTCAGCATCGAGAAACGCCTTCCAGGACTCCTTCTTGACCTCCTTGATCCTCTTCTTGTAGGCCTTCCTTCGCTGATCATACACACTCCTTGCATACAATCTTTCACTCTCCACATTCGCTCTCTGCCACTCTCTCCTTCCTCTCATCACATCACACTTCATTCGCTCCAACTCATCCGACCACCAACACACAGCTCTCGGCCTCTTCACACCTCTCTTCATACTCCCTTTCGCACACCTAACAATCCACTCTTCCACACACCTCACATACCTCACAACATCCTTCCTACACGACACTCTAAACCCAGACACACCATTCACACTCTCATTCAACAACATTCGAAACTTCTCCCAATCAGCCGACCTCAAGCAAAACCTTGCACACTCACCTTTCATTCGTCTACCCAATCTCTCAACTCTCAACACTCGAAACACTAACACACTGTGCTGGCTACTGCACCATTCACTCTCCAACCTCCATTCAGTCAACCTATCACTCATACTTGCACTCACCACAGTCACATCTATCCAACTCACACCCCCAGTCACACCCCGAAACGTCGGTTCACCACACTCATTCACGATCTTCCATCCAAGCCCATTCACACACACATCCAACTCCACACCCCTATCATCCGTCACCTCACCACCCCACAACACATTCTTCGCATTCGCATCCATGCACACAACTACATCCTTACCTCTCAACACTCTCTCAATCATGCACAGTCTCTCCAGGTACCCATCTATACTGTGCGACGGCTGGAAATACATGGACACCAGATAGAAGGCCCCAACCCCAGTTATCAGCTGAACGACAACACAATGGCTGTCGCTCAGCTGGCTGAGCCTGAGAACCCCTATGTTCGGGTCCAGTACTACAACCGCCGCCCACACACGCTCATCAGAATCACACCCAACAACCACTCTCGCACCCATACCAAACCCAGTCACCCTTCCATCCCTCACATACGGCTCTTGCACTGCTAGCACACTCACACCACATTCACACGCTTCCTTTCGCACCTCACTCGCAACCACACTCGCTCTATCCATGTTCACTTGAGCTACACCCAACCACGCAGATCTCGCCTTAGTCGTCATCATAGCTGGTGTTCCGGACCATCAGCCGCTTCTCCACCTCCAACACTGGGCACCCAGCCCATCCAGCGGGATGACTCCTTTCCCTGTATCCTGCTCTCCAGCAATTAGCACAGCGTAGCCGCTCCTGATTACCAGCAACCGGACACTTCATTTGGTGGTGCCCCTCCTCTCCACACCAACCGCACGTCAGTGGCGATCTGCAGGTCCTCGCTCCGTGGCCATACCGCAGACAGGTACTGCATCTCCTAACTGTGAAGTCCTCTGCACACCTACAGGAATGTAGCCCAACATACAATCTTCCTGCTCTCATAACCCTTTTAAACACTCTCACACTCGTCCTCACTACCCACGTACATACCCTCAGCGACCCTCCACTCACAAACTCCGGGATGAACCCGGCCTTGCATTCTTCCTCATTCATCCCTTCAAACACCCACTCATTCCTCTTTCGCACACACTTCCACAACTCATCCTTCCCAATCGCCCGATCGACGTCGAAAACCTTCAACCTTGGAAGCCTCCATCCCTTCTCACCGTCCACGTTCACTCCAAGACCTTTCAGACACTCATTTGCACGGAGCCTCTCAACATCCTCACGATCGTGACATTCGACGACATAAGCACCGCCACGCCTCACCAGCCCCCTTACTCGAACGTCTCCTTCCTTCGGGTCTAGGCACTTCACTATGTCCTCTCGTTTCACCTTCGCCTCCGCCCTCTTAGGAAGCTCCAGGATGACACGTGGCCCTCTGCTCTTCTTGCCGACGACCTTCGCCCAACTCTCCTCCTCCGCTGCCGTGTCGACGTCCATCCGCTCCGATGCCAAGTTCTCCCTTGCCACACTTTTTACCACACTAACAACCCTCTCACCCACTGACTCACTCACGCGCATACCAACCCTATCACACATAGTTTCATTCACACACTCATGCACTCTCTCACCCACTCTCTCACTCACTACCTTACTAACACGCTCACTTACCTTATCTCCAAGCCTGTCCGCATCCAATTCCTCGATCTTCCTCCTCACCTCCTTTACTACATTTCTTTCCAGTGGCTCAACCCTCCTTCCAACCACCTGCACCTCCTCGTAGACCCTGTTCATATTGTCTCTAATCTCATCATTCCCCTTCACACCCCGTTCACACACCGACACCGCACGCTCAACCTCTCTCTCAACCTTGCCAAGACTATCCCTAAACTCCTGCCTAACCTTATCTACCTCCCTACCTCTCTCCTCGTCGTGGGCCGTCAAAGTCCTCAAGGTGACATCCACCTCCGTCCTGATCTTGTCCAAGACCTCCTGGCTCTTGCGAACCACCTCGCTTACCAACGACTCCCCTAGCTCCTGAAGTTGGCTGCTCACCTGGTTACTTAACTCCCGGCCCCAATCCAGCTCGACCAGATTCTTCAGTGTCCTCTCCATACCCTGCATCCTCCCGGACGTAGCTGTCGCTCTGATAAACTCCTTCTTCAACTTACCAAAACAGCTGCTCATCCTGTTGACGCAGTCCTCCACCTGGACATCCTTCATAGGGAACAATCTTTTCCTAAGCTCCTCCGTCGCCAATTTGAAATCGGCCTCCACCTCTCCCATCACCTCCTTACTTACCTCCTCCGGAGACCCAAACGAACGTGTCCTCCTCCTCTTCATACGTCCCTGCTGCTCCACCGGCGGGGTACTCCCTGCTGCTCCACTTCCTTCTCCGCTAAACTCTTCTCCCGTGAGATCCACTGAAATATTTTTTAATGACATTGTATTGAAATTACGCCCACTCCTGTGCAGGGCTTGCTGTCCCGGGCATGCCCAATGCCGAAGCATCCCGCGAGTTCCCCCACGGGGGACAGCTATACCCACCTTGGGAGGAAATGCTCAACTCCCGTTGGGGTTCCAGGACTCTACCTTCCTCGAGTCTCCAACGCACCGATTCGTTGGCACCCTACACAGTGCTTGCCAAGCGGGGGAGACTGCCACTCCAGCCGGTTAGGGGTCCACCGCTGTAAATGCGTCCCAGCCCTATACATCATACCAGTCCGTTGTCCAATCCAGTCCAAACGATCCGGGTCATTACCTGAAATCAAACAAAACAAAACAAAAACAAAACAAAAACAAAACACAAAAACTCCTTGCGTCCCAGTCCAAAAACGTCATGCCAATCCGTAGTCCAAATCAGTCCAAATCAATCCGGGTCGTATCCTGAAACAAAAGAAGAAACACACACTCTTATCAAACACACCATTCACGCACTCATTTAACATCTTCCTCTCACTCAATTACACCATTCACAACACACAGTCACACCCCAGGAGAGGCATAGCCCCACCTGACGACCTCTTCCGTTAGTCACACTGCAAGCAGTGTGTCCAGCCCGCACGTGGGTTTTTAGGCCCGGACGTGGAAGTAGGCGCTAAGACAGGGGGGTCGCCCCCTCCGATCAGACCTGGAACACTATGTTCCAGCCGGTTCGGAGTTGGACCCCTGGCCGCTCCGCACAGTCGGAGAAGAGCCCCCGCCACGGAAGCCGCCTTCGCGCTCCTGGTCGTCATCCCTTTCTTCCCAGACATCGCCAACTACACACACAAGCACACACAAAAAAAAAAAAAAAAAAAAAAAAAAAAAAAAAAAAAAAAAAAAAAAAAAAAAAAAAAAAATATGGCACACGCCGTATACCACAGCGATGTATGGCACACACCGTATACCCCGGCAATGTATGGCTCACCCCGTATACCTTAGCCACGCCGTCAAAGCCGCTCCTGAAGCCGGACTGCTCAGGTACATGCGTCACCACCGCCTCCAATCGCGCTGCCAGAATCCTGTGCAGGTGCCTAACTATCACCGATGCCAACGAAATGGGTCTATAGTCAGCCGGCCCAGTCACCACTTCTGTCTTAGCCGACGGAGTCTCGAGGATGGGAGCCCAGTACTCTCGGAGCTCATGAGCATCGTGCGCAGAGGAAGGAGAACCGCCGGCCAGTATATCACTTGCGGCAGCCCTCCTATCCCTACGCCAGAGCTCCTGAGTCCTCCCATACTGCACCCTTCTGGGCAACCCATCCCCCGAGCCGGCAAGGCCCCTCCAGGGGAACTACCCCGTCGGCGAGGCACTGGGGGAGACTCCGCCAGGTGCACAGACACCCACTCGGCCAGCCTCTCCCCGAAAAACCTTCGGCACGAAGCCTAAGATCCTCGGCGACCAGCAACGACACCTCTTCCGAAGTCCACCTCGCCTTCTTCCTATCCGTCCGAATGTCAGCATTGAACTCGGAGGGGTGCGCCCTCTTCGCATGCAGACCAAGACCAGAGTTGGTCGCAAACCTCCGAGCGCAATGCCGGCAGCCAAACGGAGTCGGATCAGCCATCATAGTTGGTCTCCTGAACCCGCAATTGGTATGTCCTCCTGTACGCCGGACAGTCCTTGCTGGCCAGTTTTGGGCTGCTTAGTCAGCGTACACGCCGGGCAGACCGCAGGCTTGTCCTTGGAGGGACAGGCAGCCACCTCATGCCCCTCGACTGCGCAATGCCCGCAGACCAAGGGCCGCCTACATCCTGCTGCTCTATGATTATAGAGCTTGCACCTGTGACACCGGGTGACCCCTATGTAGTCGTCCACCCTACATAGGTCCCAACCGATGGCCAGGTGCTGCAAAATTGCTGCTCCACCGGAACCGGAAGCCGGAAGTCCTCACACCTGTCACCAGTAAGCCTCCTCAGCCACCTGCACTCGCCTGCCAAACGTCAGCGCTGCAGCTCCTCTGCAACCCACTGAAAAACTGATTTAAACAGAGAGCGGCACACAACGATGTTCCCTTCACCACAGCTAGGTGAAGATTAACCACGTGCGCTGCTGTCTCTGTGGTCCTGCAGCCATGGCCCTGGAAGAGACCCCGCATTCCTTCAACTTCACCGCTGAGTCCGGGGTGCCAGGCTATAACAAATTTATTTGCGAGTTTCCAACAAAATTACAATAATAATAATAATACTTCATTTAACAATACTAATAATCTTCCACCTGAAAAAAAATCTAGGGTCACACACAGAGGGGGCTCGCTACACCCCTATTATTGGGATGCCCTGAAGGGGCATATGGTTTTAAAAGTCCCCACCCAGTTCCAAACATCAATTTTAATTACAAACAAAGCCGAAACATGAATTTTGCCCATCGTTGCGCCGTGTAGTCGCTGCCATCGTCGTCTTCCACCTCAGCGCCTGCTTCCATGTCCAGCTGCCCGGCAATCACGCGGCCGCGATTCTTCGTCTCCAGCTGCTGTAAGACATCAACGATCCCCGGATCACCCTCTGCGTCATCCAGCTCAGAGCGCACCTAGGGACACCCAGCGCCCTGAGCTTCTTCGCCGATTCCTTATGCCACACACCTTTCCAGTTGAGGGTGACCGGGATCACCCGCCACTCAGCAGCCGGAGCGCTCAGCTTGCGTGACGCGGCCGCGTACACCCATGCTCTCCCGTACCGCCTAATCTTCGCCTGATCTGCTGCTCTAAAACCCGCTCTTCCAGATAGCACCTGCACATCGAGCACCACTGCTTTGCCATCTTTAGCCGCAAGCAGATCAGGTCTTCTGATGACCGCGTCCCGGGCGAGGGTGGGCTCCTGGACCACTTCGTACTCTTGCCTCCTCAAAGACTCTGCCAGGAACCTCACCAGGGCATCATGCCTGAAAGTCCTTCCCCCCACCGCCAAGGGGCAATGATTAACCACGTGCGCTGCTGTCTCTGTGGTCCTGCAGCTAGCTCTGCAATTAACATCTACCACATGTCTTCTGCCCCTTGACAGTCTCACCCGGGTCGGGAGAGCACCCGCATACAGCCGGACAAACTGGACATACTCCTTTCCAGTCAGCTCCTCAGCCTCCCTCGCGATCCAGGCCGTGGACGCCCGTACCTCACCCGACTGGACCAGGTCCAGGCCATCGGTGTGCCCATCCAGGACCCCCTTAAATTGGAACCCAGGGTTCGGTAAGGCCAGCCCACCCGGTATCCCCTTCCCCAGTTCCTCACGCACACAGTCATTCAAACCAAAGATCTCCAAGGAGTCCAAAACAGCAGAGAACCGCTTCTCCCTCAGATACAGGACAACGGCCCTCAGGCAGGGAACCCCCAGGCCACCGAGCCGAACGGGAGTGTGGAGAAGGGCATTCGGAGTATCGTGTGGCAGGCGCAACCAATGGCGGACACAACCCCGCACCTGGACATCCAACCTTCTTAAGAGCAGCATACTCGCGAATACCAGCTGGTGCAAGTGGGCAGGCAGGAGGAAAGTCCTCACCATTTCCATCTTCTGCTGAGGTTTCAAGGGTGCCCTATCAATCCTCCTCAGAGAGATGTTTAAGTCCAACACAGCCCTGACCACCCCTGAGGGACCGAACTTCACCCCCAGGTAGTCCCAGACCTCCCCAACTTGGACTGCACCAATAACCCCGCTCTCAACACAAAACTGAGCCTCCGCATCCATTTTCACCACCTTCCGTCTGCCGTCGGGCTGCAGCACAAGTGCCCGCGACTTGTCCGGATTAATCTCCAGACCCAAGTCGCCAAGCCCCTGCACCACCTCCCTTAGCATCGCCTTCATGCCATTCGGCGTGGTTGAAAACAGTGCCAAGTCGTCAGCATATGCTAAGCCTCGGATTCTGGTGCCCCCAAAGAGGAAGCCTACGCTACCGGGTAGTCCCAACAGCACATGGTCCAGCACCATGTTGAACAAGATCGGTGATAGCGGATCACCCTGCCTCACCCCTCTGGCCGGCCTGAACTCCTCAGAAGCCACACCACCTCCGACTATCTGAGAAGTTCCCTCGCCGTATACCCGCGCAATGTAGGCGATGAGCTCCGCCTGCACCCCCCGCGCCTCCAGAACGCGGACTATGGCGGCGTGGCTAACATTGTCAAAGGCCTTACGGACGTCCAGAATACTGAGACACAACGGTCTCCTCTTCTTCCAGACCATCCGCAAGACCGCGTCCAGGACGAAGACATTGCAAGCCACGCCGTCAAAGCCGCTCCTGAAGCCGGACTGCTCGGGTGCATGCGTCACCACCGCCTCCATGCGCGCCGCCAGAATCCTATGCAGGTGCCTCACTATCACCGATGCAACCGAAATGGGCCTATAGTCCGCCGGTCCGGTCACCACCTCCGTCTTGGGTAGCATGGTCACCCTGGCCCTCAACAAGCTGGGGGGTACACCCCCTTCCAGCATGATGAGGTCCAGCACCAATGCACGAACACGCCAGGGCACACTCCTCCACACCCCTGGCGTGACCCTGTCAAACCCAGGGAGCCCAGTACTCTCGGAGCTCATGAGCATCGTGCGCAGAGGGAGGAGAACCGCCGGCCAGTATATCACCTGCGGCAGCCCTCCTATCCCTACGCGAGAGCTCCTGAGTCCTTCCATACTGCACCCTTCTGGGCAGCCCATCCCACCAGACCCCGGCGGCCCCCCGAGCCGGCAGGGCCCCTCCCGAGGTACTACCCCGTCGGCGAGGCACTGGGGGAGGCCCGGCCAGGTGAACAGACACCCACTCGGCCAGCCTCTCCCCCACCACCTCGCCGCTCAGGGCCTCCAGGGCAATGCCCACGAGTCTTTCGGTGGAGAGGGTGGTATCCGACCTAAGGTCATCCACCAACCCCCTAACCCCCTCAGAAACGAGGACAAGCCCACTGGCAGGAGCCGACACCCCCGCCGCCTCACCTCCAACCGACTGGGACCACTCCACACTGCCTGCCACTTGCTCCAGCTTCCGCCTATAGGAGAGCTTTGCCCGCGCGCCCTTAATCGCTTCCGAGGTCCTGCCGTCCATAACCTCAGAGAGGCGGACATTGATGTTCCCCGAGAAACCAGAGGCACGAAGCCTCAGCTCCTCGGAAACCAGCAACGCCACCTCTTCCTCGGTCCACCTCGCTCTTGTCCTCTCCGTCCGAATGCCAGCATTGAAATCGGAGGGGTGAGCCCTTTTCACATGCAAACCAAGCCCTGACTTGGTCGTAAACCTCGGATCGCAATGCCGACACCCAAACAAAGTCGGACTAGCCATCATAATTGGTCTCCTGGACCCGCATTTGGTATGCCCTCATGTACGCCGGACAGTCCTTGCTGGTCATTAAATGACCAGTTTTGGGCTGCTTAGTCAGCGTACATGCTGGGCAGACCGCAGGCTTGTCCTTGGAGGGACATGCCGCCATCTCGTGACCCTCGGAAGCGCAGTGCCCGCAGACAACAGGCCTCCTACAACCCGCTGCTCTATGATTGTACAGCTTGCACCTATGACACCGGGTGACCCCTATGTAGTCATCAACCCTACATAGGTCCCACCCGATGGCCAGGTGCCCGCTCTTCAGGATCAGATCTCTCAGTGCGGGCCTCACCGAGATCACCACGTGCCTAACGCGGCCCACGCCTTCTCGCGGACCAGTGTAATGGGAAAACTTTCCCCACTCCCCCTCGAACCCTCCCCGGCCCGCGAAGTTCTGGCCCTTAATACAGGCCAGAACCTCGCCGCCGGAGATTGTTCGAGGGACGTCATACACAATCAGGCGCGGGTCCGCCCTAGTCTTCTCACGCACCACCAATCCTGCGCCTGCCAGCCTCTCCTTACACGCCAGCACCTTCTTTGCCCCCTCCACAGTTCCCGTCCTCACCTCCACTGCCCTGCCTCGGCGCCTAACGGCCACCACCTGAAAACCCATCTCCGCTGGGTTGACCTCCCTCTGGAGCCTTTCCTTCACGCCAGCTGCCCCGACTCCAACCCGGGTTCCTGGTCCCTCGGCTCAACCAAGACCACTCCCCCAACCCGAACGGCAGCACCGGCCGGCTTAGCCACATCTGCATATGACCTCCCCGCACGACGCGCCGCCGGCATGGGGGGCGGCCTAGACGTCTCCCTCACCGGCTCCTGCTGTTAGGCTGCGGGTCCGGCTATAAGGAGCTCGTCCAGACTGCTCCTTAGCCCCCGGACCTCGGACAATACCTCTGCCGACTCAACCCTATTCTCGAGGTCCCGCCTAGCGGCCTCGGTCCTTACCAGGTCGACAGCAAAGTCCTGACACAGCCCAACAACAGTACGCCAATGCGCCATCATATCCTGTTTAACATCCATTGGGATGTCCTTCTTCACGCTCAGAGCCCTTCTAAATTCTATCGTTGCTTCATGTAGCACGAACAGATTTTCAACAACCCGAAAAACCGTATACCTACCGACCTAACGGTCACACCGTATACCCAAGAGAGTACGGAACACGCCGAATACCAGCTGGTGCAAGTGGGCAGGCAGGAGGAAAGTCCTCACCATTTCCCTTCACCACAGCTAGGTGAAGATTAACCACGTGCGCTGCTGTCTCTGTGGTCCTGCAGCCATGGCCCTGGAAGAGACCCCGCATTCCTTCAACTTCACCGCCGAGTCCGGGGTGCCAGGCTATGACATCTTTATTTGCGAATTTCCAATCATACAATACAATAATAATCAATACTTCATTTAACAAAAATTAAATATCTTCATCCTGAAAAAAAAAATAGCTAGGGTCACAAATAGGGGGGCTCGCTACACCCCGATTATTGGAATGCCCTGAAGGGGCATGTGGTTTATAAGTCCCCACCCAGTTTCCAAACATAAATTTTGATTACAATATTGCCGAAACATATAAAATTTTGCCCATCATTGCTCCGTGGAGTTGTTGCCGCTCACCAGGTCCTCTAGTACCTCCCGCAGGTCCAGGCCGCCCGTCCTCAGGTCCAACGTCCAGCCGCCCGGTCGTCACGCGACAGCGATTCTTCGTCTCCAGCTGTTGAAAGAGATATGTGATCCGCGGATCACCCTCTGCGTCATCCAGCTCAGGGCGCAGCTTGGGACACCCAGCGCCCTGAGCTTAACCGCTGATGCTTTGTTCCATATACCCTTCCAGTTTAGGGTGACCGGGATCACCCGCCACTCAACAGCTGGAGCACTCAGCTTACGTGTCGCTGCCGCGTATATCCAGGCCCTCTCGTATCGCCTAATCTTCGCCCGATCTGCCGCCTCGAAGTCTGCCCTTCCTGACAAGACCTGTACATCCAATACGGCCGCCTTGCCGTCCTTCACGGCCAGCAGATCGGGTCTTCTCAGCACTTCACCTCGGGTAAGGGTGGGTTCCTGGACTACCTCGAATCCACGTCTCTCCAATGACTCGGCCAGGAACCGCACCAAGGCATCATGCCGAAGGTTCCTTCCGCCTGCCGACAAGGGGCAATGATTAACAACATGCGCCGCCGTCTCCACTGCGCCACAGCCACCACGGCAGGCCAGCTCCACTCCTTGTCTTCTGCCCCTTGTCAGCCTCACCCGGGTCGGGAGGGCCCCCGAATAGAGCCGGACGAACTGGACGTACTCCATTCCAGTGAGATCCTCCGCCTCCCTTCCAACCAGGCAGTGGATGCCCTCACATCGCCCGACCGGACCAGGTCAAACCCGTCACTGTGCGAGTCCAGCCGCGCCTTAAACACCCCACCCGGATTAGGCCCAATAATCCCCCTAGGCAACCTTCCCCCTAGCTCCTCCCTGACGTCGTCCCCCAGCCCAAAGGTCTCCAAGGACTCCAATACGCCGCAGAAGCGCCGCTCCCTGAGATAGGGAACGACGGCCCTCCTTCTGGAGCCTTTCCTTAACCTGCTGCCCCGATTCCAACCCGGGCTCCTGATCCTTCGCCTCAACAACCACCACACCCCCAACCCGAACGGCAGCACCGGCCGGCTTAGCCACATCTGCATATGACCTCGCCGCACGACGGCCTGGGCGTCTCCCTCACCGGCTCCTGTTGCTGGGCTGCGGGTCCGGCTATAAAGAGCTCGTCAAGACGGCTCCTTAGCCCCCGGACCTCGGACAATACCTCTGCCGACTCAACCTTGTTTTCGAGGTCACGCCTCGCGGCCTCTGTCCTAACCAGGTCGACAGCGAAGTCCTGGCACAGCCCAACAACAGTACGCCAGTATTGCATAACCTCCTGCTTCACATCCATGGGTATATCCTTCTTTGTACTGAGGGCCCTTCTAAATTCTATCGTTGCTTCATGTAGCACGAACAGATTTTCAACAACCCGAAAAACCGTATACCTACCGACCTAACGGTCACACCGTACACCCAAGAGAGTACGGAACACGCCGAATACCAGCTGGTGCAAGTGGGCAGGCAGGAGGAAAGTCCTCACCATTTCCCTTCACCACAGCTAGGTGAAGATTAACCACGTGCGCTGCTGTCTCTGTGGTCCTGCAGCCATGGCCCTGGAAGAGACCCCGCATTCCTTCAACTTCACCGCCGAGTCATCAGGGGCTCATTACACCCCGGGGGGAGGGGGCCCTAGGGGCAAACGATGTGAGTCCGCTCCCGTTTGGAGGGATCTCACTAAAACTAACTTAACAACTAAAAAAATCAACAAAAACAACAAACTTAAACATATTATCCATAAAAAATATAAACAACACAATACTCAACAAACTAATGTCTCAGTGAGACTACAAAAAAAAACGAAAAGAGAAAAAAAATAATCCTTGGAGTTCTTTAGATTCTTACAGCTAAATAAACAGAAAAATACAAGGCAACAACATTAGCTAAGAGGAAAACATAAATCCAAAAAAAAAAAAAAAAAACAGAACAAAAGATAGAACAAAACAATCACAAAAAACAAATTACAGTAAAATACTATATACACAAAACACTTAGTGTCCATTAGACCCCGCCTAACGGTCATGTCTCTTCTAACCAGTATCACCACCTGAGGCTACGTCCATGAGGGTAGATTCCGGGCGGCCCGCTGCCAAGTCGTGAAGTTCATGCAACTCCCTCGTAGTACACGCTGCGTCATCCAGCCAAGGGCCCGCGAAGTCACACCACAGTCCAACAACTTCGCCGCAGACTCCTTGGCCCATATCCCCTTCCAAGTCAGCACCACGGGTAAGACGCCTGCTGATGAGCATGAACCCCCGATCAGCCGCCGAGCCGCCTCCAGAATCCACTCCCTACCATAACGCCGTCGCTTCACCATGGCCGCCATCTCCTTGTCAGCTCTGGACGAAATGATGGTAACATCCAGCAGCCAACACCGGTCGCCAACCGCCGCCACCAGATCCGGCCTCCGAGACACGCCATCCCGAGAAAGGGTCGGCTCCTTCAAGACCCTATGCCCAGCTCTCTTCAGCGAAGAACGCACGAGGTCCACAACAGCATGGTGTCTCAGAGTTACCGCATCCTTCACCAGCGGACAGCGGTTACAAACGTGGTACGCCGTCTCCTGTGCTCCACAGCCAGCCCGACATAGCGCTCCACCTTCACCACGACGACCTCTTGTGAGCCTCACCCTGGTAGGAAGTGCCCCCGCGTACAACCTCAGGTAAGATGTCCAATCCCGACCAGAGATAGAGTGGGCCGCCCTCGACAGCCACGCAGTCGAAGCCGGCACCTCTCCTGCACCATCCAGGTCCATGCCGTCCGTGTGAGAGACAAGGCCACCCAACTCAACCAGCGGGGGATACTCCGGCAAACAGCCGGCGGGAATGTCTGTCCCCAGGACGTCCCGCACCCCATCATCGAGTCCAGCATTCTCTAGCTCGTCATCAACGGCCAGAAAACGCTTTTCCCTCAGATAGGGGATAAACCGAGCCATCCTGGGGACCCCAAGCCCGCCTAACCTCACCGGGCAATGAATAAACTCGTTGAGAGAATCGTGCGGGAGCCTCAACCACCGGCGAACATACCCCCGGATCTGAACGTCCAGCGCCCTCAAAGCCAACGGCCCGCTGACCCCGAACGTCAGCCGGTGATAGAACGCCGGAAGGAAAAACACCCGCAAAACCTCCATCCTCTGCTGAGGCTTTAAGGGAGCCCTGGTGATCCTCTCCAGACCATCGCCCAACTCTATCCGGTCACGCACCAAGCCAGACGGGCTAAACTTAACCCCCAAATAGTCGAACATCTCGTCGACGGCAGTGGAACCCATGGATTCGCCCTCAACAAAATACTCCTGATCCACATCTATCTTAACCAGCTTTCTCTTGCCGGAGACGGCCAGCGTAAGGGCCCGGGACTTGTCCGGATTAATCTCCAAACCACAGTCCCGAAGCCCCTCCACCGCCGACCCCAGCAAGGCCTGCAGCCCCACAGGGGAGCTAGCAAACAGAAGCAGATCATCGGCATAAGCTAACGAGCGAATCCTTGGTCCACCAACCCCCAGACGAAAGCCCAACATGGGAGAGAGTCCACCAATGACATGATCCATGACCAGATTAAAAAGCAACGGAGACAGCGGGTCTCCCTGACGCACACCTCTTCCAGGCCGCATCTCGGGAGATACAGCTCCACCCATACTGATCAGCGAAGTTCCGTCCATATAAATGGACTCCACGTACTCACACAGCTCAGCCTGAAACCCTCGCTCACGGAGGATACGGAGAATGGCGGCATGGCTGACGCTGTCAAACGCCTTCCTCACGTCCAGAAGCGCCGCGCACAGACCCCTCTTCTTCCTCCATGCGCTGCGCAGGACGGAGTCCAGCAGAAAGACATTGGCAGCCACGCCGTCAAACCCCCTCCTAAATCCGCTCTGCTCAGGTACATGCTGAACTGCGCTTTCCAACCTCACAGCCAATATCCGATGGAGATGCCTCACTATCACCGAAGCCACCGAAATGGGACGATAATCACCCGGCGACCTGACCTCGGACGTCTTGGGAATCATAGTGACCCTGGCCCTCAGCAACATGGAAGGAACTCGCCCCTCCAGCAGCAAAAGGTTCAGGATCACCGCTCGCTGACGCCAGGGGAGGGCCCTCCAAACAGAAGGAGCCACCCCATCGAGTCCAGCAGCTGAGCCCCCTGAGGGGCTCAATGACTTCACCTCAACCTCCGAGACAGGAAACCAGACGGACACGTCAGAGGGCAAACGAGGACCGCGCACCTCACCACCAGTCCAAGGGACCGAGGGAGCCTCGACGATCGGCCTCCAGTGCCGGTAAAGCTCATCAACCGAGTGGGAGGGGACCGAACTGCCCCCATCGAGAACTAGTCTCGCGGCGGCCGTTCGATCCACTGCCCACAGGCGCTGAAGCCTCCCGTACAACCTTCGGCGATGACCGTCTCCTCTCACTCTCGGACCCCCCAAACGGCACCGAGGAGCCGATCCGTCCCCAGCGGGGGGAACCTGGGAAGGACCCGCCGCGAGGTGGACAGATATCCACCCCGCGAGCGAGTCCCCCACCAGGCCCCCAGCCAAGGCCGACTCAGCAACCGCCACCAGACGGTCAACACACAGGGTCGTCGGGGAGCTCGTAAGCTCGTCCAGCAGACCCCGTATGGCAACCCTCAAGCTTTGAGTCCTCTCCACCCTCCGAACATCACCAGTCTCCCCAGAACCACCTACAGACGTGGAGACAGAACCCCCCGCCCCCGAGATCACCTCCAGCAGGTTCTTGTAGTCGGAGCGAGCCCTTGCGCACTTTACTGCATCGACCGTTCTACCAGGCATGAGATCGGAGAGCGCGGCATTAAGACCCCGGCCAGAACCCTCAGCCCGAAGCCTGAGTTCAGCCGTTGCCAACGCCGCAAGCTCCTCCCGATCCCAACGCCCACGGCCTCGGGAAACCTCAATCCCGGCATTGTACTCCACAGGATGCGCATGCTTCCTGTGGAGACCCAGTCCAATGAGAGACCCAAAGGACCGGTTACAATGCCGACAGAGAAACTCCCCGGGCTCAGCCATGGTAGTCCGTGCGCTCCACCGACAACGCGAAGGCCCGCTGATAGACGGCACAGTCCGACAATGAGTCAAGACTGTGACCGTCCGGCTTCTTAGCGAAGCGACAGGCGGGACAACGCGCCGGCAGCGAAGCGTTCGGACACTCAGCCTTCTTATGGCCCTCCTCTGCACAGTGCAAGCAGTGCTCACTCCTCCTACAGACCTTGGCAACATGACCATAGTCCTGGCAGCGCCAACACCGGATAACGCCCACAAAGTCAGTGACTCTGCAGGAACGCCATTCCAGGAAGACGCGACCTGCCCCTACAAGCTGGTCCCTTACGCCGGAATCGACATAAAAGACCAGATTTCGGGTCGGACCATCTCGTCTGCCAAACTGGTGGGACAGCTTGCCCCACTCACGCCCCTCAAACCCCCGAGCCCCCGGAAAATTCTGGGCCTTAACACAGCGCAGAACCTCCGCAGGCTCGAGCGCCCGAGGGACATCGAAAATGGTGACCCGGGGACGGCGCCGGTCCACCTCCCTAGCCACTAACCCAGCCGCCGCCAACGCCTGTGACTCTACCACCCTCTTGACACTATCTCCCGCACCCAGCCTAAGCTGAACCTTTTTCCCCCAATTCCTAACACCAACCACCTGCCAACCAACCTCGTCCGGCTTAACCGCCGCCTGAAGGGCACCCATAACCTCCTTTGCCGACTCCATACCCTCACTGCCAGCCGCAGGCGCAACCTCGACGACCCGGACCGGCACCGACGGACGAGGAACCGCCGACGCTGCCTCGGCAAATGTCCGCGGACCCCTCCTCGGGGCCGGAACCGGGGGCGGCGGGGGAGGCGCACTGACGACCGAAACAGCAGGGGCAGAACCCAGCCCCTCCCTAAGCTCAACCAGCTCCCTCCTCAACTCATCTACCGATTCCATGACGGCAGCCAACCCATTGGACCCCTCTAGCTCTGCGTTTACCCTATACTGGTTCAAGATGACCACCATGAGCTTATAGACTATATCTTGCGCCTCCGAAAAATACCGTAACATGGCCCCCGCCGTAACCTTCGAGAACCGGGACCCCTCCCTCAACAATTCCTCAGTCACCTTCACCTTTATGCGCCCAAACTCCAGCAAATGCTGAAGGACAATCTCGGACCCCGGTACATCCGTAGGAACATAACCCAGACGGTTCAGAATCTCCTGAATAGGATCATCCGGAATAGAGCCCACTGGACTCTCCACCCTTTCGTGCGACCGTTCAGACGAAACCGACGGCGATCCCCTCGGAGAAGACCGCGGCGTGCCCCCCAACGTAGGCAATTTACTCGGCCTCTCCATATTCTTCGGCGGAGTCATAATACCGCACACAGCCCGATTAACATTAATATTTATCCAAACAAAAAACCTAAAATCAACCCACTAAACAAAACCCCCCTCGAGTGACCTCTCTAAATAACCGCCTTGAGCTCCTGAATCCAATGAGCCCCCCCCCAAAAAAATCCAACCACCACAACTCGAAATATCAACCAAAAACAAAATACGGCCACTCCCTATGAATAATATTACGATAAAATAGCCAGGCCACTCCCAAAAAGTTAGTCTCCTGTAGCAGTTGGTCTCCTGGACCCGCATTTGGTATGCCCTCATGTACGCCGGACAGTCCTTGCTGGTCATCGAGTGACCAGTTTTGGGCTGCTTAGTCAGCGTACATGCTGGGCAGACCGCAGGCTTGTCCTTGGAGGGACATGCCGCCATCTCGTGACCCTCCGAAGCGCAGTGCCCGCAGACAATAGGCCTCCTGCAACCCGCTGCTCTATGGTTATAGAGCTTGCACCTGTGACACCGGGTGACCCCTATGTAGTCATCAACCCTACATAGGTCCCATCCGATGGCCAGGTGCCCACTCTTCAGGATCAGATCTCTCAGTGCGGGCCTCACCGAGATTACTACGTGCCTAACGCGGCCCACGCCTTCTCGCGGACCAGTGTAATGGGAAAACTTTCCCCACTCCCCCTCGAACCCTCCCCGGCCCGCGAAGTTCTGGCCCTTAATACAGGCCAGAACCTCGCCGCCGGAGATTGTTCGAGGGACGTCATACACAATCAGGCGCGGGTCCGCCCTAGTCTTCTCGCGCACCACCAAGCCTGCGCCCGCCAGCCTCTCCTTACAGGCCTACACCTTCTTAGCCCCCTCCACAGTTCCCGTTCTCATCTCCACTGCCCTGCCTCGGCGCCTAACGGCCACCACCTGAAATCCCATCTCTGCTGGATTGACCTCCTTCTGGAGCCTTTCTTTCACCTGCTGCCCCGATTCCAACCCAGGCTCCTGATCCGTTGCCTCAACAACAACCACACCCCCAACCCGAACGGCAGCGCCGGCCGGCTTAGCCACATCGGAATATGACCTCGCCGCACGACGCGCCGCCGGCATGGGGGGCGGCCTAGACGTCTCCCTCACCGGCTCCTGCTGCTGGGCTGCGGGTCCGGCTATAAGGAGCTCGTCAAGACGGCTCCTTAGCCCCCGGACCTCGGACAATACCTCCGCCGACTCAACCCTGTTCTCGAGGTCCCGCCTAGCGGCCTCGGTCCTTACCAGGTCGACGGCAAAGTCCTGGCACAGCCCAACAACAGTACGCCAGTACGCCATTACGTCCTGCTTGACCTCCATCGGGATCTCCTTCTTAACGCTGAGGGCCCTCCTGAACTCTATCGTTGTCTCGTGGAGCACGAATAGATTTTCAACAACCCGAAAAACCGTATACCTACCGACCTAACGGTCACACCGTACACCCAAGAGAGTACGGAACACGCCGAATACCAGCTGGTGCAAGTGGGCAGGCAGGAGGAAAGTCCTCACCATTTCCCTTCACCACAGCTAGGTGAAGATTAACCACGTGCGCTGCTGTCTCTGTGGTCCTGCAGCCATGGCCCTGGAAGAGACCCCGCATTCCTTCAACGTCACCGCCGAGTCCGGGGTGCCAGGCTAATATAAATTTATTAATGATAATTTTACAGCGAAACTAAATACTTCAAAAATTACATATAAAAAAAGTCTTCACCTGAAAAAAAACGGGTCACAGATAACAGGGGCTCATTACACCCCGGGGGTGCCCCTAGGGGCGGGTTAAAATGAGTCCTCTCCCGGGCGGAGGGAACTCGGGGACAATCTAAACCTAACACTTAAGATACTACAAAACTACATCTACAGTTAACCTAATCTAAATTCTAAAAAAATACAAAATATCTAAAAGAAAACATCAAACAGAAAGAAAAAGAATATACAAATAACAAAAAATTGTGAAAAGGAGATACCCAATCAATTACAAACTAAATATATCTACATTATTCTACATTACTTAACTTAACTATATACAATTAAACAAATAAATAAGGCTATACATAAAAAAAAGACAACAAAAAAAACCAAACAGTAATAAAACAAAGAGAGAACAAAAATGAAAACAAATACATAAAAATAAAAAGAATACCCTAACGGGACCGTTGGACCCCCGCCTAATGGTCT
Source organism: Riptortus pedestris (assembly GCA_019009955.1). Taxonomy (NCBI): domain Eukaryota; kingdom Metazoa; phylum Arthropoda; class Insecta; order Hemiptera; family Alydidae; genus Riptortus; species Riptortus pedestris. The sequence goes on from CM032228.1 coordinate 258,589,442, forward strand.
CCTCGACGCTCCACCCATCAACCTGAGGCTACGTCCATGAGGGTAGATTCCGGGCAGCCCGCTGCCAAGTGGTGAAGTTCATACAACCACCACGCAGCACCCTCTGCGTCATCCATCCCAAGGCCCTGGAAGAGACCCCGCATTCCTTCAACTTCACCGCCGAGTCCTTCATCCAGATCCCCTTCCAAGTGATGACCACAGGAAGTACAGCCACAGAGGTGCAATCCCTTCCAATCAGCCGCCGAGCCGCCTCCAGAATCCACTCCCTACCATACCGCCGTCGCTTCCTAGCCGCCGCCTCCTCCTTGTCAAACCTGGATGAAGTGATGGTAACATCCAGGATCCAGCATTTGCCATCAACCGCTGCCACCAGGTCCGGCCTCCTCACCACGCCGTCCTTCGTGAAAGTTGGCTCCTTCAAGACGGCATGACCCCGCCTCTTCAACGAAGACCTCACCAGGTCGACCACCGCATGATGTCGTAGCGTGACCACATCTCTGACCAACGGACAGCGGTTGCAAACGTGATAAGCCGTCTCCAAGGCGCCACATCCAGAACGACAGGTAGCTCCGGCCTCGGGTCTTCGACCCCTCGTCATCCTCACTCTGGTAGGGAGTGCCACCGCGTACAACCTCAGGTATGAGGTCCAATCCCGACCTGAAATGGAATGAGCACCCCTCGACAGCCAGGCAGTCGAGGCGGACACATCTCCTGCACCATCAAGGTCCACACCATCAGTATGCGAAAGCAGGCCCCCCAATTCCACCAGGGGCGGATACTCCGGCAACAGGCCGGAGGGAATGTCGGTGCCCAGGAAGTCCCGCACCCCATCGTCGAGTCCAGCGTTCTCTAACTCGTCATCGACGGCCAGAAAACGCATTAATTTCCAGACCACAGTCAGCGAGCCCTTCCACAGCCGACCCAAGCAGGGCCTGAAGCCCAGCAGGAGAGCTGGCAAACAAGAAGAGGTCATCGGCATATGCAGAGGCACGGACCCTTGGCCCCACCACCGAAAGACGAAACCCCAACACCGAGGAAAGCCCTCCAATGACATGATCCATGACAAGATTAAACAGCAACGGCGACAGCGGATCCCCCTGACGCACACCTCTGCCAGGCCGCATCTCAGGAGATACAGCCCCACCCATACTGATCACCGAAGTACCATCCAAATAAATGGACTCAACGTACTCACACAGCTCAGCCTGAAACCCTCGCTCACGGAGGATGTGGAGAATGGCGGCGTGGCTGACACTGTCAAAAGCCTTCCTCACGTCCAGCATGGCTGCGCATAGACTCCTCTTCTTCTTCCATGCGCAGCGCAGGACGGAGTCCAGCAAAAAGACATTGGCAGCAACGCCGTCAAACCCCCTCCTGAACCCGCTCTGCTCAGGTACATGCTGAACTACGCTTTCCAACCTCGATGCCAATATACGGTGGAGATGCCTCACTATCACCGAAGCTACGGAAATAGGCCGATAGTCGCCCGGTGATCCAATCTCAGAGGTTTTGGGAATCATAGTGACCCTGGCCCTCAGCAACCCGGAGGGGACACGCCTCTCCAGGAGCAAAAGGTTCAGAATCAGAGAACAACAGTACGCCAGTACGCCATCACATCCTGCTTCACCTCCATAGGGATGTCCTTCTTTACACTGAGGGCCCTCCTAAATTCAATCGTGGTCTCATGGAGCACGAATAGATTTTCAACAACCCGAAAAACCGTATACCTACCGACCTAACGGTCACACCGTACACCCAAGAGAGTACGGAACACGCCGAATACCAGCTGGTGCAAGTGGGCAGGCAGGAGGAAAGTCCTCACCATTTCCCTTCACCACAGCTAGGTGAAGATTAACCACGTGCGCTGCTGTCTCTGTGGTCCTGCAGCCATGGCCCTGGAAGAGACCCCGCATTCCTTCAACGTCACCGCCGAGTCCGGGGTGCCAGGCTATAACATCTTTATTTGCGAATTTCCAACAACAAAAATACAATAATAATCAATATACTTCATTTAACAAAATAACATAAAATAAATTCCTCCTGAAAAAAAAAGGCAAGGGTCACAATCAGTGGGGCTCGCTATACCCCGTTTATATGGAATGCCCTGAAGGGGCATATGGTTTTAAAAGTCCCCACCCAGTTTCCAAACATCAATTTTGATTACAAAAAGCCGAAACATTTGAATTTTGCCCATCGTTGCGCCGTGGAGTTGTTGCCGATCACCAGGTCCTCCAGTACCTCCAGCAGGTCCAGACCACCGCTCCTGAGGTCCACCGTCCAGCCGCCCGGCCGTCACGCGACAGCGATTCTTCGTCTCCAGCTGTTGAAAGAAATATGCGATCCGCGGATCACCCTCTGCGTCATCCAACTCAGGGCGCAGCTTGGGACACCCAGCGCCCTGAGTTTAACCGCCGATGCTTGGTTCCAAATACCCTTCCAGTTAAGGGTGACCGGGATCACCCGCCACTCAACAGCTGGAGCACTCAGCTTACATGCCGCTGCCGCGTATATCCAGGCTCTCCCATATCGCCTGATCTTCGCCCGATCTGCTGCCTCGAAGTCCGCCCTTCCGGACAATACCTGTACATCTAGTACGGCCGCCTTGCCGTCCTTCACTGCCAGCAGATCGGGTCTTCTTAGCACATCACCCCGGGCAAGGGTGGGCTCCTGGACAACCTCGAATCCCCATCTCTCCAATGATTCCGCCAGGAACCTCACCAAAGCGTCGTGCCGAAGGTTCCTTCCGCCCGCTGACAAGGGGCAATGATTCACGACGTGGGCCGCCGTCTCTACAGCGCCACATCTTCCACGGCAGGCCAACTCTCCTCCAATTCTTCTGCCCCTTGTCAGCCTCACCCGGGTCGGGAGAGCCGGACGAACTGGACGTACTCCTTCCCAGTTAGCTCCTCCGCATCCCTCGCCAACCAGGCAGTGGATGCCCCAACATCGCCCGACCGGACCAGGTCAAGCCCGTCGCTGTGCAAGTCCAGCCTCGCCTTGAAAACCTCCCCCGGATTGTGCCCAATTACTCCCCTTGGCATCCTCCCTCCTAACTCCTCCCTTACGTCGTCCCCTACCCCAAAGGTCTCCAAGGAGTCCAACACACCGGAGAAGCGCCGCTCCCTAAGATAGGGAACGACGGCCCTCAGGCAGAAAACCCCCAGGCCACCAAGCCGAACCGGAGCGTGAAGCAGGGCATTCGGAGTATCGGCCGGCAGGTGCAGCCACTTGCGGACATATGCCCGCACTTGAACATCCAATCTCTCGAGCAGCAGCCTGTTCGGCCTAGCAAAGACCAACTTGTGCAGCACACTGGGCAACAGAAAAGTCCTTACCATCTCCATCCTCTGCTGAGGTTTCAGGGGAGCCCTATCAATCCTCCGCAGAGAGATGTTAAAATCCACATCCGCTTTGACCACGCCCGAGGGGCTGAACATGACCCCCAGGTAGTCCCAGACCTCCCCAACTTGGACCGCACCAATGATCCCGCTCTCGACACAGAACCTAGCCTCGGCATCCATTTTCACCAACTTCCTCCTGCCGTCGGGCTGTAGCACAAGTGCCCGTGACTTGTCCGGATTAATCTCCAAACCAAGATCACCAAGCCCCTGCACCACCTCCCTGAGCATTGCCTTCATCCCATTAGGCGTTGATGCAAATAGCGCAAGGTCATCAGCATATGCCAAGCCACGGATCCTAGTACCTCCAAAGAGGAAACCTACGCTCCCGGGTAGTCCGAGCAGAGCATGGTCAAGCGCCATATTGAATAGTATCGGTGAAAGCGGGTCACCCTGTCTTACTCCTCTAGCTGGCCAGAAGCCACACCCCTAACGACTATCTGAGAAGTTCCTTCACTATATAAGCGCGATATGTAGGCGATAAGCTCCGCCTGCACCCCCCGAGCCTCAAGGACCCGGACAATGGCGGCATGACTAACATTGTCAAAGGCCTTACGGACGTCCAGAATCGTGAGACACAACGGTCTCCTCTTCTTCCAGACCATCCGCAAGAACGAAGACATTGTTAGCCACGCCATCAAAGCCGCTCCTAAAGCCGGACTGCTCGGGCGCATGCGTCACCACCGCCTCCAACCGCGCTGCCAGTATCTTATGCAGGTGCCTCACTATCACCGATGACACGGAGATAGGCCTGTAGTCAGCCGGCCCGGTCACTACCTCGGTCTTTGGCAACATGGTCACCCTGGCCCTCAACAAGCTGGGAGGCACATGCCCCCCCAACATGATGAGGTCCAGCACCAGTGCTCTGATGCGCCAGGGCACACTCCTCCACACCCCTGGCGCAACCCTGTTAAAACCGGCCGCCGATCTCGCGGCCGGTGCTTTCGTCAAGACCTTCACCTCCGTGACCGGGACCCACACAGGCGTCGCCTCCACTGGACCCCCCCTGGGGACCCCCCCTCACCCATGGAGCCGACGGAGTCTCGAGAATGGGAGCCCAGTAATCGCGGAGCTCACGAGCATCGTGCGCAGGGAGAGGAGAACCACCGGCGAGTATATCACCTGCGGCAGCCCTCCTATCCCTACGCCAAAGCTCCTTAGTCCGCCCATACTGCACCCTCCTGGGCAGCCCATCCCACGAGACCCTGGCGCCCCCTTGCGCAGGGCCGACGCCCCCAGCGGGCTCAACCCGTCGGCGAGGCAACGGGGGAGGTTCGGCTAGGTGAGCCGAAACCCACTCAGCCAGCCGCTCCCCCACCGCCTCGCCGCTCAGGGCCGACCGGGCAATGCCCACAAGCGCCTTAGTGGAGAGAGTGGTATCCGACCTAAGGTCATCTACCAACTCCCTGACCCCCTCGGCGATGCAGGCATGCCCATCGACACCCACCAACGACGACTCCTCCACCACTCCACTGGCCGGCTGCGACCACTCAACTTCCCCAGCATACTGCACAAGTTTCCGTCGATAAGAGAGCTTGGCCCGCGCACCCTTGATCGCCTCCGAGGTTCTGCCATCCATGACCTCAGCTAGGCGAACATTGAAGTTCCCCGAAAAACCTTCGGCACGAAGCCTAAGATCCTCGGCGACCAGCAACGACACCTCTTCCGAAGTCCACCTCGCCTTCTTCCTATCCGTCCGAATGTCAGCATTGAACTCGGAGGGGTGCGCCCTCTTCGCATGCAAACCAAGACCAGAAGTGGTTGCAAACCTCCGAGCGCAATGCCGGCAGCTAAACGGAGTCAGATCAGCCATCATAGTTGGTCTCCTGAACCCGCAATTGGTAAGCCCTCATGTACGCCGGACAGTCCTTACTGGTCATAGAATGGCCAGCTTTGGGCTGCTTAGTCAGCGTACACGCCGGGCAGACCGCAGGCTTGTCCTTGGAGGGACAGGCAGCCACCTCATGCCCCTCGACTGCGCAATGCCCGCAGACCAAGGGCCGCCTACATCCTGCTGCTCTATGATTGTAGAGCTTGCACCTGTGACACCGGGTGACCCCTATGTAGTCGTCCACCCTACACAGGTCCCAACCGATGGCCAGGTGCCCCTTCTCCAAGATCAGACCTCTCAATGCCGGCTTGACTGAGATCACAACATGCCTCAGACGGCCCACCCCCTCACGGGGTCCCGTGTAGTGAGAGAATTTCCCCCACTCTCCCTCGAACCCTCTCTAGCCGGCAAAGTTCTGGCCTTTAATACAGGACAGAACCTCGGGGCCAGAGACTGTACAAGGGACATCGTACACGATCAGGCGTGGGTCCGCCCTTGACTTCTCCCTGACCACCAGTCCTGCATCTGCCAGCCTCTCCCTACAGGCCAAGACCTTCTTAGCACCCTCCTCAGTCCCCCTCCTGACCTCCACTGCCCTACCTCGGCGCCTGACTGAGACCACCTGGAAGCCCAACTCCGCCGGATTAACCGCTTCCTGAAGCCTCTCCTTGACAGACTGTCCCGTCTCTAACCCGGATTCGGGACCCCTGGGCTCAACCACGACCACGCCCCCAACCCGAACGACCTCAGCAGACGCCTTGGCCATATCTGCATATGTCCTTGGCGCACGCCGGGCCGCCGGCATGGGGGGCGACCGAGGCGCCTCCACCACCGGAAGCTGCCGCTGGACTCCGGGTCCGGCTGTGAAGAGCTCATCTATACGGCCCCTCAGCCCCCGGACCTCGGACTCAACCCTATTCACGCCTAGCTGACTCGAGTCTTACCAGGTCCACCGCAAAGTCCTGGCAGAGTCCAACGACCATCTTCCACTGGCCTAGCATCTCCCGCTTGACGTCACCAGAGAGCTCCGATCTGCCTGCCACCAGCCTTCGGAACCCAATAGTGGCCTCGTGGAGCAGGAAAAGATTCTCCACCACCCGAGTAGGCTCCGGAGCGTCAGCAGGGATAGCGCCCAGTCCCGCGATAAGCTTTTCCCGCGTCGGCGGAATTGAGTCCTCCTCCGAATATACGGAGCTGGCCGGACTAGACACGCCGCTCCGCACAGTCGGAGAAGAGCCCCCCGCCACGGAAGCCGCCTTCGCGCTCCTAGTGACCCTTTGGCTAGCCATAGCCCTAAAAAACCCTTAAAAGCCAAAAAGAAAGGAAGACCCAGAGAGAATGGCACACGCCGAATACCCCTGGCCAGAATGGCACACCCCGTATACCACAAGAGTAATGCACACGCCGAATACCCTTCAAGTTGTGGACACGCCGAATACCCCCGGCCAGAATGGCACACCCCGTATACCCACCCGAGTAATGCACACGCCGTATACCCCCGAAGTTGTGCACACACCGTAAACCTCTAGCTCCTGGCACCTTCTGTTCTCCTAATACCCTACCCACTTTGGCACACTCCGTATACCCCCAGCCGAGAGGCACACCCCGTATACACTAAAGCTCCTAGGAGCTCCTGTTCTCCTAATACCTAGCTCCACGAAAAAATCAAATATCTCCCTAACGGGGGGGGGTAGAGAGGTGGGACAAAAACCCCCAGACTCAAATTTAGCCCCTCTACAAAATGGCAGGGCCAAACGGCCAAAAAACAAAGGGGGGGGGGACTCACCCTGATAATCCTACAACCCGTAAACACGAGGTGGGGGAACCACCTAGTCCCCTTATCTACCAATAAGGGATTAACTAGCACACAAACAACCCCCTAGGATTAATCCCAGACAGGATATACCCCGCTTAACACCACAAAAACCCCCCTAAATCAAAAACCCCCCGGTAGTTTTGACCAAACTCGCACAGTAGGCGGGCACAAACAAGACCCAACTCAACTCCAAAAATTGGCCCAGTCGGACAAGAGGAACATCCACTAACCTGATTACTTTGCTGCACCGGAACAGGAAGCCGGAAGTCCTCGCGCCAGTCACCAATCAGCCTCCTCAGTCTCCTGCACAACCCTGCCAAGCGTCAATGCTGCAACTCCACTGCAACCCACACAAAAACAACTTTAAAACACAGAGCTCTACAGACGATGCTCACTCCACCAAAGCTAGGTGAAGACTGAATCATCCATGCGCAGCGCAGGACGGATTCCAGCAAAAAGACATTGGCAGCAACGCCGTCAAACCCCCTCCTGAACCCGCTCTGCTCAGGTACATGCTGAACTTCGCTTTCCAACCTCGACGCCAATATACGGTGGAGATGCCTCACTATCACCGAAGCTACGGAAATAGGCCGATAGTCGCCCGGTGATCCAATCTCAGAGGTTTTGGGAATCATAGTGACCCTGGCCCTCAGCAACCCGGAGGGGACACGCCTCTCCAGGAGCAAAAGGTTCAGAATCAGAGAACAACAGTACGCCAGTACGCCATCACATCCTGCTTCACCTCCATAGGGATGTCCTTTTTTACGCTGAGGGCCCTCCTAAATTCTATCGTGGTCTCATGGAGCACGAATAGATTTTCAACAACCCGAAAAACCGTATACCTACCCGACCTAACGGTCACACCGTACACCCAAGAGAGTACGGAACACGCCGAATACCAGCTGGTGCAAGTGGGCAGGCAGGAGGAAAGTCCTCACCATTTCCCTTCACCACAGCTAGGTGAAGATTAACCACGTGCGCTGCTGTCTCTGTGGTCCTGCAGCCATGGCCCTGGAAGAGACCCCGCATTCCTTCAACGTCACCGCCGAGTCCGGGGTGCCAGGCTATGACAAATTTATTTGCGATTTTCATTACAACATATACAAAAAGTAAAAAAAAATACTTCAAATAATAATACAATATATTTCTTCAGACCTGCAAGATAAGAAAAAGGGTCACATCCAGAGGGGCTCGCTACACCCCGTTATGGGATGCCCTTATGGGGCATATGGTTTGAAAGTCCCCACCCAGTGCCAAACATCAAATTTTGATTACAAAAAGCCGAAAATAGAATTTTGCCCATCGTTGCGCCGTGACGTCACTGCTGTGGTCCATCTCCTCCCAGCGCCTGCTTCCATGTCCAGCTGCCCGGCCATCACGCGGCCGGAGCACTCAGCTTGCGTGACGCGGCCGCGTACACCCATGCTCTCCCGTACCGCCTAATCTTCGCCTGATCTGCCGCACCAAAATCCGCTCTTCCAGAAAGTACTTGGACGTCTAGCACCACGGCTTTACCGTCTTTAGCCGCAAGCAGATCAGGTCTTCGGATGACCGCGTCCCGGGTGAGGGTGGGCTCCTGGACTACCTCGTACTCACGCCTCCTCAGCGACTCTGCCAGGAACCTCACCAGGGCATCGTGCCTGAAGATCCTTCCCCCCACCGCCAAGGGGCAATGGTTAACTACGTGCGCCGCCGTCTCCGTAGTCCTGCATCCAGCTCTGCAGTTGACCTCTGCCACATGCCTTCTGCCCCTTGCCAGCCTCACCCGGGTCGGGAGGGCGCCCGAATATAGCCGAGCAAACTGGACGTACTCCTTGCCTGAGATCTCTTCTGCTTCCCTCGCTATCCAAGCAGTGGACGCTCCGACCTCACCCGTCTGGGCCAGGTCAAAACCATCAGTGTGTGAGTCCAGCCTCGCCTTAAACACAAACCCCGGGTTCGGCCCAATGACCCCCCTAGGGATCCTTCCCCCCAGCTCCTCTCGCACACAATCGTCCACACCAAAGGCCTCCAGGGAGTCCAGCACCGCAGAGAAGCGCCGCTCCCTTAAAAAGGGGACGACGGCCGCCAGGCAAAACACACCCAGACCACCGAGCCGAACAGGAGAATGAAGCAGGGCGTTAGGAGTATCAACCGGCAGATGCAGCCACTTGCGGACATAAGCCCGCACCTGAACATCGAGCCTCCGGAGCAGCAGGCTATTCGGCTTAGCAAAAACCAGCTGGTGCAGTACGCTGGGAAACAGAAATGTCCTGACCATCTCCATCCTTTGCTGAGGTTTCAAGGGAGCCCTATCTATCCTCCGCAAAGAGATGTTGAAGTCCAAATCAGCCCTGACCACACCCGATGGGCCGAACTTAACCCCCAGGTAGTCCCAGACTTCCCCAACTTGGACAGCACCAATGATTCCGCTCTCAACAGAAAACTTAGCCTCAGCGTCCATTTTCACCAACTTCCTCTTGCCATCGGGCTGTAGCACAAGTGCCCGCGACTTGTCCGGATTAATATCCAGGCCAAGATCGCTGAGCCCCTGAACCACCTCCCTGAGCATTGCCTTCATGCCATTCGGCGTTGATGCAAATAGCGCTAGGTCATCAGCATATGCCAAGCCACGAATCCTAGTACCTCCAAAGAGGAAGCCCACGCTCCCAGGTAGTCCAAGCAGAACATGGTCAAGCGCCATATTAAACAGTATCGGTGAGAGCGGGTCACCCTGTCTTACACCTCTGGCTGGCGTGAACTCCTCAGAAGCCACACCCCTACCGACTATCTGAGAAGTTCCTTCACTATAAATGCGCGATATGTAGGCGATAAGTTCCGCCTGCTCCCTCCGAGCCTCAAGGACCCGAACAATGGCGGCGTGACTAACATTGTCAAAGGCCTTACGGACGTCGAGAATGGTGAGGCACAATGGCCTCCTCCTCTTCCAGACCATCCGCAAGACCGAGTCTAAGACAAAGACATTGTTAGCCACGCCGTCAAAGCCGCTCCTGAAGCCGGACTGCTCGGGCGCATGCGTCACCACCGCCTCCAATCGCGCTGCCAGTATCTTATGAAGGTGCCTCACTATCACCGATGCCACAGAGATTGGTCAATAATCAGCCGGCCCGGTCACCACCTCGGTCTTAGGCAACATGGTCACCCCCCGCATTCCTTCAACTTCACCGCCGAGTCCGGGGTGCCAGGCTATAACAAATTTATTTGCGATTTCCATACATGAATAAAAAATACAATAATAATAATAATATATAAAAAAAAAATCATTCTTGTACTTCAGGTAATACATAATATTTCTTCATTCCTGCAAAAAAGAAAACAAAGGGTAACATTCAGAGGGGCTCGCTACACCCCGTTTGGAATGCCCTTATGGGGCATATGGTAATTTCAGTCCCCACCCAGTTGCCAAAATCAAATTTTGATTACAATAGTCCGAAACAATAATTTTGCCCACACGTCACGCCGTGATGTTGCTGATGTCCAACGTGGTCCTACGGAGCGCCTGCTTCCATGTCCAGCTGCCCGGCCAACTCACGCGGCCGCAGTTCTTCGTCTCCAGCTGCTGTACGACATTAAAGAACCCCGGATCACCCTCTGTGTCATCCAGCTCAGGGCGCAGCTTGGGACACCCAGCGCCCTGAGCTTCTTCGCAGACTCGTTGTGCCAAACTCCCTTCCAATTGAGGGTGACCGGGATCACCCGCCACTCAGCAGCCGGAGCACTCAGCTTGCGTGACGCGGCCGCGTACACCCATGCTCTCCCGTACCGCCTAATCTTCGCCTGATCTGCCGCTCTGAAGTCCGCTCTGCCAGACAGAACTTGCACATCAAGGACAAGTGCCTTGCCTCCTTTAACTGCCAGCAGATCAGGTCTTCTGATGACCGCGTCCCGGGCGAGGGTGGGTTCCTGGACCACCTCGAACTCCTGCCTCCTCAACGACTCGGCCAGAAACCTCACCAGGGCATCGTGCCTGAAGATCCTTCCCCCCACCGCCAAGGGGCAATGATTAACTACATGGGCCGCCGTCTCCACTGCACCACAGCCAGCCCTGCACCTCATGTCCATCACTCGCCTTCTGCCCCTTGACAGTCTCACCCGGGTCGGGAGAGCACCCGCATACAGCCGGACAAACTGGACATACTCCTTCCCCGTCAGGTCCTCCGCCTCTCTCACAATCCAGGCAGTGGACGCCCGGACTTCACCCGACTGGACCAGGTCCAGGCCATCTGTGTGTTCATTGAGCACCCCCTTAAATTGAAACCCCGGATTGGGCAGTGCCAGCCCCCCCGGTATCCCCTTCCCCAGTTCCTCACGCACACAATCATTTACACCAAAGGTCTCCAGAGAGTCCAATACGGCGGAGAACCGTTTCTCCCTCAAATACGGGACAACGGCCCTCAGGCAGGGAACCCCGAGGCGAAAAAAGCCACACCCCTACCGACTATCTGAGAAGTTCCTTCACTATAAACGCGCGATATGTAGGAGATAAGCTCCGCCTGCACCCCCCGAGCCTCTAGGACCCGGACAATGGCGGCATGACTAACATTGTCAAAGGCCTTACGGACGTCGAGAATGGTGAGGCACTACGGCCTCCTCCTCTTCCAGACCATCCGCAAGACCTCGTCAAGGACGAAGACATTGTTAGCCACGCCGTCAAAGCCGCTCCTGAAGCCGGACTGCTCGGGTGCATGCGTCACCACCGCCTCCAACCGCGCTGGCAGTATTTTATGCAAGTGGCTCACTATCACCGACGCCACAGAGATTGGTCTATAGTCAGCCGGCCCGGTCACTACCTCGGTCTTTGGCAACATGGTCACCCCCCGCATTCCTTCAACTTCACCGCCGAGTCCGGGGTGCCAGGCTAATAACTTGTTTATTTGCGATTTACATGCTTAAATACATTCATCATTCAATAATACAATACATAGAGAAAAAAAAAATACTTCATTTAACAAAACATAAAAAAAAAATATTTCTTCTTCCTAAAAAAAAAAGGCAAGCGGGTCACAGTAAACGGGGCTCGCTACACCCCTTTATTGGGATGCCCTGAAGGGGCATATATATTTTAAGAGTCCCCACCCAGAAACCAGAAATTTAGATTACATAAAGCCGAAACGTGAATTTTCCCCCTGTTGTCCGTCGCGTGAGTCCTTCCACCGGTGTCCTCATGGTCCTCAGGCCGCCACGTCCACTCGTCCAGAGAAGCCACCGTCCAGCCGCCCAGCCGTCACACGGCAGCGACTCTTCGTCTCCAGCTGTTAAAGGAAATATGAGATCCACGAATCACCCTCTGCGTCATCCAGCTCAGGGCGCAACTTGGGACACCCAGCGCCCTGAGCTTTTCCGCCGATTTCTTGAACCAAATTCCTTTCCATTTGAGGGTGACCGGGATCACCCGCCATTCAACAGCCGGAGCGCTCAGCTTGCCTGCCGCTGCCGCGAAGATCCAAGCCCTCCCGTACTTCCTTATCTTCGCCCGATCTGCCGCCTCAAAGTCCGCCCTCCCGGACAGGACCTGCACATCAAGAACAGCACCTTTTCCGTCCTTTACGGCCAGCAGATCGGGTAAAAGTTCTTCATACTTACTTACGCCATTTGTCATTTTAGAATGAGTTGCTAGTGGAAAGAGGAACAGACTGGTTTCTATCCTCCATGGAGAGTAATTTTGTTTTGAGAATTGAGGAATACATACCGTTGCAAACTGAAAATAGTCATTCTTGTTGTTTTTATTTGAATGATGCATTCGCCATAATTATAGACTCTTGTGCTGTCCCTCATTTGGTCTTCCATAAGAACCCGTCACTGTATTTCATTACAGTTAAAAAAAAAGGTGATGATGTGGCAAGTGAACGAATTGCTACAGGAGGTCAGTTGATAATTCTTTCGTTTCCCAAACCTACAGCGTTAGTGTTTTAATTTAAAAGAGCCCATGTTTTACCGTTATACGGAGCCAACACGTTTTTAATATATAATTAGTTTCCGAGAGATCCAAGTCCCTACCCTAGTTACAATAGCTTATCAGAGAAGAAATGTCACAACCTGAAAATGACAAGAAACACCATTTACACATCTGTGCTGAAAGGTGGCGATATAACTCATTTTTATCACCGTAATATTGCATGGCAGAAATTATATTCGAAGTAAGAAGTAAAAAATGCTGAAATGAACAAAACAAGAATTATATAACCTTATTTGCTCAACAGGGTGACAGACGTAAAGAAAAATAATCAGAAAAGCAAAAGTAATAAATCTATTAGTTAAAACAAGACATTTGTACTACTGAACATTGATACCTGTGTTTTAATGATATTTAAAAAAAAAAAAAATGAATGTAACATTGTTTGATTGCTGCATAAGGGGCAGGTTATCTAAAGGTTACCAACATTTTTTGTCCAGGCTGGTGGGACTAGGTAGGATTTCTTTTTAGTGAACCCAACACCAATAAAATCAACTTCCCTGAACGGGTGTCGCACCCACGACTCAAAATTATTTCAAGTGTATTAAATATCAATGCCTTAACATACGTCGCTAGCCTAACCTGTCCATTCAGAGGGGAAATAATATACAAATAAGGAAAGGATTTTTTTTTATATTTAAATAAGGAAAACAAAATAATTCCAAAATCAGAGAAATGATATGCCTTCATCAGTAAAACTGTTACCTATTCCTCCCTTAAAACGTGGCACACTCGTCAGAAGTATCATCGCATCAAAGGTAATTCATAATGGATTTAGATAAAATAATTATTATATAATTAGGATGAAGTAAGTTAATATTGTAAATATGGTTGCAGGTTGTAGGCCTTGGCAGATGTGAGCAGTAAACAACTTTCTATGATGGAGCAAATGCAGACATTGTTTTTGGAAGTTGTCTCGTGAATATTCCACCTCTGGAGCAGTCAGCTGTGAATAGAGCAGTTAGTCCTCACCATACATGCCAATATATGTCAGCAGTCAGCTGTGAATAGAGCAGTTAGTCCTCATCATACATGCCAATATATGTCAGCAGTCAGCTGTGAATAGAGCAGTTAGTCCTCATCATACATGCCAATATATGTCAGCAGTCAGCTGTGAATAGAGCAGTTAGTCCTCATCGTACATGCCAATATATGTCAGCAGTCAGCTGTGAATAGAGCAGTTAGTCCTCACCATACACGCCAATATATTTCAGCAGTCAGCTGTGAGTAGAGCAGTTAGTCCTCACCATACACGCCAATATATGTCAGCAGTCAGCTGTGAATAGAGCAGTTAGTCCTCATCGTACATGCCAATATATGTCAGCAGTCAGCTGTGAATAGAGCAGTTAGTCCTCATCGTACATGCCAATATATGTCAGCTGTGAATAGAGCAGTTTGTCCTCATCATACATGCCAATATATGTCAGCAGTCAGCTGTGAATAGAGCAGTTAGTCCTCATCATACATGCCAATATATGTCAGCAGTCAGCTGTGAATAGAGCAGTTAGTCCTCATCATACATGCCAATATATGTCAGCAGTCAGCTGTGAATAGAGCAGTTAGTCCTCATCGTACATGCCAATATATGTCAGTAGTCAGCTGTGAATAGAGCAGTTAGTCCTCATCATACATGCCAATATATGTCAGCAGTCAGCTGTGAATAGAGCAGTTATTCCTCATCATACATGCCAATATATGTCAGCAGTCTGTGAATAGAGCAGTTATTCCTCATCATACATGCCAATATACACCGATGGACACAATTAACGCACCACTACAATATTTGAAGTTATAATGAAACTGGTTGTGTCCAGCTTCTGTGTTCTTTATCTATTGGTATATAGGGGATTACAGAGTGAATATAAACCATAAATAATGCTTTGTTTACTCTTGAGGATTATTTTAATCCTGATTTCTACAGACAGTAGGTTTAGACTGATAATATCTTCCCTTCATAAACTTGTTCTCGTTAGTTCTTTCTCAACAACCTAGGTTGCTACTCACTTTTTTCCCCTCTCAATAGCCGGAGTAAGTCATTTAAGTGAGTTTGACTGTGTTAGGGCAGTGACATTGATAGAGGAAGGATACAGCCAGCGTGAAGTTGCAAGAAGGCTGGGAGTTCATCATACAACAATCGGAAGAGCTCTAAAGCGTTTTAGAGTAACTGGACAACATGCTAGAAGAGAAGGCGAGGGTCGGCCTAGGTGCACAGAAGCAATAGACGATAGGTACATCAGGCTACAGGCTCTGCGAAACCGCAGTATTACTGGAAATGAAATTGGAAATCTCATTAGGCAAACCCGAAATTTGACGATCTCCAGCAGGACTGTTAGGAGAAGGCTCAATGAAGGTAACCTGAGGGCTCGACATCCTGCCCGTGTCCCTCTGCTTACCACAGCTCACAAAATGGCCAGACTTCGTTTCGCTCAAGACCATGTGAATTGGACTTCGGAAGATTGGAAGAGAGTTCTCTTCTCAGATGAAGTGAGAGTAGGTCTCAAATCTTCAGATGATCGTGTATACACATGGAGACGCCCAGGAGAAAGGTACGCCCCATGTTGCATGGCTCCCCAGGTGGCATTTCGTGGTGGCTCACTTATGTTCTGGGGAGGCATTTCGTTCGATGAGCGTACAGAGTTGGTTGTGGTGCGAGGAAGGTCACTGACGTCACAGAGGTACTTGTACGACATAATTGAAGAGCACGTTGTTCCATTTGCACCGTACATTGGAGAGGGATTCCTGTTTATGGACGACAATGCCAGACCACACAGATCACAAATGGTGGATGATTACCTGAGAGAGGTTGGGATTGAGCGCATGGTGTGGCCACCGCGGAGTCCTGATTTAAACCCGATCGAACACGTCTGGGACCACCTTAAGAAACGGGTACGAAGTCTGAATCCGAGTCCTAGCACCCTTGCAGAACTGGAAACAGCTGTTCTCGAAGAATGGGACAACATTCCTCAGGACTTGATAGTGACTCTTTTTAAATCAATGGAAAGGCGTTTACGGGATGTTATTCGTGCCAGGGGTGGCAATGCCCGTTATTGACTTTACGAAAAAGTGAGTTTTAATTTTCATTTTTGGAAGAATATTTTTCTTCTTTTTTTTCTTTTAAAATGTGTACCATATTTTCTGAATGTAAAATAAAATTTTGTTTTTAAATGACTAATTTTATCTATATAATTTTTTTTTAGTGTTAAAATTAAAATATAGTGGATACCTTTGAAGAAATGTAGGTGGTGCATTAATTTTGTCCATCAGTGTATGTCAGCAGTCAGCTCCAACTCCCATCCCATGCTGAACCATTTACATAACCAACCAGGTAATATCTATATTATTATTTATATTGGAATTATGTGCCACTTTCCCTTTAGTGAAATCAGCTATTGAAGATGTACCTAGTAGATGACGAAAATGAGGTCCGTCCTAAATTATATATATATACTAGCTAAGGTACCCGACTTCGCTCGGGAAATTATTAGAGGCTGAATATTGAGGGTATTTTTATAGCAAGGCTTCAATGTGTACAATTATACTTTATAATTATACCGTTTGGGCGTATTATTTTTCCGTAAGTGCCAGGCAAATGTAGGGGACTATTAGAATAGATATTTTAATTAAAAAGGGTAAATGAAAATGAGTTCCCAATCAATCCCTCTCTACTGTTTGACTCAATTAAATAGTATCTATAATGCACATATTTTCTGTCAAACCCACTCTGAACAAACATAGTTTAGAAATAGTCGGTTGTAAATAAATAGAAATTGCAATAGTGCCAACATTTAACAGGTTATAAGTTAACACAATTAACTGTGTTACATTCCTTTCTGCTATGGGTTATCAACATTGCTTTACATAAATTAACTATTCCAAACATTAAAGATTTTGATTTTTCTAATAATTAATGACCCGGTAAAAATAAATAAGAGTGGTAACATAAAAATAATTGAATTTATTTTCAAAGTGCGAGGTGAGGGGGAAGGATCGTAGCCCTCTTTGGAACGTAAATAATTCTCTAAACAATCAAATCGACTTTAAACTCATATTGTCTTTTATATCATCAAGATCTTGTCATCATAATGACATTATCAAGTAACGTTTAATAGTTATATATTGTCCATAGTTGTTTCAATAACCTAACATATCTTAGGAAATAAGCTACTATATACCAGAATTAAAGAGTTTGATTCACCACAAATTCCGCTATCACTCCTGGCGTAATTTAGCGTGACTTTGTTAAAAAATTGCGTAATAAAAATTGAATAATGAAAATTCTCCTATAGTTTTCATTTCCATTTTAAATAAATAACGTTATTTCCGGGTGAATTTTCCAAGTCCGTCTGCCGGCATGTATATCTCGTTGTTGGAGCGAAAATAATTCTGTTTGAGCACTTCGTCAGGTCAGCGATTTCTCTGATGTAGTCATCATCGTATAAGTCGCTGAGTCCTGTAGTGAGTATGTCGATGGTTTCTTGCACTGGTATAGATGGGTATAGGTGTTTGATATCGACCTATCAGCTACCTCACCTGGATAAATTAATTCAAATCTATAAGTATTTTATCTTAACGCCAGTAGCAGATTGTACCAAGTAAAGTATACTGTCCCTCTTCCATTTTTTTTAACCCGAACATTAATTCATGAGAAACGCCAGTTTGTCCTAAATGTATTTAATACTTTATTTAAATAAAACATGAAAATGTTTCGAACGAAAAGTTTAGTATGGTGAAGATAATGTAATCAGATTTCTAGTTTTCATTAAAATTAGTATGTTATATTCAGATATATTTAACAATTATTTTTCTGGGGCTCGGGTTGGCCGCGTGGGTTAGGGCGTTGGTCTTAATCTCGCGTGGCAAACCTAGATTGGCAGGTTCGATTCCCGCCCTGGGCAGTAGAAATTAACTTAGTGACGGACTCATTAAATAAATTCCTTAGTTCCCACCTGGCCAGAAAAGGGCGGTAACCTGTAGATTACCTGGCCCCATTAGTCATAGTAGCAAAAAGTGGACGTAAACAAATTTAAAAAAAAATGTTTTTCTTTTAGGAAATATGCTTAGTTTACGTTGTACCCGCATGACTTTGTTTTTATGGATAATAAAGTAAAATTTATTCATTTTAATTTCCCTTGTTTTATATACATAGTTTTATTTAATTAATGGATTCATTTAACTGTTGCAGCTTAGCTTGTTGACACACCACCGCCTGGACAGCCAGTGCAGCTTAGCTTGTTGACACACCACCGCCTGGACAGCCAGTGCAGCTTAGCTTGTTGACACACCACCGCCTGGACAGCCAGTGCAGCTTAGCTTGTTGACACACCACCGCCTGGACAGCCAGTGCAGCTTAGCTTGTTGACACACCACCGCCTGGACAGCCAGTGCAGCTTAGCTTGTTGACACACCACCGCCTGGACAGCCAGTGCAGCTTAGCTTGTTGACACACCACCGCCTGGACAGCCAGTGCAGCTTAGCTTGTTGACACACCACCGCCTGGACAGCCAGTGCAGCTTAGCTTGTTGGCACACCACCGCCTGGACAGCCAGTGCAGCTTAGCTTGTTGACACACCACCGCCTGGACAGCCAGTGCAGCTTAGCTTGTTGACACACCACCGCCTGGACAGCCAGTGGGCAGAGTTGAACCAATTATTGATTAGCGTAATACTGTATTTTAGTTCAATTCGATTTATATACAATACATTAATAAAAAATGATCATATCAATAAAGTTGTAGTATTTTTTAAACCACACTAACCTTCAATTAAAAATTTGCCACAGTAACAGTCGTCTTGAAATAACCTACACACCTACCTAGTTAGCCTTTGAATGTACTTCAATATGTAGAAGGAGAAAGTCGATGCATTACATTCATTCTGGCAAAGTATATTTTACAAGGAAAAGGAAAACAATGCTTTTCTTCGATCGGGATGGGGGGGGGGTACAAAACTAAATCACATATATTCTGAATTGAATTAATACATGCATTTCCATGTACCACCCACAGTTCTGTATGGCGGACGGAGTTATATTAGGACTGTTTCAGTAGTTTACCTGCTGTGAAGTTTAAAATCTATAGTGGGTAAATTTGTACAAATAAAAATCTATGGTTTTTCTGAAATTCTATTTCAATTTGGCTGGGTTAATATTTTATCATATTTCAAGAAATGACAATTAAAGTTGAATTCATGTCTGTCACTGCCCGGCCATGTGTTGCTCAATCTCTTAAATAAAAATCCGTCACGCAGGGGCTGCGTAAACTAAGCAGATTTCCGGCATAAAGTTTAAGAATAGATAAATCTACATATCAGTAACACAACAACACCTTGAATATTAAGTGAGTAAATACATACGATAATAAGAAACTTACCGACGGAAAACATCTTCTGATTAGTAAACTGACAGATTTGCCAACTTCTTACCAATCATTGAAATATATCCCGAGCGAAGTCGGGCACCATGGCTATTATATATATTGTTGAGAAAACTAAATAGATGAATAATCCTTCAGAGAGAGAGAGAGAGAGAGAGAGTCGCGTATTTGGAAAGTGTGACGTAGATCAAAGAGACCGAAAAGAATGTTCTAGGTCTGACCAGTACCTTCCAGCCAGACGTCGAATGAACTAGAAAATTCCCCTTTGATGTATGCCGCCTCCCTATAAAAAGGAGCTCGGGCCAGCCGTGAGTTTCAGTTTATGCTCAGCGATATTGATGGTCACATCAGTGCTACAGTGCGACTTAGTACAGTGCGGTAAAGTGTTTTTTAAGAAGGACAGTGTTGTGCCGTGACTGTAAGTAACAGTTTAGTGCCGTGTTTAAGACAGTGCAGTGCCGCGAAGTAAAGGACAGTGCAGTGCCGCGAAGTAGAAGACAGTGCAGTGCCGCGAAGCAAAGGACAGTGCAGTGCCGTCTTTCTGTGAATTTCAGTGAATTATTGGACTGTGACTCATTGAAGAACAGTAACGCTATCAGTGTATACTGTGAGTAGTAATTAAGAATAATCACCAAGTTTATTGTGCATTGTGAAATAAATTTGGCAGTGATAAAAACTGTGAAACTTGCGAGTATTTAATTTTGCAATCCAAAAGAACTCTTATTAAAAACGTTTATTACTGGTTTTGGTAATATTAAAAACGTAACAATATATATATATATATATATATATATATATATATATATATATAATACAGTTTTGAGCGGACCTCATTTCCCTCATCTCCTTGGTCGGATCGATGGAGATTTGAAGAAAAATGTCGAAAATCGCGTCATGAGTACGACCTCAATAGCTCATTTCCCTTAAGGTTCCGTTGCTAAAATGGCTTGAAGGATTTCCATGAACATTTATATTGGCGAATCAATATTGAGCACAGCTTATCTGAGGCTCAGCTCAAGGGTGGTTTACTTCCAAGTTAAATCATCTTCTTCAATATCTTCACTCATTATACATTAAATCGGAAGAATGCTCTTTAGACTCCTTGGCCGGGAATTCATTGGACGATTAGCACTTTGATGCCAATTCCAACATTTCATTTTAGTATATTTGATTTGGCATGAGATAGTTACTTTAAGATACAGCCATATACATTGGATTTTCCAAATTCCGCCTGTAAGCCCCCCCCCTCTTCCACTTTGTGAATAATCTTCAGTGTGTAATGATACAGTTGAATGTCCAACATGAAGAATAGATATTTTCGGTTCACTACCGGAAAATCTTAATTGATGACGTCACCACAAAACTTATTTGCATGTATCTCATACAGTAAATGCTCAATGCAAACAATATTTGGTATTTAAGCTTGGAATAACATGATTTCTGATATAACTGCGAATTGTTAATATAACAACATAACTGAGTGGGGCTTTACTGAATGCTTAAAACTAAAAGAAGTAAATATCTCCGTTAATATTAAACATACAAAAATAAATGAATAAAACAATGTTTATAGTAAATTTGATTTGCAATAAGATTGATTCTATAATATTTTTCGGTCCGACCATAACATCGGAGATATTACGAAATTTCCCTTCACTGGCCCGATTTCAACCATTAAAGAACTTGAACTTTTTTTATGCATGGAACGCGTATAGATGGAGTTAGGTTACGATCAAACAAGAATTGCATATGGAGCTGTAACTGTAACTGAGAGGTAAATACATGTATATATTTTTGAACCGACCTCTTTTTCAACAACTCCTGGGTAGGATCGATGGATATTTTTCGAAAATAGCGTCAACTTCAATAGCTGAATTCCTTTAAAGGAAATCTGCTAAAAGAGATTTTTATTGTATTCTGTTGCTAAGATGGTTCAATCGTTATGTTTGATGTGAAGCGATATCCATTTGGACTCGAGATATTTTGAGATGAGAGCATTTACATTATATATGTTATTGTTTAGTGATTCATGGAGGGTACAAGGGGCACACCACCTAGAGAATTTGAACGACTACAACTGTGATGGGCCGACAATTGTTGAAGTAACTCCATCTTTTGTGGCAGCAGCAGATTTGCATACAATCTCTCAATGCATTAGATATGCTCATTAACACAGAAAATATTTTATTGCATAATTCCCCTGATATTACTTACAAGTGCTGATACAAGTGATATCGCAGACACAAAAAAAATAACCACTTATTATTTCCTTGATATGCTTCCATTCGTCATTTTCTGAAGTTATCAGATTATGCTATCAATTTGCATGCACAGGTGTTTCTAATTCGTCATTAGACATATTTAAACTATCCCTACTTCATACAAAGTATTTATCGAATTTAATTGTTACAATAAATCAAAATGAAAACAAAAGAAAAAGTTGGAAACAATTACGTGACAAATACCCTATGAAGATTAACTAAATTAATTTCAAAAAAAAAAGAAAAAAAAAAAAGTTTCCTTACGATCCAGTCATTTATCATTTAATGCTTCGATTAACTTCCTTATTAGATCGTTACAAAGGTAAGTAATTAAGCGTTTCACGTGAAACTAATGTTGAAGTTTCTTAATTGGTCGGAAATGGGGTTCAGAAAGAAGGGAAAATACGAAATGGTTAAGATCTTTGTTGTTAAAAGGCCGAATCGAATAATCTTGGTGATAGATATTTGTTATAATTCAGCAGTGACCCAACATATCTAATCTAATATCACTAATACGCATAGGTTCAGAATTTATAGAAACACGATTGCAAGGAGATTTCTTTAGTTCACTTTATTCAAACTCTACATGTTTCAAGTTCTGTACTTCAACACCTCATCAGGACCTAAAAGTCCGTCACGCCTGGGCTGCGTTAACTAAGCAGATTTCCCACGTGCATCACGTATTTGCATTTATCTCAAAATGTAAACTTTTAATGAGAACAATATTTAGTACTTAGGTTTCAACTGATGTGCTTTATAATATAACAGCTTGTGGTTATTATGACATGAGACTGAAGGCTGAAAAAAAATAATGCAAATATCTCGGGAATATGGTGGATGGTAGAGGAACCAATTGATGAGGATCAATAAGAAGGCCAAATCCTCTACTGTTTTTTATTATTATAATGCAGAATGCACTTTCGGAGTCAACGCTCCATCCTCAGTGCCTGCTGACAAACACAACCTCGAGTTAATTTAACATTCATAGTATGGCCAAAAGCAAAATAAACAACAGTCATAAAAACAACCACAAAATAAAGAGTAAAAACAATGGAAAATCAAATAACTAGTCAACTACTAAAAATTAAAGCCATAAAAAAATCAAATAACAAGTCAACTAATAAAAGTTAAAGAAACAAACAACGTTAAACATATGTCAAAACTAAAAACTATAAATAAAATTTAAAAAAAAAAAAACCTACACAAATTACAGATGTATGTGGAAAACATATCACAGTGGGTGGGAACCTCTGAAAAAACCACCCAGAGGAACTGAAAGAGACATCTAAAAAATAAAATAAAAACCCCATACTAATAATAGAGAGGAGATGTAGGAGGTGCCAGATTAAAGCTGCGTTGCCTGGACCACGACCGCCGGGCGACTGAACCTCTGCCCCCGTAGAGAAGACAGGGCCCCGTCACCGACATGTCGCAGCCTTGCCGCCTCCTCCTTCTTATTAATATTCCTATCTCCATTCGCCTGTCTGTCCAGCCTTATATGCAGCCCCTCAGCCGTATTTAATCTTTTGCCCTTCTTCTCCTCATACAGCAATTGATATTTTATGCTGGACATATCATGATCCTCTTTCCTGGCGTGTGCGGAAAACTCAGTGTCACGAGTGATGTGCTCCTTAAGACGCGTCCTTATCTTTCTACCACTTTGCCCCACATAAGAGGCATCGCATCCCGTGCACGAGATCCTATACACGCCAGATCTATCCAGGGGGTCCACATAGTCCTTAACACGGAGCAAACAATTTTTCAGGGACCCCGCTTGCTCCTGTAGGAAGTAGCCAATCCAATTTTCCTTAACCTGGATCCTATCTTTTCTGAAACAGGGTCCAAGTACGGGATGGAGACATGTTCCTCGTACCCGTTTGCTTTAGCAATATGTTTAATGCAGAGCACTTCCTTGGCGTAATTTTCTTGTGCTAGTGGGGTACTAATCAGCCTCTCCTCTAAATAAAGCAATCCCGCCATCTTGTATCTTGGGTGATGAAATGAATCGACAGGTATTAATAAGTCGGTAGATGAGGCCTTCCTATAGATACCGAATTTATGACCCCCTCCATCTCTCTCTATCTCCAGATCTAGGTAGCAAAGCTTCGTAGCTTTTTCGTTCTCCAAGGTGAATTTAATTGTCCCAAGGCAGCTATTTAGGTAGGAAAGTGCACTCTGCATTATAATAATAAAAAATAGTAGAGGACTTGGCCTTCTTATTGATCCTCAGCAAATATCTCGGTTCATAATCAATGTAATGAAAAGTCCGTCACGCAGGGGCTGCGTAAACTAAGCAGATTTCCCACGTGAAGTTATACAATAGAGAAATCTGCCTAATTACAACAGTAGTTGTAATGAATCTCTAAACCTATTCACGAGGGACGATTAGTGACGAAAACGGCCGCCCTAGCTCTCGGCGGAATGTCCCGAACATAGCCGACTCCTGCCGACCACATACACAATACAAATATCTTGGTTAATATTGAAGATAGAGAATAAATGTATAGAACAATATTTATAGTAAATTTAATTTTCTATAAGATTGGTTCTATACACTTTCTTGATCCGACGTATGGTAACGGAGATATTACGAATTTTCAAAAAACCTCCCCTCTAAACCCCCCACCCTCCCACTGGTCCGATTTCAGCCGTTAACGAACTTGATCTTTCTTTTTACATAAAACGACTAAATATCGAGTTTGGTAACGATTAAATAATAATTGCGACTGGTAGAGCGGTAACAGACAAATATATATACACACAGTTTTGAACGGACCACATATTCGTCATCTCCTGGGTAGGATCGATGGACATTTGAAGAAAAATTTCATGAGTACAACCTCAAAAAACGTGCACAACAGCATTTATAAAACATTAAATTTTCAATAAGATTGGTTCTATACAATTTTTCCATCGACGTACAATAGCGGAAATATTACGAGTTTTCGAAAGTTCCCGATTTTAGCCGTTAACGAGCTTGATCTTCATTTTTACATGAAACGTTTGGTGGTTTAAATATTGAGTTTGGCATCGATCAGATAAAAATTGGATCGTTAACAGACAAATATATTTAAGTCTATATATATAATTTTGAACGGACCTCATTTTCGTCATCTCCTATACAAAAAAAAACTTTCTTCAAATGTCCATCGATCCTAGATGGACATTTGAAGAAAGTTTTTTTTGAAATCTGAACATAGCAATAGCTGATATCCACTGAGGTGCTAATAAAAGCCAAGTCCGCTCCTGAGCTAGAGAGACATCCTGTCTATTCTGATAGACCTGCTAACCAAATGCAATCATGAATCAATGCGATACCTTCACACTCAATGTTAGTATTATACCAAAGGGGGCTCAGGTTAGCCATGCGAGTTAAAGCGTTGACCTTTATCTCACATGGTAAACCTAGAGTGGCGAGTCGCCTGGGCAAAGGAAATTATTTAGTGACGAAATTCATTAGATAACGTCCTAAATTCCCACCCTGGCTAGAAAAGGGTGGTAACCTGTAGATAACCCGTCCCGATTAGCCTAAGTTGCAAAAAGTGGACGTTGATAAATAAATAAAATATAAAAAAAATATTATACGAAATTCGATGAAGGGACGCCAATATTTCAAAGTAACAACTATAGTAAATAGTTTTCAATAAAATGTGTGTTATATTC
The DNA here is from genome assembly GCA_019009955.1 of Riptortus pedestris. Taxonomy (NCBI): domain Eukaryota; kingdom Metazoa; phylum Arthropoda; class Insecta; order Hemiptera; family Alydidae; genus Riptortus; species Riptortus pedestris. The sequence continues at coordinate 258,614,734 of CM032228.1, forward strand.
TGATATATTTCAGTAATTATTTTCTTTCCGGTACGAGGTAGGCAGACCTCTTTGTTTACATTTCAGGCGCTTTCCGTCGAGAGTTAGTTAAAATTGAGTGAAATATTTCTTATTACGGTTTATATTTATTCACTTAATATTCTCAGTGTTGTGTTAGCTGTTCGCAGATTTATTCCTTGCTAATCGTCACAAGAGAAATCTGCTTAGTTTACGCAGCCCCTGCGTGACGGGCTTTACTAAAAGTGGTGCCTAGTCCCCCTTGCAAGTTTTCCTACCTCTATGCATATTTTCTGAATTCAGTAGTATCAAATAGTCCGTCACGCAGGGGCTGCGTTAACTAAGCACATTTCCCACGTGCGCCACGTATTTGCATTTATCTCAAAACTTATAAGTTCAGTGAGAACAATATTTGGTATTTAAGCTTCAAATAAAGTTCATCATGACATAATAGAATATTGTTAATATCAGATTAGTAGGAGTGGGGCTTTACTCAAGACCGAAAACTATAAAATGCAAATATCTAGGTTAATAATCAAGATAGTGAAAAAAGGTACATATCAACATTTATGGAACATTAGATTCGCAATAAGATTCGTTCTGTACAATATTTCGATTCGACTCATAATAACGGAGATATTAAGAATTTTCGAAGGTCTCCCCTCTAACCCCCCCCCACCGCTCTGGTCCAATTTCAGCCGTTAACGAACTAGATCTTTCTCTTTGTATAAAACGATTATATATCGTGTTTGGCAACGATAAGACAAAAATTGCGACCGCTAGAGTGGTAACAGACAAATATATATATATATATATATATATATATATATATATATATATATATACTAGCTAAGGTACCCGGCTTCGCCCGGGAATTCATTTGAGACTGAATGATGATGGTATTTTTTTGGTAAGCCTTTAGTTTGCACAGTATTTTGACATTTCCCAGTCCCAGCGTTTAGGGTCTATACCTGTCGTTGCTGTGTGCATAGTATTTTTTTGGGCAAGGCTTCAATGTTTGCTACACTTCCCGTCTGGGAGTATTGTTTTCCCGTGAGGGTCAGGCAGGCGACTTATAAATGAGAAATTTTACTGTTGAAGAATAAATAAAAATGTGTTCCTAATCTATCCCTTTCCACTTTTTAAGTCTCCTTTTTCAATACTTAAAATCATAGAAATGGATTGCATTTATTACAATTAAATATATAATGAAACTTATTTCCCGTCCAATACCAATCCGAGCACATGTAGTTTAAGCATAGTTTTGTACATTATATTATATTCGTAATAGCATAATAGCAGAGCTCAGTGGAAATCACTTCCAGGAATGGCAGCGTTTCACTGGAAATAGGATAACTCAATTAACTGTTTAGGCTCCTGTCATCTCCCGGTCCAGCATGAGTGCTAAACACCATGTTTTTCTTAAATTATTGATTGAGTATTATTTTAATAATTTATCTACCTGACAGATTTAAATAATAGTATTACCCTAAAAATAATTTCATTCATATTCAAAGAGATAGGCGAGGGAAAGAGATTGTAGCCCTCCCAGCAAAATAAGTAATACTTTAAGTCATATTAAGTTTAACCGGATATTGTCTTTTTTCATATTGGCATTACCATTAACGTCAAATTGTTATGATGGTACATATTTGTTTCAATAACATCAAAATATCGGAAATAAGATATTTATTAGCAGAACCAAAGAGTTTGCTTCCATACAACTTCCGCTATGGCTCCTTGTGCCAATTCAGCATGACTTTGTTTAAATAATACATTATACAAATTAAATACCGGAAATGCTCTTATGGTTTACCTTTCTATTGGAAATAAATAACAATGTTATTTTCTAGGAAAAATAAATAAATGAGGAGGCGACGGAGATATACAACCTCACTAATCCGAATCATATTTAGAGTTATCATATGTGACTAACACAAAATCATTTTTCGTAATATGCATTCATTAAAAACGCTTAAATAAACACTAATAAAATGAATGACTCCGACTATAGTTTTAGCGTATATCCCGTGTTTACACCATTTTACAAAAAAAGTAAATACAACAAATGTTACTCAAAATAAACAACTATTGTTATGTGCATATTTATCGAAAAATCAATACGAAACGAACTATCGCTATTTTTCATTTAAGTCCTCCCCTAAAACCCCCCCCCCCCTTCCTGTTTGAGCCTAACAATTTTTATGTAGGTTATAGTCTTGGAAGAATTAATGATAAGTCACATACCGAGTTTTTTTTTTAAGTTCGGTTCAATCGTTAGTGCCCAACAAAATTATAGGCTCCCGCTCTGGTTTTAAGAGAATGTCTCGTTTATACTTCATTATACGACGGTAGTGTATATAATAAATGTTTTTCTAAATAAGAAAATAAACAACTTTTGTTAAGTGCATATTTCCGGAAACCCCAATAGGAAACGAAATATTACTATTTTTAATGTCAGACCACCCTTATACTTCACTTCCGATATAGGTTTTAGCGTATATCTCGTTTATAATTCGGTATACGAAAAAAGTGTATATAACAAAAGTTACTCTAAATAACAAAATAAACAACTTTTGTTATGTTCATATTTGCCGAAAAACCAATAGGAAACGAAATATCACTATTTTTAATTTCTGGCTTCCCTTATAACTCCCACTCCTGCCTGTCCCTAGAAATGTTGGCATGGCTTGTTATAATGAAAGCATTAGTGCTAATACATATACCGAGTTTTTGTTTTTTTTTTCGGTTGGGTCTATTGTCCCAAATAAAATTGTTCACTTCCGCTATAGGTTTTAGTTTATATCTCGTTTATAATTCAGTATACGAAAGAAGTGAATATAACAAAAGTTACTCTAAATAATAAAATAAATAACTTTGTTATGTGCATATTTGCCGAAAACCCAATAGGAAACGAAATATCGCTATTTTGAATTTCAGGTCTCCCTTATAACCCCCACTCCTGCCCCTCCCTCGAAATGTTGGTATGGCTTATTATAATGGAGGCATTAGTGCTAATACGCATACCGAGTTTTTTTTTTTTTTTTCGGTTGGGTCTATTGTCCCAAATAAAATTGTTCACTTCCGCTATAGGTTTTAGTTTATATCTCGTTTATAATTCAGTATACGAAAAAAGTGAATATAACAAAAGTTACTCTAAATAATAAAATAAATAACTTTTGTTATGTGCATATTTGCCGAAAACCCAATAGGAAACGAAATATCGCTATTTTGAATTTCAGGTCTCCCTTATAACCCCCACTCCTGCCCCTCCCTAGAAATGTTGGTATGGCTTATTATAATGGAGGCATTAGTGCTAATACGCATACCGAGTTTTATTTAGTTTCGTTGAGTCTTTTGTGTCAAATTAAACTGTTCACTTCCGCTATAGGTTTTAGCGTATATCTCGTTTATAAATCGGTATTCGAAAAAAATGTATATAATAAAAACTACTCTAAATAACAAAATAAACAACTTCTATTATATTCCTATTTGCCGAAAAACCAATAGGAAACGAAATATCGCTATTTTTAATTTCAGGCCTCCCTTATAACCCCCACTCCTGTTTATCTCAGAGAATTTTAATATAGCCTAAAGTCTAAGTTGGGTTAGTAGTAATGTACATACCAAGTTTCAAAAAATTCGGTTCAGCCGTTTATGCGTGAAAAGGTAACAAACAAACAAACAAACAATCATACACGAAAGAAACAAAATGCAGATATGGTGTCTATGACATGTGAAACGAAAAGTTATCGTGAAATTTCGCGAAAAAAATCAATGTACAGACAGAGGTTACAATTTTATATATATACTAGCTCAGATACCCGGCTTCGCCCGGGAATTCATTTGAGGCTGAATGGTGATGGTATATTTTTGGCAAGGCTTTACTTTGCACAATATTTTGACATTTACCCGTCCCAGTGTTTAGTTTTAATACCCGTCGTTTCTGTGGATTTGCTAATAATAGAATTATTTGTTCGATAAGGCTTCACAGTCTTCGATATTTTTATATTTCCCGTCTCTTATACATGTAAATATGGTGAATTTTTATTTCAGGCCTCCCTTTTAACCCCCCTCCCGTTGGAACCTAAAAATTTTAATATAACTTATAATCATGGAAGAATTAATGCTAATTGACATACCGAGTTTTGTTAAGTTCGGTTCAGCCGTTAGTGCCCGCTAAAGTTTTAACGTATAACTCATTTATACTTAGGTATACGACAAAAGTGTGTATAACAAAAGTTACTCCAAATAACAAAATAAACAACTTTTGTTCTGTTTATATTTGCGGAAAAACCAATAGGAAACGAAATATCGCTATTTTTAATTTCAGGCTTCCCTTATAACGCCCACTCCTGCCCGTCCATAGAAATGTTGGTATGGCTTAATATAATGAAGGCCTCACTGCTAATACACATACCGATTTTTATTTAGTTCGGTTGAGTATTTTTTGGCAAATAATATTGTTGACTCCCGCTATAATTTTTAGCGTATAACGCATTTAAACTTCGGTATACAACAAAAGTGTATATAACAAAAGTTACTCTAAATAACACAATAAACAACTTTTGTTATGTTCATATTTGCGGAAAAACTAATAGGAAACGAAATATCGCTATTTTTAATTTCTGGCTTCCCTTATAACCCCCACTCCTGTTCGTCACAGAGAATTTTAATATAGCCTAAAGTCTAAGTTGGGCTAGTAGTAATATACATACCAAGTTTCATAAAATTCGGTTCAGCCGTTTGTGCGTGAAAAGGTAACAAACAAACAAACAATCAAACAGACACCACAATATGACAATTTGGAGGACAGTGAAGACTTACATAAAAAATTAATTATATTATTAACAAATGCCAACAACTGGTATTAACCCTAAACACTGGGACGGGTAAATGTCAAAATATTGTGTAAAGTAAAGCCTTGCCAAAAAAATACCATCACCATTCAGCCTCAAATCAATTCCCGGGCGAAGCCGGGTATCTGAGCTAGTATATATATATATATATATATATATATATATATATATATATATATATATATATATAGATATATATATATAGATATTGTTACGTTTTTATTACTGAAACGAGTGAAAAACGTTTTTAATACGAGTTCTTTTGGATTGCAATATTAAATACTCGCAAGTTTCACAGTTTTAATCACTTCTCAATTTATTTCACAATACACTTGGTAATTATTCTTAATTACTACTTACAGTATACACTGATAGCGTCACTGTTCTTCAGATTACACAGTCCAACAATTCACTCACGGTCACTGAAATTCACAACAAGACGGCACTGCACTGTCCTTGACTTCGCGGCACTTCACTGTCCTTTACTTCGCGGCACTTCACTGTCCTTTACTTCGCGGCACTGCACTGTCTTAAACACGGCACTAAACTGTTACTTACAGTCACGGCATAACACTGTTCTTCTTCTAAAAACACTTTACCGCACTGCATTAAGTCGCACTGTAGCACTGATGTGACCATCAAGATCGCTGAGCATAAAATGGACTCGCTCGCGGCAGGCCCTTCTTTATATAGCTTGTCGGCATGCATCAAAGGGGAATTGTCTGGACCCCTGGACGTCTGGCTGGAAGGTACTGGTAGGACCTAGGACATTCTGTCGGCTTCTTTGATCTACGTCACACTTTCCAAATACGCGACTCTCTCTCTCTCTCTCATTATTCATGTATTTAATTTTCGCAACAATATATATATATATATATATATATATATATATATATATATATATATACACACGCAGTTTTGAACGGACCTCATTTTCGTCATCTCCCGGGTAGGATCGATGGACATTTGAAGAAACATTTTGAAAATCGCATCCTTAGGGTAAATCTGCTAAAATCTTCTTTATCCTGCCTCTTATAACTATTTCCTACCGTTTGTTGCGCCAGCATGTGCTTATTCATATTGATTGACGTTTACTATAATTTGTGACTCAACTTTTCTATGGCCAGCTTCAGAAATGTTATCAATTTTTAGTTGCTGGAATCTAATTCTCCTACTATTATTGGCCATTTCGTGTTCCCCTTCCTTGATATAATCATATTTCCGCTTCCTACTTTGGTCATCTGCTACTAAAACATTCTAGAATATTCAATTCTCTCCGTTTATGTTTCATTAACGTTGTCAATTTCTAAAACAATTCTCTTTCTCTTCATTGCTATTGTGGTGATTCTCCACTTTCTTGTCACTACTATTGAACATATTTTCATCTGCCTTTCAAATTCGCTTATTGATAACTTCAAGTAGATAACCGTTTTCTTTGAACAATTTCGTTCTTCTTCCAGAGGTGTGATTATTCTACTATAAATAAGATTCATCTTGAATGTTAGATGGCGAGAGAAGAAAAAGTTTATCATGACGTCGAGAAAATGTTTCTTTAGTTTGTCACTTAAAACGTAATTTATTGCCTAGCATTTTAATAATTTCAACATTGGTTTCGTCTGTATACACAGAATTAAAATTAAACTTTCTATTAAAATCATGAAATAATTGATCAATATCCTTCTAATGGTCACATAGCTGTAAATCATCAACGTATTTGAACACAAATTGTCTAGGTATTCCATAAACATTGAAGCTACTTCATCGGGGAATTTGGTAGAATATTCACATCAATTGTGAAGGTATTCTGGAGCCATGTCAACTCAACGTTTACTTTGAGCTAAATGCGAATTCGTTTTGTCATCAATTATGACAACTTCTTTACTTGAAAACGTTTATTTCATCTATAAACCATAATCTTTATTTAACCGCTTAATTCAATACATGTTCAAATGCGATGATGGCTAAAATCGGGCAACGGACGGGAAATTCCGAAAATTCCAAATATCTCCGTTATTATAAGACATATCAGAACATGTTATAAAATCAGTTTTGTTAATCTAACAATGTCCCTCTATACATTTTGTGAATCTTAAATATTACCTGAGTTGGTAGTTGACTGTTGTCAGCTGGCAGTAAACGCCCACTACTCCTCATCGCTGCCTCTTTTATTAACATTTAATCTTTTTTATTAACATTAATGCAAAATTGTTGGTGTGATTTGTTGACAGTGCGAAGAGGGCACTTGTATTCATTATATGACATTCCTCTCGACTCAAGTGATTTCTAAAATTGTTTCATACAAGTATAAAAAAGTTGAAACGTGATATAATTTGAATAAGATTAGATATGAAGGAATATTTATTATTAATGTTAGATCATTTCGCCTGTCAGAAGTAGAGTCCATTGCCAATATGAAGGGTGAGTAGAGAATCCATTACTTCCAAAATCGAAATTGCTTATAGGAAATGTTGTGATATCCTCTCCAAGTAGCTTAGATGTGTGTCAGGCAGCCTAGGTTGCTCATATAGCAACATCAACATGTTGTGATATCCTCTCCAAGTAGCTTAGATGTGTGTCAGGCAGCCTAGGTTGCTCATATAGCAACATCAACATGTTGTGATATCCTCTCCAAGTAGCTTAGATGTGTGCCAAGCAGCCTAGGTTGCTCATATAGCAACACCAACATGTTGTGATATCCTCTCCAAGTAGCTTAGATGTGTGTCAGGCAGCCTAGGTTGCTCATATAGCAACACCAACATGTTGTGATATCCTCTCCAAGTAGCTTAGATGTGTGTCAAGCAGCCTAGGTTGCTCATATAGCAACATCAACATGTTGTGATATCCTCTCCAAGTAGCTTAGATGTGTGCCAAGCAGCCTAGGTTGCTCATATAGCAACACCAACATGTTGTGATATCCTCTCCAAGTAGCTTAGATGTGTGTCAGGCAGCCTAGGTTGCTCATATAGCAACACCAACATGTTGTGATATCCTCTCCAAGTAGCTTAGATGTGTGTCAGGCAGCCTAGGTTGCTCATATAGCAACACCAACATGTTGTGATATCCTCTCCAAGTAGCTTAGATGTGTGCCAAGCAGCCTAGGTTGCTCATATAGCAACATCAACATGTTGTGATATCCTCTCCAAGTAGCTTAGATGTGTGCCAAGCAGCCTAGGTTGCTCATATAGCAACATCAACATGTTGTGATATCCTCTCCAAGTAGCTTAGATGTGTGCCAAGCAGCCTAGGTTGCTCATATAGCAACACCAACATGTTGTGATATCCTCTCCAAGTAGCTTAGATGTGTGTCAGGCAGCCTAGGTTGCTCATATAGCAACACCAACATGTTGTGATATCCTCTCCAAGTAGCTTAGATGTGTGTCAGGCAGCCTAGGTTGCTCATATAGCAACACCAACATGTTGTGATATCCTCTCCAAGTAGCTTAGATGTGTGTCAGGCAGCCTAGGTTGCTCATATAGCAACACCAACATGTTGTGATATCCTCTCCAAGTAGCTTAGATGTGTGTCAGGCAGCCTAGGTTGCTCATATAGCAACACCAACATGTTGTGATATCCTCTCCAAGTAGCTTAGATGTGTGTCAAGCAGCCTAGGTTGCTCATATAGCAACACCAACATGTTGTGATATCCTCTCCAAGTAGCTTAGATGTGTGCCAAGCAGCCTAGGTTGCTCATATAGCAACACCAACATGTTGTGATATCCTCTCCAAGTAGCTTAGATGTGTGCCAAGCAGCCTAGGTTGCTCATATAGCAACACCAACATGTTGTGATATCCTCTCCAAGTAGCTTAGATGTGTGCCAAGCAGCCTAGGTTGCTCATATAGCAACACCAACATGTTGTGATATCCTCTCCAAGTAGCTTAGATGTGTGTCAAGCAGCCTAGGTTGCTCATATAGCAACACCAACATGTTGTGATATCCTCTCCAAGTAGCTTAGATGTGTGCCAAGCAGCCTAGGTTGCTCATATAGCAACATCAACATGTTGTGATATCCTCTCCAAGTAGCTTAGATGTGTGCCAAGCAGCCTAGGTTGCTCATATAGCAACACCAACATGTTGTGATATCCTCTCCAAGTAGCTTAGATGTGTGCCAAGCAGCCTAGGTTGCTCATATAGCAACACCAACATGTTGTGATATCCTCTCCAAGTAGCTTAGATGTGTGCCAAGCAGCCTAGGTTGCTCATATAGCAACACCAACATGTTGTGATATCCTCTCCAAGTAGCTTAGATGTGTGCCAAGCAGCCTAGGTTGCTCATATAGCAACACCAACATGTTGTGATATCCTCTCCAAGTAGCTTAGATGTGTGTCAAGCAGCCTAGGTTGCTCATATAGCAACACCAACATGTTGTGATATCCTCTCCAAGTAGCTTCGATGTGTTAGGCAGCCTAGGTTGCTCATATAGCAACACCAACATGTTGTGATATCCTCTCCAAGTAACTTAGATGTGTGTCAGGCAGCCTAGGTTGCTCATATAGCAACACCATCATGTTGTGATATCCTCTCCAAGTAGCTTATATTTGTTGCATGCAGGCTAGTTTGCTCATCTACCTAAACCAACATGTTGTGATATCCTCTCCAAGTAGCTTAGATGTGTGCCAAGCAGCCTAGGTTGCTCATATAGCAACACCAACATGTTGTGATATCCTCTCCAAGTAGCTTAGATGTGTGTCAAGCAGCCTAGGTTGCTCATATAGCAACACCAACATGTTGTGATATCCTCTCCAAGTAGCTTAGATGTGTGCCAAGCAGCCTAGGTTGCTCATATAGCAACACCAACATGTTGTGATATCCTCTCCAAGTAGCTTAGATGTGTGCCAAGCAGCCTAGGTTGCTCATATAGCAACACAAAAACGTTGTGATATCCTCTCCAAGTAGCTTAGATGTGTGCCAAGCAGCCTAGGTTGCTCATATAGCAACACCAACATGTTGTGATATCCTCTCCAAGTAGCTTAGATGTGTGTCAAGCAGCCTAGGTTGCTCATATAGCAACACCAACATGTTGTGATATCCTCTCCAAGTAGCTTAGATGTGTGCCAAGCAGCCTAGGTTGCTCATATAGCAACACCAACATGTTGTGATATCCTCTCCAAGTAGCTTAGATGTGTGCCAAGCAGCCTAGGTTGCTCATATAGCAACACCAACATGTTGTGATATCCTCTCCAAGTAGCTTAGATGTGTGCCAAGCAGCCTAGGTTGCTCATATAGCAACACCAACATGTTGTGATATCCTCTCCAAGTAGCTTAGATGTGTGCCAAGCAGCCTAGGTTGCTCATATAGCAACACCAACATGTTGTGATATCCTCTCCAAGTAGCTTAGATGTGTGCCAAGCAGCCTAGGTTGCTCATATAGCAACACCAACATGTTGTGATATCCTCTCCAAGTAGCTTAGATGTGTGCCAAGCAGCCTAGGTTGCTCATATAGCAACACCAACATGTTGTGATATCCTCTCCAAGTAGCTTAGATGTGTGCCAAGCAGCCTAGGTTGCTCATATAGCAACACCAACATGTTGTGATATCGTCTCCAAGTTGCTTAGATGTGTGCCAAGAGCCTAGGTTGCTCATATAGCAACACCAACATGTTGTGATATCCTCTCCAAGTAGCTTAGATGTGTGTCAGCAGCCCAGGTTGCTCATATAGCAACACCATCATGTTGTGATATCCTCTCCAAGTAGCTTAGATGTGTGCCAAGCAGCCTAGGTTGCTCATATAGCAACAGCAACATGTTGTGATATCCTCTCCAAGTAGCTTAGATGTGTGCCAAGCAGCCTAGGTTGCTCATATAGCAACACCAACATGTTGTGATATCCTCTCCAAGTAGCTTAGATGTGTGCCAAGCAGCCTAGGTTGCTCATATAGCAACACCAACATGTTGTGATATCCTCTCCAAGTAGCTTAGATGTGTGCCAAGCAGCCTAGGTTGCTCATATAGCAACACCAACATGTGATATCCTCTCCAAGTAGCTTAGATGTGTGCCAAGCAGCCTAGGTTGCTCATATAGCAACACCAACATGTTGTGATATCCTCTCCAAGTAGCTTAGATGTGTGCCAAGCAGCCTAGGTTGCTCATATAGCAACACCAACATGTTGTGATATCCTCTCCAAGTAGCTTAGATGTGTGTCAAGCAGCCTAGGTTGCTCATATAGCAACACCAACATGTTGTGATATCCTCTCCAAGTAGCTTAGATGTGTGCCAAGCAGCCTAGGTTGCTCATATAGCAACACAATCATGTTGTGATATCCTCTCCAAGTAGCTTAGATGTGTGCCAAGCAGCCTAGGTTGCTCATATAGCAACACCAACATGTTGTGATATCCTCTCCAAGTAGCTTAGATGTGTGCCAAGCAGCCTAGGTTGCTCATATAGCAACACCAACATGTTGTGATATCCTCTCCAAGTAGCTTAGATGTGTGTCAAGCAGCCTAGGTTGCTCATATAGCAACACCAACATGTTGTGATATCCTCTCCAAGTAGCTTAGATGTGTGCCAAGCAGCCTAGGTTGCTCATATAGCAACACTAACATGTTGTGATATCCTCTCCAAGTAGCTTAGATGTGTGCCAAGCAGCCTAGGTTGCTCATATAGCAACACCAACATGTTGTGATATCCTCTCCAAGTAGCTTAGATGTGTGCCAAGCAGCCTAGGTTGCTCATATAGCAACACCAACATGTTGTGATATCCTCTCCAAGTAGCTTAGATGTGTGCCAAGCAGCCTAGGTTGCTCATATAGCAACACCAACATGTTGTGATATCCTCTCCAAGTAGCTTAGATGTGTGCCAAGCAGCCTAGGTTGCTCATATAGCAACACCAACATGTTGTGATATCCTCTACAAGAAGAGTTGAGGAGTGACAGCAAGCCAAGGTTGCTCATATAGCAACACCAACATGTTGTGATATCCTCTCCAAGTAGCTTAGATGTGTGCCAAGCAGCCTAGGTTGCTCATATAGCAACACCAACATGTTGTGATATCCTCTCCAAGTAGCTTAGATGTGTGCCAAGCAGCCTAGGTTGCTCATATAGCAACACCAACATGTTGTGATATCCTCTCCAAGTAGCTTAGATGTGTGCCAAGCAGCCTAGGTTGCTCATATAGCAACACCAACATGTTGTGATATCCTCTCCAAGTAGCTTAGATGTGTGTCAAGCAGCCTAGGTTGCTCATATAGCAACACCAACATGTTGTGATATCCTCTCCAAGTAGCTTAGATGTGTGTCAGGCAGCCTAGGTTGCTCATATAGCAACACCAACATGTTGTGATATCCTCTCCAAGTAGCTTAGATGTGTGTCAAGCAGCCTAGGTTGCTCATATAGCAACACCAACATGTTGTGATATCCTCTCCAAGTAGCTTAGATGTGTGCCAAGCAGCCTAGGTTGCTCATATAGCAACACCAACATGTTGTGATATCCTCTCCAAGTAGCTTAGATGTGTGTCAGGCAGCCTAGGTTGCTCATATAGCAACACCAACATGTTGTGATATCCTCTCCAAGTAGCTTAGATGTGTGTCAGGCAGCCTAGGTTGCTCATATAGCAACACCAACATGTTGTGATATCCTCTCCAAGTAGCTTAGATGTGTGTCAAGCAGCCTAGGTTGCTCATATAGCAACACCAACATGTTGTGATATCCTCTCCAAGTAGCTTAGATGTGTGTCAGGCAGCCTAGGTTGCTCATATAGCAACACCAACATGTTGTGATATCCTCTCCAAGTAGCTTAGATGTGTGCCAAGCAGCCTAGGTTGCTCATATAGCAACACCAACATGTTGTGATATCCTCTCCAAGTAGCTTAGATGTGTGTCAGGCAGCCTAGGTTGCTCATATAGCAACACCAACATGTTGTGATATCCTCTCCAAGTAGCTTAGATGTGTGCCAAGCAGCCTAGGTTGCTCATATAGCAACACCAACATGTTGTGATATCCTCTCCAAGTAGCTTAGATGTGTGTCAGGCAGCCTAGGTTGCTCATATAGCAACACCAACATGTTGTGATATCCTCTCCAAGTAGCTTAGATGTGTGCCAAGCAGCCTAGGTTGCTCATATAGCAACACCAACATGTTGTGATATCCTCTCCAAGTAGCTTAGATGTGTGTCAAGCAGCCTAGGTTGCTCATATAGCAACACCAACATGTTGTGATATCCTCTCCAAGTAGCTTAGATGTGTGTCAGGCAGCCTAGGTTGCTCATATAGCAACACCAACATGTTGTGATATCCTCTCCAAGTAACTTAGATGTGTGTCAGGCAGCCTAGGTTGCTCATATAGCAACACCAACATGTTGTGATATCCTCTCCAAGTAACTTAGATGTGTGTCAGGCAGCCTAGGTTGCTCATATAGCAACACCATCATGTTTATTTGGCAAGCTGAAAAATGGCGCCACGCAGGGGCTACGAAAACTAAGCTACTGATACCGAATACACTACTGATCTCATCACACTAAATATTCTCTATTTCTATGTAGCAAAACTGATGAGTAGAAGGGGGGGGGGGTAGTGAAGGCTTATATCAAGGAATTATACATAGCTCGCTTGATACTCTATTTCTAGATAAAAACGTCCGTCACGCAGGGGCTGCGTAAACTAAGCAGGTTTCCCACGTGAAGTTTTACATTAGAGAAATCTACCTAATAATAACAGTAGTAATAAGGAATCTATAAACATATTCACGAGAGACGAATAGTTACAGAAACGGCCGCACTAGCTCTCCGCGGAAAGTCCCGAACATAGCTGACTCCCGCCGACCACACACACAATACAAATGCAAATATCTCGGTTAATATTCAAGATACAGAATAAATTTATAGAACAATATTTATAGTGAATTTAATTTGCAATAAGATTGATTCTATACAATTTTTCGATCCGACGCATAATATCGGAGATATTTAAAATTTTCAAAAATCCCCCTCTAACCCCCCCTCCCCCTTCCCACTGGTCCATTAACGAACTTGATCTTTCTTATTACATAAAACGATTTAATGTTGAGTTTGGTAACGACACAACAAAAATTGCCACCGCTAGAGCGTTAACAGACATATATATATATATATATATATATATATATATATATATATATATATATATATATATATATATATATATATAATTTTGAAGGGACCTCATTTTCGTCATCTCCTGGGTAGGACATTTGAAGAAATTTTTCGAAAATCACGTCACGAGTACAACCTCAATAGCTGATTTCCCTTAAAGGAAAGCTGCTAAAATTGGGATGCATTGAAGTGGGCGTTTATTGAAGGTTCAATACAACAACTATGGGTAGTTGGTTTAATATTTGAGTTAAGGAGAGATGTGTTGTAGAGCTTTCACAGATAACCAATATTGGTTCATCTTGTCCACTTTCTGCTCATCGTCAACTTTCATTGTGCTAATTTTCAGTAGCTCTACTGCTAGCTTCATCAGGCTATTCACAGCTGCTCCGAATAGCTCCAAGTCCGGCTGTCTTCAGACATTCAGCTCAGACAACAAGTCTACTAAACCAAATATTAGAACTGGAAATTGTTTGATCCAACTCACTTTGAATTGTCGAATTCGCCGCTATGTAAACCTCGAGTATTCCAGACCGCGAGCATTTCAGCCATTAACCAATATGTTCTTGAGTGTTACATGAAAAGCTTAAATATCGATTTTCGTATAAATCTAGTAAACATTTTGGAGTCACGAAATAAAATCTTAATCGATGGAGTCATCGCTCAAAGTATTCGCATGATCCTCACAACAAATATCTTTTGAAAACAATATTTGGTATTTAGGCTTGGAATAAGACGTTTCATGTTATATTTGCTCATTGATATCATGCGAAGGCTAAAGGGGGAGGGGGCGGAAATTAGGGAAACCCCGTCACGCAGGGGCTGCGTAAACTAAGCAGATTTCATACAGTTTGGAATGTCAGGCTGGCTATCTCATCTCACATCTATTCTCTATGAATAGATCAGGGGTTTACTGATTACTGAAAAATAGAACTGAAAATGTTAGATGTTTAGTGACTGAGTAACTTAAAGCGAAAATCGAATGAGTAGAAGTGGGCCTTTAATAAAGGCCGAAACCAAAACAAAATACCAATAACTCCGTCAGAGATAACATTTACAACAAATAGTTGAGAGAAATTAAAAAAAAAACGTTGGTTATATCAAATTGATGTCTCATAAAAAAAAGTCCGTCACGCAGGGGCTGCGTAAACTAAGCAGATTTCCCACGTGAAGTTTTACAATAGAGAAATCTGCATACTGGTAACACAATACCACCGTGATTAGATAATGAGAAATCTTTCAGTTAATTAAAATAAATACCCAACTGAAACGGCTTCTGAATTGTAAGAATAATTGATATTTTAATAACTCAAATTTTAGTAGTCCAAGAACTAAAGAAGGGGGGGGGGCGGATGAACTAAACGTATTTGCATAAATCTCACAAAGTAAGGAAGGTAAGGTAAGGTTAAAAACGCCAGGTTAGAAGAAGCTTCCGCCTGAGCCGAGAAATGACGAAGATGGCCGACATAATCCGAACTATACCCCACCACAGACTTCATAAAAATGCAAATATCTCGGTTAATATTCAAGATAGAGAATAAATATATATTACAATATTTATAGTAAATTTAATTTGCAATAAGATTGGGTCTGTACAATTTTTCGATCCGATGCATAATAACGGAGATATTTTGAATTTTCGAAAATCCCCCCTCTAAACCCCCCCCACCCTCTGGTCCCATTTCAGCCATTAACGAACTTGATCTGTCTTTTTACATAAAACGGTTAAATATCGAGTTTCGTAACGATCAAACAAAAATTGCGACCGCTAGAGCGTTAACAGACAAATATATATATATATATATATATATATATATATATATATATATATATATATAATTTTGAACGGACTTCATTTTCGTCATCTCCTGGGTAGGATCGATGGACATTTGAAGAAAATTTCCGAAAATCGCGTCACGAGTACGACCTCAATAGCTGATTTCCCTTAAGGGAAATCTGCTAAAACTGAAATGTTTTGAATGTTTCATTGATCCCCCTCTTACCCCCCCCCCCTTCATCACCCCTCAAAACCTAATATAATCTTACGTTTTATATGAAACGGTTAAATATCGATCGTGGTGTCGAAAAAAAAAAGTCCTGTAGTTTAGAACATAAAATCTTAAATGATGACGTCAAGTCGAAAATACTAGCATATAATCTGACTCAACACGTAAACAATTTTGAACAATATTCGGGATTTCACCTTAGAAGAAAATGTTTCATGATATAACAGATTATTGCTAATACAACATGAATATAAGTGAGGGTTAAAAAATGCAAATATTTCGGTTAATATTCAAGATAACAAAATGTATAGACCATGAATTTTACAATACGTTTTGATCCGACGTACATTTGCGGAGGTATTTTCGAAATGTTCTCCCCTCTACCCCCCCCCCCTTATATTTGATACTTCTTAATAAAAATCTGATTAATAGAATTGATTTGCTGAAAGTTGAAAACAATAAAATACGAATAACTCGCTTAATATCTGAAAATGTATCGTAGAACAAATGTAGATCATTAATAGAATAAAGAGATTGCCTTTCGATACGTCTCACAATAACAGAGATATTATACATTTTCAACCCCCCCCCCCTCCATCCATTCCATGCTCTATTTCAGACATGATCTTTAGTGTTGAACATAACAGTTGGTATAGATCATCTTCGAGTTAAGAACGTAAATTATGATTTCTGAGTAAATTATGACATTATCACCCAACAAATTTAAATGTAATGAAAACAATATTTGGTATTTAAATTTTCAATAAAGTGTTTCATGGTGTAAAAACTTATAGTAGTTAATAAGCCTTGAAAAGGAGTGAGGGAATTACTGATGGTTGAAAACTAAAACATGCAAAATATCGGTAATGTCCATGATAGAGAAAATAGTATATAACAATACTTAAAGGATATTTAATGGACGGGTTATTATATTGTAAGTACAATAATAAACATTGAAACTAAATAGTCCACTATAATTTATAAAAAACAAATATTTGCATTTTTCGGAATTAGAAAGATGAAGAACACAGAATAATAAGTCTTTGAATAAATAATAACAAACGAGTTGAATCAGAGTTGACAAGAATTACAATTACAGAGCACTAATAAACACAACTGCCAGAGTACGCCATTAGTTTTCACACTAAACTAAAATGTAATTGTGAGGTTGCTGGCTATGTACGCACTTTACTATTAGAGCAATTCATTTTGGTTAATTAGTTGATAGCAAGACTGTTGCTGAGGCCGGACGGCAGCTAGAAGGGGAAGGTTACAGCTGAGATTGTGCCCTGCTCTAATGGTAATTGTGAGGTTGCTGGCTGTGTACCCACTTTACTATTAGAGCAATTATTTTTGGTTAATTAGTTGATAGCAAGGCTGTTGCTGAGACCAGACGGCAGCTAGAAGGGAAGATGACAGCTGATATTGTGCCCTGCTCCAATGGTAATTGTGAGGTTGCTGGCTGTGTACCCACTTTACTATTAGAGCAATTATTTTTGGTTAATTAGTTGATAGCAAGGCTGTTGCTGAGACCAGACGGCAGCTAGAATTCATTTTGGTTAATTAGTTGATATCAAGACTGATGCTGAGGCCGGACGGCAGCTAGAAGGGGAAGGTGACAGCTGATATTGTGCCCTGCTCCAATGGTAATTGTGAGGTTGCTGGCTGTGTACCCACTTTACTATTAGAGCAATTCATTTTGGTTAATTAGTTGATAGCAAGACTGTTGCTGAGGCCGGACGGCAGCTAGAAGGGGAAGGTGACAGCTGATATTGTGCCCTGCTCCAATGGTAATTGTGAGGTTGCTGGCTGTGTACCCACTTTACTATTAGAGCAATTCATTTTGGTTAATTAGTTGATAGCAAGACTGTTGCTGAGGCCGGACGGCAGCTAGAAGGGGAAGATGACAGCTGATATTGTGCCCTGCTCCAATGGTAATTGTGAGGTTGCTGGCTGTGTACCCACTTTACTATTAGAGCAATTCATTTTGGTTAATTAGTTGATAGCAAGACTGTTGCTGAGGCCGGACGGCAGCTAGAAGGGGAAGGTGACAGCTGATATTGTGCCCTGCTCCAATGGTAATTGTGAGGTTGCTGGCTGTGTACCCACTTTACTATTAGAGCAATTCATTTTGGTTAATTAGTTGATAGCAAGACTGTTGCTGAGGCCGGACGGCAGCTAGAAGGGGAAGGTGACAGCTGATATTGTGCCCTGCTCCAATGGTAATTGTGAGGTTGCTGGCTGTGTACCCACTTTACTATTAGAGCAATTCATTTTGGTTAATTAGTTGATAGCAAGACTGTTGCTGAGGCCGGACGGCAGCTAGAAGGGGAAGGTGACAGCTGATATTGTGCCCTGCTCCAATGGTAATTGTGAGGTTGCTGGCTGTGTACCCACTTTACTATTAGAGCAATTCATTTTGGTTAATTAGTTGATAGCAAGACTGTTGCTGAGGCCGGACGGCAGCTAGAAGGGGAAGATGACAGCTGATATTGTGCCCTGCTCCAATGGTAATTGTGAGGTTGCTGGCTGTGTACCCACTTTACTATTAGAGCAATTCATTTTGGTTAATTAGTTGATAGCAAGACTGTTGCTGAGGCCGGACGGCAGCTAGAAGGGGAAGGTGACAGCTGATATTGTGCCCTGCTCCAATGGTAATTGTGAGGTTGCTGGCTGTGTACCCACTTTACTATTAGAGCAATTCATTTTGGTTAATTAGTTGATAGCACGACTGTTGCTGAGGCCGGACGGCAGCTAGAAGGGGAAGGTGACAGCTGATATTGTGCCCTGCTCCAATGGTAATTAAACAAGGTTGGTTCTATATAATTACGGAGATATTCGGCATTTCAAAATCCCCCCCCCCCACTAAACCCCTCTCCTCGGTCCGATTTCAGCCGTTAAGCAACTTGAGATCAAAGTGCCAATGTAAATATAATAGAAAAAGGTTTTGTGCACGTTGTATTATAGACAAATTACTCGACATGGGTAATTATTTTATGAATGGGCACCAAGTAACGGCCGAAAAGGTGTTAGAGGAATATACATTTTTAACCGAAATAATATGCAGCAGCAGGAAATATACTCAACCGTAAAAACTACGTGTATGCCAGTATAAGAGTTTTCGAAATTAGTCAATACTTTCGTCAATGTACAGGGAAAAGAAATTACAGGAAAAAAAGTATAATAGTACTGTCCACTGAAGGAATAGGCTCGAATAAAACTATTGTAACTCAAAGATGAAATCAGAAGAGAAATTGCGAAACCAGCCATCTTAGACGATTAGCAGAAACATAAGTGATGCATCGACGGCTCACATCTGATCTTTACACACATTTGGAGAAGAGAAGAATTGTAATAATCACTAAATTGATCTCAGTTGCTATTGCTGGCAGGTGCAAGTCATAAATATTGCAGTTTGAGTAAAAAGACCACACTTGCACAATAACAATTTGTTGAAGGGACAGAGCCGTTTCGATCCAGTCACTGCTCTCAAATTGATCAAGCGACCATTGGTGCAAATAAGAGTATACTTTGTACAACAGCAACTAGTCTTTATACTTTCCACCACAGTCTAATGCTGCTCTTATTTCTAGGGTTTTTAATAAATATGAAATGATTCTTCTTTTCTCCCACTTTAATTAGAACAATATTTGGTATTTAGTCTTCAAATGAAATGATTCATAATGTAATAGCTTTTTGTACATATGATATGAGTAGGAATGGGGCCGAAACCAACTGAAGTCCGAAAACAAAAAAAAATGCAAATAGAGATAAGAATAAAGATAATGAAATAACATACATAACAACATTTATTGAACATTACATTTTCAATAAGATTGGTTCTATACAATGTTTCGATCCGACACATAAGACCGCAGATATTATGAGTTTTCTTAATATTAACGGTAACGATCAAACAATAATTGCGACCGCTAGAGCGTTAACAGACAAATATATATATTTTGAACGTACCTCATTTTGGTCACCTCCTGGGCAGGATGAATGAACATTTGAGGAAATTTGGCGTCATGATTCCGACCTCAATAGCCTATTTCTCTTAAGGGAATTGTGATAACTGAAAAACTGTATAAATATCCATACCGGACCATTTTCAATTTATTCTATAATTTAAAGCCACAAGCCCGTTTTCTACCTGAATTAATCGGGCAGAACCGCTCGGGGGATTTTCTAGATCCGGGTACCGTTTTGTTCGTCATGGTCGCTTTTTGCCTTGAAAAATTGTCGGATTCGAGGTAGCTCCCTCTCCCGGCGAGATAAGCCCCTCCGAAATTTTTTATTCCCAGCCTCCCCCGCGACGCCTTAAATTCGCTATTTCTCTCCACGTTCCGAGTATCGCTTTAACGATCGGGGGAAAAACTCTCGGATAAATACCCTTTCGTTCGACGCCTCAAACGCGAATAACCGCCTACTCCCATCCCGACAAATGACGATCGAACTCGAAAGTATACTTTTTCTCCCGACCCGCCAAACTCCCGTTCTATCGCCTCATTTTTTATTTTCGAAGCGTCATTTTTCAGCTCGAGCGTACCGTCTAGGTAGCCACCGAGCCGATTTCCCCCACCGAACTCCGCCGCCCTGTACGGACCCTCCGAAATCGACCCTCCTAAAACTCCTCTGAATGACGAAAGTGTTTTCTTTTCTTATTTTATTCTTATGTATTTGCATTATTATATTTTAAGGATTTTAGTTATTTCAATTATTGGTTTTGAACTATTAGTTTTGTAAAGACGTCTAATGCGCATTCTACCGTATCATCATCGAACTAATACGACTTCTTTTACTTCTCTCTTTCTTCAATGATTTTATGTGCAAGTACTTTTAATTCCTTATTTCGACTGACATTATATTTTTACTTATTGCGATTTTTTTCCATTTAAATGGTCATTTCCTACTTTTCCTAATTACAATATATTCAAAAGTAAATGGAAAGATTTATTAAAATGGATATTTTTCAACATATTAGCAATAGCATAATTTGTAAATTTAATAATGCAATTCAAGGTATCAATTTCTCTCTTACTTATATTAGTAAGTTTTTCGTGAATATAGGTAATTCATTTTTCGTCTGGTAAATAGTGCAAATTTGTTCATCTTCCTATTTTCTTGAATGATTCAATCTACGAAATAAAATCTTTCCCAACCGAATGGGATTTTTTTTTTCGGATAATCTTTACAGGGTGACAATAAAAATTACGAACCTGGAATTTACATGTACAATTAAATATTAGAAATCTCAAAGGGCGATGAGCAAATCGATTTACGGCGATCCCGTAGGGATCGCTTTACTATTTGTGGCGATGCCGAAGGCATCGCTTCGTTAAGGGGGTCAAGGGGGCTTGGCCCCCTTGCTGGCGTGAGCTAGTTTAGGAATTAAAATAACTGGATGAGTATTTAATAAATACCTAGTAATAATTTAAATTATAAATGGTGTAGATAGTATTACTTACTTACTAGTAGACAATCCAATATTATTACAAAATGATAATATAATCCTGTTTTAGTGTTGCTGGCTGTTTCCTTGTTGGGAGTAATATGGTGTGCTTTGGGAGAGCCTGCTACTTGGGCAGTCCTTGTTGCTGGCTCAAAAGGTTGGGAGAATTACAGGCATCAGGTAACCTTTTCACATATATAAACAAAATTATTAAATATATAGCAGGATAACTACCTGAATAGAAATGAGATTTAATTATAATTAAATAAAAAAAATAGTAATAATAATAATTAATAAGGTTATGATTATAACTAGACTAAACTAGTCCATTTTGCAGGCAGATGTATGCCACGCCTACCACCTTATGGTCAACAACAGTATTCAGCCGGACAGGATAATTGTGATGATGTATGATGACGTAGCACACGACCCATCGTATGTATTTATATACTCATTTTCCCCCATTACAGTTACTGGAATCAATCTGCGTAGGGTAGGTCCTGCGTACATTAGCCGTAGCTACAACAATACGCTCATGACATCATATCAACATCTATTCTCTATGTCTTCCCTACCAAGAAGCCTATGTTCACAGAAACTCAATATGTAAACTGAACACTGCAAGATTTGTGATAGTTACATATAGTGCGTACTTCATTAGTAGTAGGTGTTACTGTAAGCAAGTAACTTGCTTAACTCTTTCCAGCGACCGTTCTTGCGCTAGCTACCATTTTCAGCGTTTAATTTCAATATTTAGAAGATTTCCATTGAGGAAAATGTAAATATATACATTGTTACGTATATTACAAAATCAGTAATAAACATTGTTTTTTGAGTTCTTTTGGATTGCAAAATTAAACACACACATTGTTCAGAGTTTTTATCACTGGACAATTTATTTAACAATGCACTACACACTTGGTTAATTATTCTTAAGTACTACTCACAGTATACACTGATAGCTTCACTGTTCTTTTTATTACACAGTCCAATTAACTAACTCACGGTCACTAAAGTTCACAAAAACACGACACTGCACTGTCCTTTACTTAAACACGGAACTTTACTGTTCTTTACAGAATCACGGCACAAGACTGTTCTTCACATAAAACACTTTACCGCACTGCAACTAAGACGCAATGTTCACTAAAGCTGCACTGAACGCATTGTTGATTACTTAAAGAGAGCTGAGAACAAAACTAAACTCTCGTTTTTTTTTTCTACGCGAGATCCAGTGGGGATTAGATGAAGGTTGGGAGACAGTGTGACCTGCCGTGGTTGGTCAGACAGTTCACCTTCTACTGAACACTCTGAAGTTCTATTTTAAGGGGGTGGTGTGAGTTGGTATGGGAGTAAATAGAACTGGGTTGTGGGTTGCCCGGCAACTAGAGGTACCGGGAGGGTTGACTAAACTCTCGGGCCGAGCTGGACCGCTTTTATAGACGAGCGGCGACATCAAAGAAGAACGCCTAGAATGGGCTAGATGCTTAGTCCTGACACTTCCGATGCCAATAGTCCTTTCATCGCTCGGCTCCTTTCATCTTCTTCGTACTTCTTAAAATATGTGATTAACTCTGTTTAATTTTTCATGTACGTAGTGTTCGCAATTTTTATTTGATCGTTACCGAACTCGATATTTAATCGTTTCATGTGAAAAGAACGATCAAGTTCATTTATGGCAGGAATCGGACCAGTGAAAACAACAAACTCAAAAAATATAAATTTAAAAAGTAAAGAATAAATAATATAATCTAAAAAACGAAAATAAATTATTCAAAACGTGAGTGTGAGCAATAACATTTTCTATACCAATTCCTCCAGAAGAAAAGACTTAAAAATACATATAATGAAGAACATGCATGAATGAATAATAAACAAATTATTTTTAAGATAATACAATATTTATGAAATCTTGTAAGTTTCTTTTGTAATGTACAAAAATGATTTATTTTATAAAAATATTTTTTTGAATAACCGTATAACATTTGCAATTCCCATATTTTTTATTAGTGAACAGACTCCACTCTTAGTTTAGCTATACTTCTACTATGACTTTAACTATAGTTCTATGTGACATTTGACTTACTCATTGGTTTAATGTTCTCAGGAATTTGAATCCAGGCCAATTATTCAACAAACCTGATGGAGAAGATGTTTATGCTGGCGTCAAGATTGATTACAGAACCGATGTGAGTCCCACTGCTTTAGTCATTTACCTAAATTATTTACATAATAGTAGTTTTACAAAGTTTTAATATGTCCTCGGAACACAATCATGTTCAGATACAGGGGACTATTTTCTTATTTTACACGTCTAGAGCTGTATAAAATAAGCAAATTTGCCAAGCAACGAGAGCAACCTTTTTGTCGTAAACTAATTATTAGTGTGATTCTGTAGCTTAATTCAGGGAGAATGCAAGTATGGTTAGGGTTGGCTAACAACTACAGGGTTGTGCAGAGGAAACGCATGTTTTTCGAACTGCTAGTACGCGGCAACGGGAGGGGGCATTGACCTTGAACCAATGTTGGTAGACGGCTACAACAATGCCGTTTCAGTCGCTATGGAGCGTTGGAGCGTACAACATCGTGTGTTCGTTGTAGAGCAGTTTTTCAGAAACAATGACTCTGTAGTCACAGTGCAACGTCTTTTCCGTCAATATTTTAGAGTTGGACGTCGAGGTGCAGTGCCTGATCGAAATACCGTACTCCGATGGGTTGCAGTGTTCAGAAGTACTGGTTCTGTGATGAAAAAGAAACCACCTGGTCTTCCCCGTTCAGTTCGTACTCCGGAAAATGTTGACCGAGTCAGAACGGCAGTTGTTACTAGTCCTTCCTAGACGATCGACTACACGACATGCTGTAGCACTGGGTATGTCACGTCGTTCGCATCACCGCATCTTACATGATGATCTCAAGTTCCATCCGTACAAAATAATGATCGTACAGCAGCTTAATGAAAGGGATTTTGTACAGCGCAGAGAGTTTTGTCGCATAATAGATGAAATGTTAAAGGAAGATCCCAATGCTACAGTCTTCATGAGTGATGAGGCACATTTTCATCTTGACGGTTACGTCATCAACTCTAATAGCAAATAAAGGGGAAAGCGGCTAAAGTTACGATTGCATTGATGAGCAAGGCAAAGCAGCGTCTGGTCTACAGTTGCAGAGCTAGCCTTGATCACCATGTTTAATTCACGCCTTGAGAAGGAAAGTAGATACTGTCAACCTAAAACTACGAGAAATAAAATACACAGAATGCAGGGATGCTCTTCAAGTAACAAGAATTAAAGATGGCAAGTGACACGCTTATAACTCGACCATTTTAGGAGGAGCCACAATCATATCATGACTAACCAGTAGTCAATAGCAGAACCAGCGGCTGGCACAACATGCAATACTGCCTTCACTATGGAACATGTACTATCGGGCTGGAGGAGACTAGCAGCAGAACCAGCGGCTGGCACAACATGCAATACTGCCTTCACTATGGAACATGTACTATCGGGCTGGAGGAGACTAGCAGCAGAACCAGCGGCTGGCACAACATGCAATACTGCCTTCACTATGGAACATGTACTATCGGGCTGGAGGAGACTGGCAGCAGAACCAGCGGCTGGCACAACATGCAATACTGCCTTCACTATGGAACATGTACTATCAGGCTGGAGGAGACTAGCAGCAGAACCAGCGGCTGGCACAACATGCAATACTGCCTTCACTATGGAACATGTACTATCGGACTGGAGGTGACTAGCAGCAGAACCAGCGGCTGGCACAACATGCAATACTGCCTTCACTATGGAACATGTACTATCGGACTGGAGGAGACTGGCAGCAGAACCAGCGGCTGGCACAACATGCAATACTGCCTTCACTATGGAACATGTACTATCGGGCTGGAGGAGACTAGCAGCAGAACCAGCGGCTGGCACAACATGCAATACTGCCTTCACTATGGAACATGTACTATCGGGCTGGAGGAGAGAGACTAGAACCAGCGGCTGGCACAACATGCAATACTGCCTTCACTATGGAACATGTACTATCGGGCTGGAGGAGACTAGCAGCAGAACCAGCGGCTGGCACAACATGCAATACTGCCTTCACTATGGAACATGTACTATCGGGCTGGAGGAGACTAGCAGCAGAACCAGCGGCTGGCACAACATGCAATACTGCCTTCACTATGGAACATGTACTATCGGGCTGGAGGAGACTAGCAGCAGAACCAGCGGCTGGCACAACCTGCAATACTGCCTTCACTATGGAACATGTACTATCGGGCTGGAGGAGACTAGCAGCAGAACCAGCGGCTGGCACAACATGCAATACTGCCTTCACTATGGAACATGTACTATCGGACTGGAGGAGACTAGCAGCAGAACCAGCGGCTGGCACAACATGCAATACTGCCTTCACTATGGAACATGTACTATCGGGCTGGAGGAGACTAGCAGCAGAACCAGCGGCTGGCACAACATGCAATACTGCCTTCACTATGGAACATGTACTATCGGACTGGAGGAGACTAGCAGCAGAACCAGCGGCTGGCACAACATGCAATACTGCCTTCACTATGGAACATGTACTATCGGACTGGAGGAGACTAGCAGCAGAACCAGCGGCTGGCACAACATGCAATACTGCCTTCACTATGGAACATGTACTATCGGGCTGGAGGAGACTAGCAGCAGAACCAGCGGCTGGCACAACATGCAATACTGCCTTCACTATGGAACATGTACTATCAGGCTGGAGGAGACTAGCAGCAGAACCAGCGGCTGGCACAACATGCAATACTGCCTTCACTATGGAACATGTACTATCGGCTGGAGGAGACTAGCAGCAGAACCAGCGGCTGGCACAACATGCAATACTGCCTTCACTATGGAACATGTACTATCGGGCTGGAGGAGACTAGCAGCAGAACCAGCGGCTGGCACAACATGCAATACTGCCTTCACTATGGAACATGTACTATCGGGCTGGAGGAGACTAGCAGCAGAACCAGCGGCTGGCACAACATGCAATACTGCCTTCACTATGGAACATGTACTATCGGGCTGGAGGAGACTAGCAGCAGAACCAGCGGCTGGCACAACATGCAATACTGCCTTCACTATGGAACATGTACTATCGGGCTGGAGGAGACTAGCAGCAGAACCAGCGGCTGGCACAACATGCAATACTGCCTTCACTATGGAACATGTACTATCGGGCTGGAGGAGACTAGCAGCAGAACCAGCGGCTGGCACAACATGCAATACTGCCTTCACTATGGAACATGTACTATCGGGCTGGAGGAGACTAGCAGCAGAACCAGCGGCTGGCACAACATGCAATACTGCCTTCACTATGGAACATGTACTATCGGGCTGGAGGAGACTAGCAGCAGAACCAGCGGCTGGCACAACATGCAATACTGCCTTCACTATGGAACATGTACTATCGGGCTGGAGGAGACTAGCAGCAGAACCAGCGGCTGGCACAACATGCAATACTGCCTTCACTATGGAACATGTACTATCGGGCTGGAGGAGACTAGCAGCAGAACCAGCGGCTGGCACAACATGCAATACTGCCTTCACTATGGAACATGTACTATCGGGCTGGAGGAGACTAGCAGCAGAACCAGCGGCTGGCACAACATGCAATACTGCCTTCACTATGGAACATGTACTATAGGGCTGTAGGAGACTAGCAGCAGAACCAGCGTCTGGCACAACATGCAATACTGCCTTCACTATGGAACATGTACTATCGGGCTGGAGGAGACTAGCAGCAGAACCAGCGGCTGGCACAACATGCAATACTGCCTTCACTATGGAACATGTACTATCTGGCTGGAGGAGACTAGCAGCAGAACCAGCGGCTGGCACAACATGCAATACTGCCTTCACTATGGAACATGTACTATCGGGCTGGAGGAGACTATCAGCAGAACCAGCGGCTGGCACAACATGCAATACTGCCTTCACTATGGAACATGTACTATCGGGCTGGAGGGGACTAGCAGCAGAACCAGCGGCTGGCACAACATGCAATACTGCCTTCACTATGGAACATGTACTATCGGGCTGGAGGTGACTAGCAGCAGAACCAGCGGCTGGCACAACATGCAATACTGCCTTCACTATGGAACATGTACTATCGGGCTGGAGGAGGCAGCCTATGGACATGTACTATCGGGCTGGAGGAGACTAGCAGCAGAACCAGCGGCTGGCACAACATGCAATACTGCCTTCACTATGGAACATGTACTATCGGGCTGGGGAGACTAGCAGAACCAGCGGCTGGCACAACATGCAATACTGCCTTCACTATGGAACATGTACTATCGGACTGGAGGAGACTGGCAGCAGAACCAGCGGCTGGCACAACATGCAATACTGCCTTCACTATGGAACATGTACTATCGGACTGGAGGAGACTAGCAGCAGAACCAGCGGCTGGCACAACATGCAATACTGCCTTCACTATGGAACATGTACTATCGGACTGGAGGAGACTGGCAGCAGAACCAGCGGCTGGCACAACATGCAATACTGCCTTCACTATGGAACATGTACTATCGGGCTGGAGGAGACTGGCAGCAGAACCAGCGGCTGGCACAACATGCAATACTGCCTTCACTATGGAACATGTACTATCGGGCTGGAGGAGTCTGCAGCAGAACCAGCGGCTGGCACCACATGCAATACTGCCTTCACTATGGAACATGTACTATCGGGCTGGAGGAGACTAGCAGCAGAACCAGCGGCTGGCACAACATGCAATACTGCCTTCACTATGGAACATGTACTATCGGGCTGGAGGAGACTGGCAGCAGAACCAGCGGCTGGCACAACATGCAATACTGCCTTCACTATGGAACATGTACTATCGGGCTGGAGGAGACTAGCAGCAGAACCAGCGGCTGGCACAACATGCAATACTGCCTTCACTATGGAACATGTACTATCGGGCTGGAGGAGACTAGCAGCAGAACCAGCGGCTGGCACAACATGCAATACTGCCTTCACTATGGAACATGTACTATCGGGCTGGAGGAGACTTGCAGCAGAACCAGCGGCTGGCACAACATGCAATACTGCCTTCACTATGGAACATGTACTATCGGGCTGGAGGAGACTGGCAGCAGAACCAGCGGCTGGCACAACATGCAATACTGCCTTCACTATGGAACATGTACTATCGGGCTGGAGGAGACTAGCAGCAGAACCAGCGGCTGGCACAACATGCAGTACTGCCTTCACTATGGAACACATACCACCAAATTACCTTACTCATGAGTACAACCTCAAAAGCAAATTGCCCGCTATACTATCATTATAATATGCTATGATTAATTTTGTTACAGGATGTGAAAATTGAAACTTTCAGGAACGTACTTCTCGGAAATAAAGACGCCGTCAAAGGAATAGGAACTGGACGAGTTTTGGAATCGTAATTATTATATTTACTTTATTATTTATGATTCAATGCACGCAATTAGCACGGTACTTTGATGGAACAACCACTTTGCTTGGTGCCTTGACAAGGCAAATAATTAGCACAGTACTTTGACAAGACAACCACTTTGCTTGGTGCCTTGACAAGGCATGTAATTAGCACAGTACTTTGACAAGACAACCACTTTGCTTGGTGCCTTGACAAGGCAAGTAATTAGCACAGTACTTTGACAAGTCAACCACTTTGCATGGTGCCTTGACAAGGCGTGTAATTAGCACAGTACTTTGACAAGACAACCACTTTGCTTGGTGCCTTGACAAGGCATGTAATTAGCACAGTACTTTGACAAGACAACCACTTTGCTTGGTGCCTTGACAAGGCATGTAATTAGCACAGTACTTTGACAAGACAACCACTTTGCTTGGTGCCTTGACAAGGCATGTAATTAGCACAGTACTTTGACAAGACAACCACTTTGCTTGGTGCCTTGACAAGGCAAGTAATTAGCACAGTACTTTGACAAGACAACCACTTTGCTTGGTGCCTTGACAAGGCAAGTAATTAGCACAGTACTTTGACAAGTCAACCACTTTGCTTGGTGCTCTGACAGCTTGGTGCCATGTAATTAGCACAGTACTTTGACAAGACAACCACTTTGCTTGGTGCCTTGACAAGGCAAGTAATTAGCACAGTACTTTGACAAGACAACCACTTTGCTTGGTGCCTTGACAAGGCATGTAATTAGCACAGTACTTTGACAAGACAACCACTTTGCTTGGTGCCTTGACAAGGCATGTAATTAGCACAGTACTTTGACAAGACAACCACTTTGCTTGGTGCCTTGACAAGGCAAGTAATTAGCACAGTACTTTGACAAGACAACCACTTTGCTTGGTGCTCTGACAAGGCATGTAATTAGCACAGTACTTTGACAAGACAACCACTTTGCTTGGTGCTCTGACAAGGCATGTAATTAGCACAGTACTTTGACAAGACAACCACTTTGCTTGGTGCTCTGACAAGGCATGTAATTAGCACAGTACTTTGACAAGACAACCACTTTGCTTGGTGCTCTGACAAGGCATGTAATTAGCGCAGTACTTTGACTAGACAACCACTTTGCTTGGTGCCTTGACAAGGCATGTAATTAGCACAGTACTTTGACAACTCTAACCTAGAGATGACAAAAATGAGGTCAGTTTATAACTATATATATATATATATATATATATATATATATATATATATATATATAGAGAGAGAGAGAGAGAGAGAGAGAGAGAGAGAGAGAGAGAGTGAGTGAGAGAGAGATGAGATCAATAGTGAGTAGTAGTTATATGAGCACTTGGCAAATCTTTATACCTACTTAATTTTGTATTTTTGTTTATTTATTATAAATTACGTTGTTTGTTGTATCGTTTACAAGAGGTAGATCGCTATCGCTTTGATGGTTATGAAAATAATTAATGTTTATTACATCGTAGCCAGAATCACAGATATGATTACGACAAGAAATGTTTACTCCGAAAAACACTTGTAAGGAGTGGCTTGATAATATCTGTCAAGATTGTAGCCTATACAATACATTGGACACGACATATAACCACATGATCATAAGGTCTCTAGAATTGAGCTACCTTTTGAATGAATTCCTTAAGAGCTTGAAAAGAAATTTAAACAAGGACGCAAACTAGAGATGAGTGGGGGGGGGAGTGGGAAGGGGTTAGTGGAGGATGAAATCAAATGTTTACTAGCAACCGGCTTAGTTTTGCAGGAAAGAAAAACTATCGAAGAATTATAGATATAAATTTGCAACAAGACTAGTTATAAAACATTTTTCCATCCGACTCATAATGCCGAATTTCAACCCCCCCCCCTCCCGTTTTTAGCGCCATTATCGAACTTCAACTATATTTTTACAAAAATGTAAAATATCGAGCATAGTGCTCAGGCGAAAATTGTAAACCACCGCCAGAGCATTCAGACAAGTATAAATATGTATACATATTGTAACATATATTGAAATAAAAAAGCCACCTGGTAGTGATTCTCCATTCTTCATCTTTAGTTTTATATAATAAAAGTCCGTCATGCAGTGGCTGCGTTAACTAAGCAAATTCCCCACGTGACGATTCGCACTATTCGTTCAATGAGAACAATATTTGGTATTTAGGTTCAAATAATGTGCTTCATAATATAACACCTTATTGCCAATATGACATGTGTAGGAGTGGAATAAAAACGTAAATGACAACATTTGCGATAAGATTAGTTCTGTACAATTTGTAGAAATCCGTAACGGAGATATTTCGAAATGCCCCCCCCCCTCCCACTGGACCGATTTCAGCCGTTAACGAACTTGATCTTTCTTTTGACATATAACGATTAAATACAGAGTTTGGTAACGATTAAACAAAAAATTTCGACCGCTAGAGCGTCGAACAAATATATATATATATATCTAATATATAAAATTTCCATGTGACAATGTTAGTTAGCGTACTCCTCCGAAACGGCTTTACCGATTTTTACCAAATTTTATATGCGTATTCAGTAGGTCTGAGAATCGGCTACTATCTATTTTTCATACCCCTAATTGATAAGGGTTGTTCACCCTTAACATTTTTTTTTTAATTTTTGGACGAAATTTTTTGTTTTTATTTTTTTTATAATGTGGCATTAAAAAATACATACAACCCTAAATTTTTACTTTTTTATCACCAACCCCTATTTTTTTATAGCCATTTTAGTAATTTATTCATTATCATCCCGCTCGATAACTGATCAATTATAGTGTTTTTAACTGTACTTCGATTAAAATTTCAATTTGCAATGACAATCAACAAATCCCAAGGCCAAACGATGTCTATTTGTGGCTTAGATTTGAGTACACCATGTTTTTCACACGGGCAATTGTACGTAGCATGCTCTCGAGTGGGTAAACCATCCAGTTTGTTTGTGCTCGCTAAAGATGGACTAACAAAAAATATTGTTCACGCTATAGCATTAAAAGATTGATGTTGTTTGTTAGTGTTACTGTCGTAATTAATATGTGATATGTAATTTTAAGAAATAAACTATAATAACTTAAAAATAATATTAATATATCGTTGATAGCGCTCCATGCCTATCCCACATACACACTTATAATAAGTAAGTTACTTTTTGTCTACACTAGAATTTATCTAGAAACTAGAAATAATTTATAAGGCAAAACAACGTTTGCCGGGTTATCTAGTATATACACACACACACACACACATATATATATATATATATATATATATATATATATATATATATATACAGTTTTGAATGGACCTCATTTTCGTCATCTCCTGGATAGGATCGATAGACATTTGAAGAAAAATTTCGAAAATCGCGTCATGAGTACGACCTCAATAGCTGATTTCTTTTAAGGGAAATCTGCTACTTGAATCATCAACTCCAAAACATTTGGTGTTTCTTAAACAAGTTTGATTTTTATCTATCAATAGTGATTTTCGAAAAATGAAAAAAAACAAACTCGATATTTAGCTTTATGTAAAAAGAAAAAAACGTATGTCACTAGCATAGAAGTAGAAAAAATTGCAACACTAGCTTTAGTAAATTGATTTCAATAAAATTAATGAGTTATATTCAGATATATTTCATTAATTGTTTGTCTTCCCGGACTATCTATGCAGCGCTTTGTGGCTGGCTGGCCTGTTTGTTTACAATTCAGCCGCTTTCCGTTGTAGAGGTTATTAACTTGTATTGTAAATTTACTGAGCATTCACGGTAGTGTTACCCCTATGTATCTATTGTAAACCTTCCCCTGGGGAATCTGCTTAGTTTACGCAGCCCCTGTGTGACGGACCTTTTTTGTTTGAGGTAGGGGAGTATTTAGAGATCCCTAGTTATTTTTGCTAGTTGTGTCCCCCCATACTCTCATGACAAACAATAAGTTTATTCATTTAGATAACACCAAATGTAACATTTTAAAGATTTTCAACTTTAAATTTAAAGACATAGCTAAAAATGTTAAACAAACTTTTAAAATCAGCTTTTTTTTTGTTTTGTTTTTCCTAATTTCTGGGAAATTTTTACAGATTACTATTAATTTTTTCTATACCATTTGGAGTAAGTAGGCATTTTCTCAAGAAGATAAAAAGACCACTGCTAATTTTGGGAAAAAAAAAATCAAAAAAACTTTCCAGAACATGGCTTAATTTGGTGCTAGGCGAGATTTTATTTTTAGTTGTAACATCTAAATGAAAAAAAGATGTTTGTTCCAAAACATTACAGTTTGTTCAAGACACCAATTGATTACTTTTCACCTAATGTCAAGAAAAACTGACTTAATACTTTTTCAAAGAGAAATAAACTAAAATAGGGGGGGGGGCACTTTTATGATTTGTTTCATGGAAATGTTTTGGACATTTGGAAAAAAAATTAGTTCTTACATGGGTTGTAGATATTGTTATTCTGTTCAACTTTTGTACAGAACTTTTAGTTTTTTATATGGGATGCCTAATTTGGCTGTAAATCATGAAAAATATAAAATATATTAGTTGGCCTATTTTCTCGCCTAAAATCGTATCCAATTTCATCTCTCCTAACTGAGATTTGCTTATTTTTTTTCCTATTTCAGCACAATGTTTACTTCTTTTTCAAACAATCTCTATGCTGTTATCCATTTTTATAGTTCTTTGCCTTATTCTGCATTGGTCTAAAAGCTTCATGGACAATAACTTGCAACAAAGACCAGTTCACTCAAATCTACCAGTGAACATCTTGTGCCAGCTGAGCTTTCTTCTCTCTTCAAATCATAAGATCAATGTAAATCTCATGAGACTCGAAATTAGGGCTTTATAACTCCACTATCAAACTTGGGATGTCAGACATGGGAACTCTTGAACCAAAGTTTGAAAGTTTAGAATGCAAGGTTGTCGAGCTAAGTAAAACAGATAATATACTTGAAGATGCTTTTCAAAAATCTCTTCACAGGTGCAACCTCAATAAGAGAATTCCCTTAAAGGAAATGTATTTATTGCTCGAAGTGATAACTAGTTGTTATGTTGGCAGGGGCCCCAATGATCTAGTCTTCATCAACTTTGTGGACCATGGCGCAGCTTATACATTAGGATTTCCAAATGAATATTTCGTTGCTGATGACTTCCATAAAATACTAAAAGAAATGAAGGAGAAAAAGATGTTTGGCAAGGTACCATTTCTCAAGACTGAACTAAGGATTAATATTTCATAACATATTTTATGTTTACATTAAATCTAATTGCACAAAAACAGAATCTTTATATTTGGCATTAACTAATCGAGGTGAGTGAATGAGAATGGATAAGAAAGGCATTATATTTTTCAGATGGTCCTCTACATCGAAGCCTGTGAATCAGGGTCTATCTTTGACAACCGTCTAGACGAAAATGGCAACAGTGAGTTAAACATACACTTACTATGCTGTTTTAACCAAAAACATATTTCTGATTAACATATCTGGAAAAGAGCATTTGGTTTACTAATAGTGTTGTTTCCTGATGGCCACCAATGGTACTCTCTTCCAAATGGTATCCATGGCTTTAATGGGTTAAAAGCACGAATGAAAATGTCATTGTTTTGGATATTTTTACATCTTTGGCTCGACAATCCATGAATGACCAAGGCAAATCATCACCGCAGGATAATCATAGTTCCCCAGTTTTTAACTAGAGCAAACGTGACTATAATGGAACTAATAAATGATTTACCCCGACAGCCCCATAAATACTTTGTCCCCCTAGATTCTGCCTCAGCCCAATCTTCTCAGTAGCTGATCAAATGCTCTCACCTTTGGATAAAATAAGAAACCTTAGTCTACTGCACACATCATGACCGAGAAACTAATGGAATTTCCAACTCATGATGTGTGCAGTAGACTAAGGTTTCTTATTTTATCCATATATATATATATATATATATATATATATATATATATATATATATATAGTGATCTCAGCTGTGCTCTATATTTCTTTTGCAATAATAAGGTAAAAATATTTAACAGGAATCATAATCAGATACAAGATATTTAGTGACTCATATTCTTGAATAGGATTTTTAATAAAATCACTTGCAGAGGATATTGAGATTATGAATAAGATTTATAGTTATAAATTAAATCATGTTCACATATTGAATATGATATTTGTCTTATTTACATACATAAATATAATTTCTGTCTTATTCACATCCAAGAATATGATATTCTTTTTCCACATTCACCATTTACTCTTGATTTTCACCCAGAATTACAACTTTGTGATTTGATTTTTGCTGGAAATCACATTTTATTATCTGATCTTCACCGTAATTCTGAGCACATCAATCATCTTACGGTTTTCTATGCAAACTACACTGATTTATTATGGAGTGACACATGGCCTATGTCCTTTGATAATCTAGCCTCTATTTCTCTCTTAGTAAATGCTAACCGTAAACACGACTTGCAATTTAAGCTGCATGTTTTATTACATAATAATAGCTTCAAATGAATTTTTCTCAAGAGGAAGTGGGGCTCTTCTCAAGACTCAAAACCTGAAACTATAAATTACTGGCTCAGTATTCAGTAAAGAGGAAGAACTTTAGAAAGAAAATATACCACTGCATTACTTTATTATCAAAATATATCAATATAAAGAGATATTTGGATTATATATATATATATATATATATATATATATATATATATATGGTTGACTGTATATATTATATATAAAAATTTAAAAGTTGTTTTTGCCAGTTATTTACTATTATTCGCAAAGATTAGAAGGAATTTTTGTCATTAGACAAACCTCAATAGGTTCATTTTCTAAAGAAGGACCACTAAAAACTATGAAATTATCAGTGTCTCATTAAGCGTTAGTTGTATGAAAACAATGCAAAGAACCAAAGTTTTAGTAAATTTAGTTTTCGACAACATTGGGTTAATAACATTTTCGACCTGATTCATAATAGCAGGCTCAAAAGGAAATCTTTCTGCTACTCTCAATAAGCTAAATTAGAATAATAATAAAACTTCCAAATTTGTTATTTAATAAGTTTTGTTTGTTCAGTTCTTGCAAGTACTCCAGCAGCACCAGGAGAGTTATCTTCGTCTACTTACTGTGATGGCAGCAACTGCCTGGGAGATCTCTACAGTGTCAAATGGATGGAGAGAATGGATAAGGTACCTTAATCTATTATTTATTTGCCACTATAAATTACTCTTCTATACTGTATCTCCCACAAATATCAACAATATTTCTTTTCATATCACTCAGGCATGTTCCAGCAGGGGATAATGCAATAATTCCATTGAGGGAAAGGAGTGACTTATTCAAACAACTTAGAAATATATTACACATGACAACGCTTAAAAGAAACTGTTATATGTGAAAAGGGCAGAATGTGCATAAATATAATATACAAGCAAAATTAAGAGAGATCTTTTTGATTTTTAACAAAACATGTTGCATGAATTAGGAAATCCCCTGAATTTAATTACATACCTTGCTTTGTCAAAAACGTTTAAACTGTTTTTATCATCTTTTTAATGTTAATTATATTGTTCAGTTTTATAAGTGTAAATTGATGATCTCACATCAAACATATTTGCATGTATCTCACATTCTCAAAGTTCAACAAGTAGAAATTGAGAATTGTTTTTATCTGATAAAAAATATGATTTAACAATGCATATTTTTTGATATCGAACCTTCAACAAATGCGAAGAGTTATTTTAATAATTTATGTTTCTCAGAATAACCTAAAACGGAACTAAAGTGAAAGCATTAAATGAAATGGATCCATAAGCAAGTCCGAGGGTTTGTTTTAATAATTCAAGCTTCCCAGGACAATCCAAAATAGAACTAAAGTGAGTGTTACATGACACAGAAACACAAATAAATCTGAGGAAGAAGAATATTTTAATAATTCATTTTTTTGATGATAATACAAAACAAAACCAGAGTGAAAGCATTAACTGACGTGATCACAAAACAAGCACAGGAGGGAAAATATTTTAATAACTCATAATTCCCAGGATAATCCAAAATGGAATTGAAGTCAAAGCCTTAAATTAAGGTGGAGTTCATTAATTCAGTCTATTATGGGCTTATGCTATACATTTATACCCATTCATATTTCGTTATATATGTGGCTTGTTAAAATTGCTCGGAATAAAGAAGTATATATCTTTTGCTTGGTGGAAGATGAGAGGTGCAGGAGATACAGTCCCAAATTGCTTCAAAAAGCCTGCCATCCATTTAACTTTTAACTTGGAATTTTCATTTTCTGTCTATCCCCTCAATTTTCATAAATACAACTGCTTTCCACAAGATAAATAATTGGATACATGTTTGCTGGGGCACTGTACACTTTAAAATTTCCCAATTAGTGACTGAAAATTTCCGAATTCCATCAATTTACCTGCTCCGCACAAGGTGGATAATCACATATACGTTTGTATAGGGCACTCGATGAGCTCATGCGTTACTATTTGCCTTCCAATCGTACATGATACAGATCTAGACCAGCAAAGGGCAGGCTTATTCTTCCTTCTTGTCACTCAGCTTTTGCCAGAGCCATTTGCCTATAGCTTTATCTTATCCACCAAATAAGAAACCAGTAAAGGAAAAAAACAGCAGTAAGAATAATGGGAATCAAGAATGAGTTTGAAAGCAATCTCAAGGAGAAGAAAAAATGGATTATTGCATTATTTTAGCCCCAATCACTATTTTTTTATTTTATTCTTTATTTTTCTTATCAGTTTTCATTTTATTTTTTATCTATTAGTTGATTTTATTGATTATCCATTTTATGTGTTATATATTCTGGGCTTAACGCAGGCCTGTTCTTAATTTTCTTTCTTTCTGTTCTTAATTTTTTAAAGATCTATACTTTTAGACATTATTGAATGAGCTCTTTTATTCAATGGAATATGAATGGTATTCAGAATCACATTGGTGATTTGAAGTGCTTGACAGTGTACAGGACAATCCATAGATCGTTGCTATCCAAGAAACACACCTAACACCTTGTTAGGAATTCAGTATACATGGTTAGGCTACCTACAGAAAAGATTACTTCTTGGTGGGTAGCAATAAAACATGT
The DNA here is from genome assembly GCA_019009955.1 of Riptortus pedestris. NCBI lineage: Eukaryota > Metazoa > Arthropoda > Insecta > Hemiptera > Alydidae > Riptortus > Riptortus pedestris. The sequence goes on from CM032228.1 coordinate 258,652,696, forward strand.
GGTAGCAACGTTAGAGATAACACATACAGCTGAGAACAACACTGCAAGCAGTAGCAGTCTCAGTTCACGCCCCCTTCCCAGTTACAGTATGCTCCATTTATCTTTCAATGAAGGAATCTCTTGACTTGCACCAAATACAGAACTAACTGAGACAATTACCTACTCCTTTACTATTTTTAGGAGATGTAAACGCATTAAATCCCATGAGTTACTCTCCTGTATGTAATAGGAAAGGAATACAGTTACAGAATATTTTAGAAGAATAATGCTTACTATTTCTTCTTCACGTATTGGATGAAGTTTACACTACGGTACATACCCTCACACCTGGAATGAAGCTATAGTTATACCAGTTCTAAAACCTTGGAAAAGCAAAAAACTAACCACAAGTTATTAGATGATTTCTTTGACAAATTCATTTTGCGAAGTCACAGAAAAGATGGCTAATAAAAGGCTTTTGTGGTTTTAAAACATGAACCACTGTTATCTCCTTTCCAATGTGCTTTTAAACCATGGCATTCCACTATGCGCCATATAGCATGGATGAAAAGCAAAATACTCAATGTATTCCTTGGAAACAAATTAGCGTTAGCAATATCACTCGATCTGAAGAAAACCTATGACTCTGTTTGGAGAAGGCTCATTCTCTCCCAGTTCATCGAATGGGGTGTCCAGGGAAACATTATAAGGTTCCTGAATAAGTATTTGTCTGAACGATTTTTTAGGGTAAGGGTAGGTACTGCTTTATCAAACGCCATTTCTGCAGGAGAATGGAGAGCCTCAGGGAGATGTGCTGAGCACAACCTTGTTCAACTTAGCTGTAAATTCGGTCATAAAGTATCTCCCCCAAGAAATATCATACAGTCTGTATGCTGATGACCTTATCTTAAACACATTAGCGCCTGCATAGAACACTTTAAATGAACTTCAAAAATGGTGTTCTATAACTGTTTATGATATCCATTGAAAAAACATAGTATACCATATTCACTCGTAAAAGAAATTATGAATACCCACAATTAACACTCCATAACACTTTTATAAATAAGACAGACAAACTGACATTTTTAGGGCCTACATTGGAATTCTGGAGACAGATCATATATGTAAATTTTCTTTGAAAATGTAATGCATTAGACACACCATGCATCAAAGTATTTTTAAATGACTTATATTTTAACAAATACATAGAAAGACAGAGTAAGCATAAACCAGTAGTCACAAGCATTTCAGAAAACACTATTGATTCAAATGTATTACAAACTCAAATACACTATAACAGAAACATGTCACTCCCTCCATAGAGGATAAATAACTTAAGCATTAATTTAACTTTAACAATATTTAATAAAAGATATCCTTTATCTGCCATATTTTATAGAATAGCTTATAAATCAATTGTAGCTAATTACTCAAACTCACATCACACTTTCACTGACGGATCCAAGACTGATTTTGGAACAGCAGCTGCAGCAATCATTAACAATGACATACACACTACAAAACTTAACAAAAATACAAGCATTTATGCAGCTGAGTTACAAGCTATAAATATTGCCCTTTCAAAATTCCCAGATTTGCTTATTCACACATTCCTTGAGTTCTTCATTCTCCTTGGAGAACATTACATTGCTCATCCTATTATAACCCAAATTTTTGGAAACATCGCACATCTTCAAAACCACATTACACTAGTGTGGCTACCAGTACACCAAAATTTTAGACTAAATTACTGAAGTTGATTAACAAGCAAAATTAGCAACTCAGAAACTTGCGTAGACACAAATGAACTAACAACAGATAATATAGTACTAGCAATACTAACGTACTCATGATTGGGAACAAAAATGGCTAGTAACAGACAATAAACTAAGACAAATTAAATCGACAGTATTCATGCGGACTAATAAAACTGCAACATATTTATGGAGGGAGAAAGTGATTTTAACAAAGCTCGGCATAGGCCACTTCTTCCTTACTCATGGCTATTTAATGGAGAAAAGAGGAGCAGCCCAGATGCAATGTATGCAATTTGACTCTTACAATAAAACACATACTGCCAGACTGCAAGAGACGAGATCATTTACAGATAGCCCACGACCTACATGACTTACTCACTGAACCTAGAACATACATACCCACTATACTTGAACATCTAAAAGACATTAAAATATACACAAATATTTAACTAATATACTTCATTTACAATTAATATTTTGTGTTTTAAAATAGGTTTTATAATTTCCTTATATACTTGGGCGAGCGAGTGTGTATGTGTATATGAGTATACACTCACTGGAGTGTGTAGTTATAGAGGAGTTTTGTGTCACCTGTAAAATTTTATATTTATATTATTATATTTTGTATATTTTACCTAAACCTTGATTATTTTAAATTTATTTAATTCATTTTAGGTACCTATTTCATTATTTAAATATTTTATGAATGATTTCCCTATTGCCCAATGTAACTTTGTTTTGATTTTCGGTTATTACATTTCAGTTTTTGTAGTTAGTTTTGAATTTTGTTTTTACTTATATTACTACTAATCCAACTTAGACATTAGGCTATACTAATATTTTCAAAGATGAACAGCAGTGGAGGTTATAAGATGGTCCTGAAATGAAACGTTCGCAAATGTGCTCATAACAAAAGCTAGTTATTTTGTTATTTAAAGTAACTTTGATTCTATACAATTTTGTCTTAATGAAGTATAAATGAAATTTACGCTAAAAGTTAAAGAGGGAGTAAATTTTATTGGGCACTAACCGCTTTTGGTGGGAAGGGGGTAGATAATGTGTAGTAATGACAAATACTATCAATGATTGTTATTTACATTGTACACATTGTTCTAAATAATGATGAGCAATTGGGTGGGAAAAGGTTTTCTTTTTTTCTTAATTTTTTATGAATCACATTTATTCTGCAAGACCCAAGAAAAGTATAGAACTTGCCATAGCTAGCAGAAAGCTATGGATGCAACACACATAAACACTGAGAATTAGTGTAATGTCTCTCATATTCACCTTTATTTCCAAACAAAAGTGAGGATGATATGCGATTTAAACTACAACTAAAGAAAAAAAAGTGTTGGTGAAGTGTATAGAGTTCTGACTGCTATTTATTAACATTGCTCCGTTAATATGTTACACATAACTGAGTATGCTATGAAAAATTATAAATCCTAAGTTACTTCTTCGGTCATGCAACAGAATAATTTTAATAATGGTTATTAAATAAATACATTTGTTGTTCTTGGGCCGCTTTTGGGATTAGATATTGTTAATATTACATAGTTCATAACAGAAAATGTTATCTGTTATTACAATATGTATGATCCATAATGTTTTGAACAATGAATTGGGGTTGAATAGTAACCACTTAACTTTTAGTCTGACAGACTCAGCAATAGACCATCGATCGCCCATGTTCTCCAAAAGCTTTAAAATTCAATAAAAGTAAATATCCAGACAAGAAATGTATTGAATTCCTTACAATAAATAACATTCACCCTCATTATTCAGTCTAGATATTTCCTGAGCAAAGCTACCTCAGTATTGATACTTAACAATGATGAATGATACTATCCTTGATAATGATTAATATTGCCCACAATATTTTGAACAATACAGAAGAATTGATAAGGATTTATTTTTTTTATTCTTCAAGACTAAAAAATTCACTTTACTATTCAGGTATATACCCCAAACACTGAAATGGGGAAATATACAAATACTGTGCACAATAAAGCCTTGCCAAAAAAATACTGTCATCATTGAGCCTCTAATGATTTCCCGAACAAAGCCACTCTTGGCTAGTTTTGATATAAGAGTAAAATTCTCACCATGCTTTTGACAGTCATGACACTAGTTTTGCTTTCACTTAGCAATAAGGGTTTCGAAATTGATGCAAGTTCAGCTGAGCACAATAATACCTCTAATGATTAATATCATACCACAAATGAGCAAAACAGTGAAAATGAAGGAGAATCAGGAAATGATGTACTGTATAATGTTCCTTAGCGGGAAACAGATTATTCAGTTGATAAGCCAGGCTTAGTCTGATTTAGCACTAAATACCTTCATGGCAAAAATTTTTATATATATGGTGACCACGTTCCCTTGAAGCAAAGTACTGGTAGGGTTTCTGTTTTCATTGTTTTAATACATCTAGGAGGCAAATGAGATATGGCAAAGGAGCTAGAATGAAATCTGGAGGCCGATCAAAATTAGAACTTACATTTCAGCTCAAACCAATAGGCAAATAAATATGTAATAATACAATTTGAAACAATCCCATATATTGCAGAACTAAAGCATCTCAATTCAAATGAATTGAAAGCTTGCCTTTGTTATCTAATTATTTTCTCAATATTCCCAAAGGAAGCAGAGAAAAAATCCTCTAACTGTTCCTCACCATTTGGCATGGAAAAGATATTTTGGGAGCAAACGTAATTCTAAACAATTTTTATTGCAATCTATTGTTTAAATTTTGATGACTTATCGAAATGTTGCGGGTCCACCTTGAGTTAGTTGCTCAATGGTTAGGCATGCACTGCATTACTAATTCGCAAAGACTATTCCAAAGGCGATAATTGTACAGTGGACGAGGTACTCATTCCTCTTTAAATCTGTTGTAAATCAAAAAAATACAAGCAGAATAAACCGGCCAAATACAACCTCAAACTGATGTGCCTTGCAGATGCCATGAACAGCTATTTGTACAATGTTTATTCATGCTGTAAAAAGGATACAAATTGTTCAAGACATACTCTAGAAATACAAAAAACAATACCTGCAGCCAGTGCTAAGACCACTAAACTAGTTTATCAGACAAATAAAAATATACCATATAGCAATAACATTAGTTTTATTTGTGGTACAAAAATAGAAGGATCTTTTTTTACTGGCAACAAACCACCACATAGTCTAATCGACAGTCCCCTTTCCCTAGCATTATTTCTCTTACAAATCTACTAAACATGGTGTGGACAATCTGGACCACAAATCTGCAGCCAATAATTCAAATAAACATCTCCTTCGACCATATATATTTTTTTAAAATTAGGGACATGAGCATTAGTAATGCCAACACACTGTATCATCTTTTCCCCAAGAAAAAGGAAACTGACAAGTACCTTTGTGTTACGGATCTGAAAATCAACCATCCTGTGCATCTTTCGAAAGGAGAGCATTTTCCAAAGTTCCAGTCGCTAGCTGAGCTCTTTAGAGCCAAAAAAAAGGTAGCAGGTACAAGAAATAACTTCAAGGAAGGGCTAAAAAACCAAACAAAAATATGGCAAGCAAGTCTGGCACTCAAGTCTTCCTCAAAAACCAGCCATTCATTTCGACTTCAAGAACCAGCTACACGATTTTACCCCTATCTTAATTTTTTGTTGTCAATATTTAGTTAAACTTTCCTTCATGCATTTCAAAGTCTTTTTTATAATTCATATTTTAGCTTGTCACCATTTTCGTTATTTAAAGTTGTGTACTACAATAATGCAGATAAGTAACAGTCCAACATTTAGAAAAAGTATAAATAAATTTTAAAAATGTCAACTAAAAAATATTATATATGTTTCAGTAATTGTTTAAAACTCTGAGAATGGAAATTTTCCCAACTACTAAACAAAAGCTTGATGCTATGCTAAGTCAGTTTGTGATGGTATTACAATTTTTAATGTGCTACGGTAGAATTTTTTTCTGATAATTTTATTATCTAAAATTGTTTAATCCATCTGACATTGAAATAAAATGAGCTGGCTCATTTATCATTGTTTATAGTCATTTTAAAGATTGAGCTAACTCTTTGAACTTCACAATCAATTACTATTGACAAATAAGTTTGCTGATATCCTCAGAAGCATTATTAAAATGATACGTATATTAAGTTTAAGCAATGCCTTGCCCTTGTTTTGGATTTGCATAAATAGAAGGAATTGAGGAAGATTGGACGAGCTTTGATGCTCGATGTAAACACGTCCCTCGAGGTTATTTCAGATTTCCTAATACAGATTCCCCTTATATTCCACTAACGAAATAAATGGACATTGCAAACATATCGATGTAAAAACACTTCTCTGTTGAAAAGATGCACTCAGCAGCACCTTTACTTTAAAACATTTCAATTTTCTTTCTTCAAACCCATTTCAAATTTTTGAAAACTCTTTGAGTGCACAAGCATGAAGGTCCTAATGGCTCCCAGATCCAAAGAGGAAAAGAATTTATGTAGTCAGTATACGGGTACGATTATTTTGCTAACAAAGTTATACAAGACCAATGCTTTAGTTCATAATCCAAAACTGAGCTCCAAATATTACATATAGCTGACAAGGCAAACTTTGACCTGTCTTGACCGGTGTTTTGATAGTGATTTTCCTTTAGGGAAATAAGCTATTACCAAAGGTCTTATGTAAAGACTTAGGCCTGCCTCCAAGATAACATTTCATTTCGATGCCTAAATTAATATTTATTGTGTTTGGGTATTTAGGAGGCATCTGTATAACTCAATGTCTTATTTTGGAAACTCAGAAAAAAACATTTTTGTAAATTTATAGATTAAACTTCGTTTACCGGCAGAATCATTTAAATGGGGGGGGGGATTTAGTATTTAGTAGGGGAGCACAAAAATATTAAATAAGAACATTTTCAGCATCTATTAAATATATGGAAATTTGTATAATACCATTTTTATTTGCCACAAATTTTTTTTCAAAATTATGTTAATATCCTACTTTAAACGCTTAGTATTGAGATTATTCACCTTCTTCTATACATGACCTGGAGTTAATTATGACTCAAGGGAAATCTACTAACATATGGGAATTGAATAACATCTTACCTCCATATCCAAAGGCAATATTACAGTGAACAATTTTAATGATATTTTCTAATTGATCTCCTCTGTCCTTGATTTAGAGTTTGAGAGCAGGATATTCAAGTCATTACCAACATAACAGTTTTTGTAAAATCTGTAAACATTCAGAATGTAAATTTAAAACACAAAAATCATTTTAATTATGTCTAACAAACTTTAAATCATCAGAAGACCTTTCATTGCGAAAAATGTTTTTCGAATGCAGGTTTATTGGATATTATTTTATCGTTCGAATTGTTCTATAATCATACGAGTAAGCCATTTATTTTTGTAAAATAATTTAATGATTAATTTGTTGTAGATGAATTTCACTGAAACAATATTCGAGCAATATGATGTAGTTCGGAGTGCTATAGCTGGAGACAGCAATGCATATTTGTATGGAGATTACAGAGTAGGCTTCCTGAAATTCGGGAAAGGAGGCTCGCCTAACAGATTGGCTTTGCTAGAGCAAGACGAATATGGAGCAGAGGTAAGCGACACCTGCATTCAATTAGCTGTGCAATAGCTGACAATCGAATTCCCGTCAGTAGGAGTCGGGCTTTACTCAAAACTAAAAACACAAATAGATAAAAATAACTCTCTAAATATTCCAGTTAGGCAAACTCATATAGAACAATAACTCTAGGACATCATTTAGTCGACAAGATTGCTGATATAACATTTAAAATAACAGCATTGCTTTTTAATTTTGGTTTTACCCCTTGAATCGCACTTTTGCTGATATCATTTACAGCCATTACCCAACTATGATTACATACAGAATACAAAATGTGATCTTCGGAGAGTTGACATATGAGTGAATGTGTGTTTACGTATTTATATAAAATATAGCCTTTCCAAGGCTGATTTAGAATTACCCAAACCAAATATACTTAATTTAAATCATTTCTAATTAAGATTTTTCCAAAACAATTTAAGTATTTTTATTATACCAAATGGGCAGGGTTCTTTAGCTTTCTTTCTAAATTCCTTGGAATAGTACTGTTATGAATAATATATGTAGGCATTTTTAAGTACGATTTAGAATTTTCCAAATTAAAGTTAAAATTTTCAGCAAGTAAAAATCAAAATGGGTAATTTTGTTTTTCGACTATAAGTTCCTTTAAAAAATTAGTTATTTCATTAAAAATATTAATTTAAGAAATAAATATGTTAATGCTTAAATGTTATTTATTAATGTCGACTTTGTGCTACTAAGGCAGATTGGGACGGCTCCCCCCCACCACCAGGCAGCTAAGCACCAAAACTACTCAATAAACCAAAAAACTAATTGGTTTCGGTGAGATTATTTGAAGAAGGACATTCTCTTAAAGATGCTTCCTTAGCTGGACTCCGTCTGAAAATGGGATATTATGTAGACAAAAAATACAGGTGTGATGGCCAATTTGAATATTAGGATGAACTGATTATATGTGGATGATGTTGAAAGCTCGTATAATAGTGTAAAGAGGGCATAGCAGTGCAATATTATTTCAAAATACCTTCAATTGGTCATCGTGTGAGATAGTAAAAAGTCTGTCGTCTAGGGCTCTGCAAACATAGCAGATTTCCCATGGAATGGCCTCTTCTTGTCTCATCTTACTATCTTTTCTGCATTTTTCCTTTAAGAAGAAGACAAAGCCTATGCAAACAGAAATTTAAATGTATACTGGAAATGAGATTTCTAGTGACTCAGTTCCTCAAAGTAAAGATCAGACAATAAGTGGGGTTGACTAAAAACATAAAAATACAAATAACTCACTTAAAGATTGAGAGAAGAAAAAGAGGATCAAACAACAATTGTTGAAAATTAATAGTTTACCAAGATTGGATCTATACCATTATTTGAACTGACTTATAAAAACTGAAATATTTCAGATTTTCAAAGCTCAGTCCCCCTCTTTAAACCTCCTATTTCTGGTTGGATTTCAGAAACTAATGAATGTGATCTTTAGTGTAAAATGGAATTGTTAAATATTGAGTGTAGTATAGATCAAATAAATATTTTCGAGTCGAGAACATAAAATCTTAATTGATGATGTCATCACAAGACTTATTTGCATGTGTCCTACATAATACAGGTTCATTGAAAATAATATATATTTAAGCCTGGGATAAGATGTTTCATTATATCTGTTGAACCAGTGAATAAGTGGTTAAGTCCACTTACTCACTGGTCGACTTAACCACTTATTCACTGGGGTTACAGATATATTGTTATATAAAAGTGGGGCTTTACTAAAGACTAAAATTAAAAAATGCAAATGTCTCAGTTACTAATTGAGATAGAGGAAAAGTGTATAAAACAAATTTTATAGACCAGCTATACTCAAGTGTCCACAAAACCCCTGTGGGGGGCTCTGCAAGAATTTAGAAAACAATTCGAAACACCTCTCTCTCTGGTCGACTGTTCCACAATACTCTTTGACAGACTTATCACATAGAAGACGCTAATAAAGAATGCACATATAGACATTTTTGCTTTATTTTAGGATTCCATCAGCAAAAAAGTTTGAGAACCTCTGTTATAGACAATTTGCAACAAGATTAGATATATAAAACTTTTTGATTCGACTCGAATAATAGAAATATTTTGAAATGTTGATTTCCCTCCCTCTCTCTAGCCCCTGCTCTGATTTCAGCCAGTGGTGACTACATCAACAATATTAGTTTTACAAGAAACACTCATATATTGAATTTGGTAAAGTATATTTGGAAATATATATGCATATAATTATTGAACGGGCCTCATTTTCGTCGATCAAGAATTTGAAGCTATTTTTTGAAAATTACATCATGAATCCCAATACATGATTTCATTTCAATAAGCTCCACAACCCCTGCCAAAATATTGCCAATGTTCCGTACAAATGGCACCACAATGAACAATAAATATCTAACTTTTTTTATTTTGTGCAACATATTGTACTACTATTTCAATTATAATCCACACACAATCAGCTTTCTTGCCCAACATTGATTATTCCAGAACTTTATTGTAGAGCTATGGGCTAAGGAGCACCAGAGATGAGGCTCAACATTTTATTTCCACTGGAGAGATGACAACCATAATGCTGAAAACCTCAGAATGAATCAGTCCAGTGTTGTCAGAGGTAATTGATGGACGTGGTGGAGTATATGGAAATAAAACTTGACGAGGAGAATTTAAAAGTGAATGTAAATGTCCTCATGGATACAACACACCCCTCGTGCATATGCCCCCCCCCCCTCTACATAAACACAGCCCTGCCCACTAGCATCTCTCTATACAGCCTCTATGCTTTCATGGCAAATTCTATTTTATAATTATATATTTGTAATGTAACTATTGTGCACATTTTTGAGGATTAATCAAGAAGACATATGCTGAAGTCGCAGCTCCCAAAGATATCATTATAAATTTGGAAAAATCTTCCGATTTAAACCGAAACATGCCACTAATGGGAACTGTAAAAAGCAATGCCTCTCAGTCTTTGATACAAGAACCACTTGCCACTGTACAGAACCTTTTAAATATTATATCTCGCCTCGAAAAGAAAATTACAGCGTTGGAAACAAGACTTTCCTCAGAAAAGAAAAAGCACAATGAAAGTAGCAAATTACCTAACCTCGAATCTTCAAGTGGTGCACAAGGAACATCAATGGCGGCAGTAAATCCTACAGCTAGTCAAGTGAGTACTGGAACCTCAATGCTGCACAAGACTGTGCCTCAAGAAATGAAGGAACCTTTGCAGAATGAAGATCAAACTCCTTAGAAACGTCTACTAGATGCCAGCAAATCAGCAGATGTTATTAAAAAGGTAAAGCCACCTATTAATTCTTCTAAAAAGAATAATCTAGCACTAGTAAATGAAACAAACGCTTTGTCGAAAGGCAAAAAACCTAAAAGCGTTAAAAAAAAAATAATAGGTACTACTAGTTATTTCGTGAGATTTCTACCTATTAGTAATTTTATTGTTTTAACATTCTACAGTCGTATACACTTTTAAATCTGAAACCTATACTTTTACTCTATGACTATTCTCCAGTGGAATATTAATGGTTTAGGCAGACATTTGGGAGAACTGAAAAAACTCATTAAAGAAATGTCCCCAAATATATTAGCAATACAGGAAACTCATGGTGCGCCTACTGTACGAACTCCTGTCCATGGATTTACTGAGTTTAAAAAAAGATTGCACAACAGGCGGTAAAGCATCTGGTGGTGTATCAATATTCATAAAGGACCACATTTACAGTGAATATGTACCAATCCGCACTGTTTTACAGGCAGTAGCGGTTACAGTATACATTCCATATAAAGTGACTCTATGCTCCATTTACATCACTCCCAAAGAAAAATTTGATAGTGATGTCTTTGAAGACCTCCTATCTCAACTGTCCCAGCCCATGATATTACTTGGTGACTTTAATTGTCGAAATTGTGCTTGGGGGTCGGACATATGTGACTCTCAGGGTATGAAGCTATTAACAAGTGTGGAAAAATATGACTTAATACCATTAAATAATAAGACCCCTACCCACTTATGCCCCTTTACAGGACCATATTCTAATATTGATATCACAATTAGTTCCTCGTCCCTTTTCTTACGATTAGGATGGGAAGTCTACAATGAACCTTGCGGTAGTGACCATTTCCCGATTTTTATTAATACTGAATCTAATCAAAACTATTCAATTTCCAAACATTCCTCGATTCAACACAAATAATGCAGACTGGCCAAAATTTCAGAATTATATTATTGGCAATATAAATAAATGTGCTATTAACTCAATAGAAGAATTTACAGAATTTATAAACCAAGCTGCAAGTAATTCTATACTTAAAACAGTTCCAAAACTTCAGAAAAATCCGTGTGCTGCAGCTGTAGCCGAACGAAAGAGGACATTGCGAATCTTCTCTAGATGTCCAAGCCCTTTTGCCCTAGAGCAATATAAAAGAGCAAAAGAGAAAGCTAACGCCATAATAAGAAAAAGCAAAAAGCAATGCTGGAAGGAATTTTTTTTTCATCCATAAATAGGCATACACTATCTAAAGAAATTTGGCAACATATAAACAAAATTCGAAATAAAAAATATTGGCCTCCAATTTCCGGCCTAAAAATTGGTGATACAATTATTCAAACCCCTTTGAACATCAGTAACACTCTCTGGAAATATTATCAATCAACATTTGATGTCAAATCTAAAAATAAAAAATTCTTGCAATACAAAAAATACAAAGAACAAATCCCGATTCAGATTCTTTGTGGCACTTCTCACCCATTGAATGAATTATTTAGTATGCGTGAATTGAAATATGCTATTTAAAAGGGTAAACAATCTGCACCTGGAAAAGATGGTATATGTTACAGTATTCTTAAGAATCTCCCTAATGTAGCACTCATCCGCTATCTTCAACTTATTAATAATATTTTCCAAATTGGCGAATATCCAGAAGTATGGAAAGAGTCTATAATTATACCTATATTGAAGCCCAACCAAGACAAGGCTCTCCCATCCAGCTACAGGCCGATTACCTTAATCAGCTGCCTGTCAAAGCTATCCGAAAGAATGATTAACAAACGTCTAGTATGGTTTCTTGAATCAAACCAACTCCTTTCTAATTACCAATGTGGTTTTAGGCCTAATTACTCCACCATAGATCACATAGTAAAATTAGAAAGTAACATACTAAATGCATTTATAAAAAAGAAACTCGTACTAGCCGTTTCATTTGATATTGAAAAAGCTTATGACACAGTATGGAGAAGATCAATCTTGTCTCAGCTGGCTGAATGGAATATTCAGGGAAGAATACTTATGTTCATAAAGTCCTTCCTTAGCAATAGAACATTCAAGTTAAACAAGGGGCATCTCTCTCAGACTCATTCATACAGACCAATGGCGTGGCACAGGGTAGTGTTTTAAGTACCACACTATTTAATGTTGCAATCAATAATGCCTCAGAATATATACCACCTGATGTGCATTACTGCCTGTATGTTGATCATCTGATCGTCTACTCAATCTCAGCTCACTTTGATGTGGTAACAGAACGCATAAAATACACCATAAATAATTTAGAAAAGTGGAGTGAGGAAAGCGGTCTAGGGTTTTCCACCAACAAAACCAAAACTATCCTCTTCACTAAAAAACGATTGCAACCACCTCCTTTATATCTGTACCAAAATAAAATACCTTCAACAGACATAATAAAATTCTTAGGAGTAATCTTCGATAAAAAGATGAACTGGGTACCTTATATTAAAATGCAATCCAAAAATACAAAAAATCGCTTAATATACTGCGAGTTATTGGAAACACAAAATAGGGAGCAGGTCGAAAAACTATGATGCTGGTATATCGCTCATATACGAGATCTATTTTAGATTATGGAAGTATAGTTTACTCGGGAGCCAAACCATCTATCTTAAAAATCCTCGAGGCCATCCAAAACACAGGCCTAAGATTAGCAACAGGTGGCTTCCGAACAACTCCAAGCATAAGCTTGTGTGCAGAAACTGGAGAACTTCCATTAAATCATCGATATTCATATAATATCATGAAATACAGCATAACAACACTTTCCAGACAATCATGCCCTTACATTGAGTACATCACACAAAATCCAAACATGGCCGATTATATAGATAACCCCAGTTCGCATAAACCCTATCACTTCAGACTGTTTCAAACGCTACTTACTTACAACATTACATTACCAAACATTTATCCCATACAACACAAAACAGCACCCTGGCTAATACATATACCAAAAACTAACTTCTCCCTTAAAAAATTCAAGAAATCAAACCCACTCTCTTCCTTACACTATAAACACGAGTACCGGAACATACTTACAGAAAACAGGACAAGACTTTTCATATATACAGGTGGTTCTAAATATGCAGGAAGATGTGGCTCAGCCACCATAGTGGAGGACCTAGTACTAACGTGTAGTCTACCGGACGTATCAAGCAATTTCACTGTTAGCATGCACAGGGCTTACTTCTTGGACTGCAACACCTTATTAACGTACAACAAGACAACATTCATGTTTTTACTGACTCCTACAGCTCTATACAATCAATACTTGATCTTTACTCAACTCACCCACTCACAAAATAACTTCAGGAACTATTAACTAACTTACAGACACAGATGGATAAAGTAATAACTATCCATTGGATACCAGGACATTCAGACATCACGGAAAATATCTTGGCTTAACATGCAAAGTTAGCAACTCAACTTGACATATTACACACTGACCACATTACAGGACGCAATGCCATTAAATTCATTAAAAAAGGGATCAACTTAAAATGGGAAGCGGAATGGCATCAGACAGACACAAAATTACGAGAAATAAAAGACACTATCCGTGAATGGCTGTCAAGTAATCGGTATACTAGAAGAGAAGAAGTAGTCCTTGCTCGGTTGAGGCACGGCCATTCACACCGCAACACAGGGACACCTCATGACTAGGACTGAGCCACCATTATGTACACTGTGCAATACACAACTGACTATCAAACACTTACAGACTCCAGACTAATAACCGACAAGAACTTACCCACCAACCTATCAGAACTACTACACGACAACAGCCCATACATAACAAAAATTATGAAACACCTCAAAGACACGAACATTTACAACCAGATTTAAGATTAAATAATCAAACACTAGACTAGAATAATATCCACTGGAGAATAAATAAATAAATAACCGTACTTTTACCTACCTCTGTAGATTTTTTAACCTTTTCTTTTTTATTTTTATAAGGTGGCTTTACCTATACTATTTCAATATTATAACAAAAAAATGTGTGTTTCGCTTATATTGCGGCATACCTAAATAAATAAATTTTTGAGGATTATGTTTCAAAATAATTTAAAATTAAATAGTTACATATATACAATATGCATTAATAAGACAAAGTTTTCCTTTAATTGTGTTATGTTAAAAATTGTTATTTTATTTTTTTTTTAATATTCTATTGTTCAGATCGAGTTGTTTTAATATGGTCTTTATGTCTAGACAAGTAATTATTAATTTTAACTATTAGAATAAATTCACTTGTTAGCCCCTAAGTCGGTTATTATTGTTGGTATCTCTGATGATGAGGGTGTAGGTAGATTGCTGAAGTACTAACCGTCTACTAATTTATTTTGGAAGCTCAACAACATTTTTTTCCGATAAACCTGATTTATGACTCTCACCTCCAGCGATAATATCAATAAGGGTTTATCTCATTTCACCTTGTGAAATCAATGAATTAAATTTGAGAAGTAGTTTTATTTTCTTGTTATGTTTGAAAATGGATAAAAACAAATAAATAAAAGATCTTTATTTCACACAGACAGTAAAAATCCTAAAATTACTGATTAGTCAGATAGTACTCCCTCAAATTAGGCGTAGTCGGGGAAGTATTTGATAGAGTATTGATTAGTTTGTGTATGTTGCAGGCGACTAGAATAAACAGCCGTGATGTCCCTCTCTACATTGCTCAGAAACAACTGGCCAAAGCTACTTCACCTCCTGATCTACTCCAAAAGAAAATGAAATTAAACAGAGTTGTAAAGGTAAAATGTATACATCTACCAATATCAATGAGCATGCATTGATTATATTACACATAATAACGTTTGAAGGTGTGCTTATTGAATAAGGACCTTTAGTGTCTCTCCATTTTAACACTATCCTTTTGGTAGTCATTTTTTAAAGATCCTTTCTTCCTTGACCCTTCAGACTTCTATTTTCTGTCTGTTCCTAGCAAGTGACCAAGCCTTAAGAAGGGCTTGGAAGGAACTAAAATTTTATTAAGGAATTTACTGGTTAGACATAAAATATAAACCGAATGCCAATCATCATTATTTTTTCCATTCTTTCTTTTATTTTCTGAGATCAACCCATTAGTTCGGCCTATAGCACTGATGTTTTCCTATTCCACTATCAATAGGAGTGTAGAAAGTGGTACTGATGATAGCATTGTATACAGCACCACCCCTCTACATGGTTCTTCACCTTTTCTCACCACATAAAAAGTCCGTCACGCAGGGGCTGCGTAAACTAAGCAGATTTCCCACGTGAAGTAATACAATAGAGAGATCTCCATACAAGAGCCCAACAGTTACGGCAAAGGGCCGAACTAGGTTTTGGCGGGAAATTCAAAAATCCGGTATCGGCCCAAATTTAATAAAAATGCAAATATCTCGGTTAATATTCAAGATAGGGAATAAATGTATAGAACAATATTTATAGTAAATTTAATTTGCAATAAGATTGATTCTATACAATTTTTCGATCCGACGCATAATAACGGAGATATTTTGAATTTTCCGAAAATCCCCCCTCTAAACCCCCCTCCCACTGGACCGATTTCAGCCATTAACGAACTTGATCTTCCTTTTTACATAAAACGATTAAATTCCGAGTTTGGTAACGATCAAACAAAAATTGCGACCGCTAGAGCGTTAACAGACAAATATATATATATATATATATATATATATATATATATATATAGATATATATATAAAATTTTGAACGGACCTCATTTTCGTCATCTCCTGGGTAGGATCGATGGACATTTGAAGAAATTTTTCGAAACTCGCGTCATGAGTACGACCTCAATAGCTGATTTCCCTTAAGGGAAATCTGCTAAAACCCAGATGTGAGCCCCTTTAACAAATCACCCAGTATATAAAGAGGTGGTATATGAAGCTTTCTGGTTTAATTGTGCTCTCACATCCTTAAAATGCTATACTAATCTTTGACCACTTGGCCAGAGGAAGGCTATCCAACTACTCCAGTATTCCTCATATAATTCCGGATTTTGGCAGAGACTATCAAAATGTTGATCATATTGCTCTAACTCAAAATTATGTACCTATAACCTAAACTGAAGAGCATTACTGGGTCCATGCTCTAGTATAGAGAACAAATTGATTTGATCCTATCCATAGTCTTTGCCAAATAAGAATGCAGAAGAATGAACAGGAGAGAGCTCAATCTACATTGTAGGTGAATTAAAACCATAGTCCACAAATTATATATATATATAAAGATGGCTGGTATTTGTATGCTCAATGTACAGCTGGTGAAAAATGGATTCTGAATAAGGTACTTCTTGGCATGTTCTACCGGCCATTTCTAGTATCAATACTCTATATCTATTTATATAATCTGTCTCTTATAAAATAAATGAAAGTAATATTTTATTTTATAATTAACAGAATACATTATATAGGACCATTTATTAGAAAGTTATAAAGAACTATTAGTAATGCAGCACGAAAATAATGTAACCACCATGTGTGTCTCATGGTTAAATGATTACAGTGGGATTGTAAAATGTCCCCCCTAGACATTATTCTCCTGAGCATGATAACAGTAACCTGCGAAATAGAAGGTTGGCAAATACCCTGTATATTCACAGGGGCAGAGTCAGGAGCTCTTGACACACCAGATGGCACAAAGTTCAGTGAACAGGTACAAGCAGCTGGCAAGGATTACATCAGCCGGGAATGGGCTACAACGTGCAGACTAGCAAAATGGGTGGAATTATGGAAAAATTCTTAAAGAATGCCAACTATGCAAGGCTGACCTGCAACTGGCTCTCATCAACTCAATTCTTTCTTGGTTATATTAAATCCACTAACTATGTAATGCAAGCTCAAGCTACTCTTGTAGAAGCTGACAGATCACAGGACTCTTAGAATGCCTGAGGTTCAATATAGCAATACCAGAGAACTTCCAGGCTTTCAAGATATCTTTGGAATATTGAAGAATTGCCACAAAGAAAAAAAAATATAATATTAAAAAATATATCTTCATGAAGGTTATCTTAACCTGCCTGTACTTCCTTACATTCCAGAAGTTTGAAAATAGCAATAAGACAGCCAGTGTTAGATGCCAGGCATACAAAAAAAATACCTTGGTTTTGAAATACTAAGAGAGAGTAGAAGCCATGTATCAAGGGTCTTTTTCTAGGCTGCTACCAGTCACAATATGATTCCGAGCAACATCCGCAATTTAAAGTCATGGGTTTTGTATGTATGTATATTTAACACTTAATCAGAGAAATAATAGATTGGAAGCAAAGGAAATGTGGGTCTGGCATAAAATCACTAGAAAAAGTTGGACTAAAAAAAAATCCAACAAGGAAGTTCTAAATGAGTTAAGTGAGGGGGAAAGTTTTATCAAAGCCATGGATAAAAGGAAAGACTTGCTGGGTATATCATAAGGCACGACTTCATTAAAAATATATTTGATATTTGAAGGTAAGGTTCTTGGGCATAGGGACGCCTATGGAAATCCTATTTTGAAAACGTCAAGCATCTTATGGATTTGGGTGAACATAGTAATATGAAAAGAACAGTTTCCGATAGAACTTAATGGTTGCAACTACAAGGCGTAGCCTTTAAATAATGATGAATAGGAGCAAATGGAAATGAGTAGAATATGGTGGTCTTTATTCTACATAAAGAGGTATAAAAAGAAAGCCTTAAAAGAATTAAGTAGACCGGATGAGGAAGAGCGAGGCTGTATGATGCCTACGCATCCTAATAGCATTACTTTTATTTGTTAATATCGGGAATATGCTCTTGTAAATAAGATGACAAGCAGTG
Source organism: Riptortus pedestris (assembly GCA_019009955.1). Lineage (NCBI taxonomy): Eukaryota > Metazoa > Arthropoda > Insecta > Hemiptera > Alydidae > Riptortus > Riptortus pedestris. The sequence goes on from CM032228.1 coordinate 258,671,175, forward strand.
AAAGTGCTCTAAAGAATCTCTTAGTACCAAAGTTCAAATACTGCTTTCAGATGAGTTGGGTGTTCACCAAATCTGAGTTTTGAATACTGTTATCTAAATGAAAGACCTATAACCATAGCAGACATTTTATTATATTAAAGATAATTCTGTGAAATTCGCACTGTTTCTTATAGATATAATGTGGGGCTTAATAACATTTCTAATATTAGAAGGAAACTTTCAATGCTTAAGTACAGCGTTCATCCAAAATAAAAAGTCAACTGAAGGAACTGCTATGAAGGAGTCATAAAAGAGGATATTCTAAGCAGGTGAGGGATGAATATCAAGGAGATGGGCTCCACTATTTTAAGCTGCTATACGTCGGAACTAACCCTAAGAAACTAGCCATCTTGCAAGTGGGATAATTAATGATTATATTGATAAATACCATAGAGAGACAGTTGACCTTGATCATTTAAACTAATCAAGTTCTTTTTAGCTAAGGTCAGTTTGAATTAAGAAAAAAAGCTTTTGTGCCCTCAAGTCATTTCAGTCTATAATTGTAATAATAGAATCATTAACATAATTTAACAACCATTACAAAAATAATTAAATAAATATAGCAAATAGCTCCAAAAATTGGATTTTGTAAATATTGTTTAAAGTATGTTAACAATTTAATTTTTACAATTACTGAATAGGAGCATGAAAGGACCATAAAACTTGTAAAGCATGTTAACAAAAAAAAAAAAAATCGAAAGAAGCTAATTTAGTTTTTAGCAGATTTCCCTCAAGGGAAGTCAGTCTATTGTCATTGTACTCATGACACGATGATGTGGGTCAATGAAATGTGTACAACTAATCTCATTGCAAATTTATTTCTCTATAATTGTTGTTCTATACATTTCTTTATTACATATATAATATATGTGACGTAATATAATTTATATTGCACGAGTTATTTGTATTTGTTTGCCTTCTGAGTCCCCTCCCCCCCCCCTACTTTTAGACATCACATACTAACAATAAACCAATATATCATGAAACATCTTATTCCAGACTTAAATACCAAATATTGTTTAATGAGCCTCTAATACGTGACATACATGCAAATAAGTTGAGATTTAAGTTCTTGACTCAAATATGTTTATGGAAAAATTAAAATATCTTAGTTGATATTAAAAGGCAGTAACTGACTTCATCCAAAAAAGAACTTGATTAATATTATAAATAGTTTATATTATTATAACTCAATATGTATTACTATTGCTGTCAAATATTATATATTGTTTACATTTTAGTTATTTGTCAAATTCCATAACAAAACATATACTGTACTAGAGGGTCATTAGGAAGCAAAACTTGTAAAATTATGTAAAAAGAATTAATATAACAATAGTAATGTTAATTTAAGTTTTTTACCATGGCTAAATATAAAAAAATTGACAAGTGTGTTTTTACAGGGAAGAAAATTTGCTGATGATCTAATCTCAGATATTCTTAACTACTTAGCGAATGGAGATGAAAAGGTGATTGCAGGTTTGGAAGATAACAGCTACCGTTTGACTGAAGATGATCACTTTCGCTGTTATAAATCCTTAATCTCGTCTTTTGAACAAAGCTGCTATAAAGTATCAAAGGTAAGCGCTCAAGAATTACACAGCTTTAATTATTATTTTAATTTGAGTTGTAGCCATATCTGTTTTAGCAGATTCCCTAACTCAAAGGCAGGTCTGATTCTGTGCTGGCTGAGCAGGCGTGAATTGTACTTTGTGCTACAATATGTTTTTCCAACTTGCCTCAGGCTGTATATTTTTTTGTTTGTTTATTTTTATGTAGAACTTTCAATTATATTCATTTTATTAGCATTTTAACATTGCATATTATTGACGATTACTTGAAATACTAATAGAATTGCTTTTGTTACTCAGCAACTCAGGCTAATCGGGACGGGTAATCTACAGGTTACCACCCTTTTCTAGCCAGGGTGGGATTTTAGGATGTTATTTAATGAATTCTGTCACTAAATAATTTCCTTTGCCCAGGCGAGAATCGGACTCGCCACTCTAGGTTTACCATGTGAGATTAAAGTCAGCGCTTTAACCTGAGCCCCTACAAAGTCATTATAAAGTCTTGTAATAGACTTTATAATGATCTTCCAATGTATCTAGGAAATTATGAAGCCCAGAAAAGCGATGCTGTTAGGAAGACTCAGGAATGTGACAACTGACTTCAATTCAAGATTTCGCCTCATTTCTATGTGAACAGATTTCTAAATCAGTTGACCTCTTGATGAGCTGACACCTGATTCCTATCGACATAATAATTAATTATAGCATATAATATTTAATAACAATGTAGACAAATAGAACAGTTGAAGGTAGAATTTATAATCAACTTAAGAATTATTTCAATTCCTCAATTTTTAAACTTAATGTGGAAAAATACTCAGTGTAAATATTTCACATCAGTTTCTTTTTTGTGAGTTTTCAGTTTGAGAAATACTAGAGAAAAGAGGCCGACAATAAACAATTAATCATTTGTGTTTAAATTGTTGATCACGCCACCTCTCACATCACAGCTGAATGCCCTTTTGTCTTTTTCGGCATTGTCCTCTGATCATGATCATGAAGAGAAAATGCATTTTAGTTTTAAACATTATGTTTTGTCTGAAGCTATTCTTTTCATATTGCATTAACTAATAGAATTGAAGAGATATTTGATGCCTTCAAAAAATGACTTTCTGTACCTCCTTCTTTTCCTGTGCTCAATATTTTTCAGTTACCCTCTTCCAAAAATCGTATAATTAAATATATTTTTTTGAAACTTTTATATTTTATGACACACTCTTTAAGTGTCCCCCTCCTTTCTACATGGCTTTCATAAACCTCCCAATTTGTTTTTATTTTTAGTCCATCTTGTTCTAATGGTTGTATCACAAATCCACTTTTCCAGTGTCTATTTCTGATTAATGAAGGGTCCAACTTTTGCTATAATAAAGTAGTCCATTTGAAGCGAATGGCTTTAACAACTTTATATTTCATCTACGCATATCTGCTTATTAGTTAGATTCCATTGTTTCGGTATACTACCTACTTTTGTCACCCGCCATGGCCATTTACAGAAGCAAAACAACTTTAATTTTTAAGTTATAGAGTTTCCATCTTTCGTGTTCTTCACTGCATAAATTTGACTTTCAGATAAACCTTAATAGCCCTACCAAGCTCTCAACTTCTTGTGCCAATTCTTTAGGCCACTTATTCTTTTCCTTTCTGAACTTGCCTAAAATTTGATCCTTAAGTCACTTCAAATTTGTGACTTGATTTTTCGATCTCATCTCTATCCCAAAGTTTTCTTGCTGGCTATTTAAATCAGCCTAAAACACTCTTGGTTTTCTCATGAAATGCTTCTTGAATTGCTTTTGTTCTTTGGAGAACAAAAATAAATAACCTTCAATATTGTTTGTAATAATTAAGACATATTGTAATTAATTGTCGAAACTTGTATGTAATCTGGTATGTACTGTAACAGGAAAAACCTATCTGCCGGCCCATGGGGTCTTTTTCAAGAAATATTTGATCAGAACCGTGGGAATCTGGGTGAGAACTGTATCATATATCAATCAGTTCACACAAACACCTACACACACCACTCTGTTCTTTATATGGACCTCTTTTTTGCCGCATATGGATAGGATTGATGGACATTTGAGTAAGGTTTCGTATATTGTGTCAGGAAAATAACCTCAATATGAGATTTTCTAAGAAAGTTGCTATTAGTTAACATAATTCCACCTTGTAAATATCGAAATGAATATATTGGTTACTAGAACAGGCAATTTGCTGAGGAGAGGTATTTATTATTTTAGTATTTACATAATTATGTTTTTTTTTATTTTTAATATAATAGCACTATTATCTCTCCTTTGAAATATTGTGAATCTTCACCATTATAATCAGTTTTTACACTTCATATGCACACACATTTCTCAATCGTTGCAAAACACTCACTTTTTCAAGTACTTTTACAAAGTATTCACGACTATAATATATATTTATTAATTTAATTGATTAAAACATTTTTTTACGCTATCATATAGTGATTGGCATTTCATTGCTATCATTTTATGGCTGTGCTCAATTATTTCTATTTGACATTATTTTTTGTTTACCATGCTCGATATACAAATATATCTTTAATTGTTGCAGCATACTTACTTCTTTAAACACCTTTACAAGTTTGCAAACATTTGTGCTAAAGGGCCTTCTGAGACTGAAGCAAAAAGGGCTTTCCAAGTAATATGCAGCCAACAGAATGTACAATATGATTTGATTTTGTAAATAAGAAAATAAATGCAGTATTTCTGGACTTTTATTCATTTTTCAATCCTCATAAGGTGGAAATAAATGTTGCATTAAAAATTTCCCTTGTCCAGGGTTTCAAAATGGCAATAGCGATGGTAATGGGGATTATCAAGGAAACTAACTGTCTACTACACTACTCAAATTCTCACTGGGCATAAAACCACGACTCGACAAGAACAAAATAACAGGGTATTATGAATTTTTCGAATGCCCTTCCCCATTATTCCTCGACCAGTCAATAACTATGTATGATTTTTAGTGTCTAGTAAAACGGTTACATATCGAGTATGGTTTATACCATATCAACATTTTCCAGTTAAGAATGTAAAACCTTAAATGATGAGGTATCACACAACTGATTTGCATGTGCCTCACACAGTAAAAGTTCAATGAAAACAATATTTGGTATTTAAGTTTGCAATATGTGGTTTATTACCTATATATATAGCAGCTTTTACATATTTCCTCTATATGGTACCCTATGTGGAAGGATTTTATTTTTCTGCACATCCCATGCATATTTGCATTATATAGCAGCTTATTGTTAATATAACATGAGTAGGAGTGGGGCTTTACTCAAGGCTGGAAACTAACAAATGCAAATATCTCAGTTAATATGCAACATATCGAAAATACCTAAATACCACCATTTATATACAATTAGATTGGTTCTATACAATTTTTCGATCTGACATATAGCAGAGGAGTTACTTTGAATTTTCCAAATTCCCTCGTTTTGATTTCAGCCATCCATGAACTTGATATTTAGTTTTACATTGAACACTAATATATTGAGTTTGGTAACAATAAAATAAAAATTGTGACCACTACAGCAGTAAAAGGAAAGTAAGTGTAAATTATATATATATATAATTTTGAAGGCACTTTATTTTTATCTCCTAGGTAGGATCGATGGATATTTGAGGACATTTTTCTAAAGTGGCTTCACGAGAACAACTTCAATAGGAGATTTTCCTGAAGGGGAATCTGCTTAAAGCCCATATTGGCAAATCATGAAAATCATACCCTTGCTACATATAACAATTTTTCACAATCCAGTCGTCACTCGTATAGAATTGCTTTTGTTGGTTCAACTTTCTACTTTGGTAATCACAAAATTATTATAGTCTTGTAATAGACTTTGTAATGATCTTCCAATGTATCTAAGAAATTATGAAGCCCGGAAAAGTGAGGCTGTTAGGAAGACCCAGGAATGTGACTGATTTCAATTCAAGATTTTGCCTCATTTCTATGTGAACAGATTTCTAAATCAGTTGACCCCTTGATGAGCTAACACCTGATTCCTATCGACATAATAATTAATTATATATATATATATATATATATATACACCTGTATGTACCTGTGTATGTCACTGAACTCCTAAACGGCTGGACCGATTTGAATGAATTTTTTTGTATGCGTTTGGGTGATGTCCTAGATGGTTTAGATTCACAAATCAGCCTGGCAGATGGAGCAGGAGTGGGGTTGCAAGGGAGGCCTAAAATTATAAATAGCGATATTTCGTTTCCTATTGGTTTTTCGTCAAATATGCACAGGATAAAGGTTTTTTTATTTTGTTATTTAGAGAAACTTTTGTTGCATTCACTTTTGTTGTATAACAAAGTATAACCGAGAAACACACTAAAAAATTAAAGTATGAGCCAACAATTTTATTGGGCACTAACGATTGAACCGAACTTAACTAAACTCTACATGTAAATTAGCATTAATTCTTCCATGATTATAAGCTATATTAAATTTTTTAGGTTCGAGCGGGAGTGGGGGTTATAAGGGAGGCCTGAATAAAAAATTCGCGATATTTCATTTTCTATTTGTCTTTAGGCAAACGTGCACATAACAAAAGTTGTTTTTTGTGTTATTAAAAGTAGCTTTTGTTTTAATCATAATATTATTAAATTTAATATCCAAATCGCTTGAAATATCATGTAGGACAATGTCTGTCTGGTCCACTAGTAGCATATAATATTTAATATTAAAAAGCAATGTAGACAAATAGAATAGCTGAAGGTAGAATTTATAATCAACTTAAGAATTTTTTCAATTCTTCAAGTTTTAAAATTAAGGTGGAAAAATATTCGGTATAAATATTTCACATCAGCTTTTTTTTATGACTTTTTAGATTGAGAAATACTAGAGAATAGAAGCTGACATAATAAATGATTAAATCATTTGTATTTCAATTGTTGATGGTGCCACCTCTCACATCACGGCTTATACATATTAAGATGAAAATTAGAAGTCAAAAGTTTGAAATTCATAAATTTAAATACCCTTATAGGATGGTAAAATAAATTCGAAGCAAAATCCATTCTTGATATTTCCCCAATAAATCAAATTAAATAATATATTGGCGAATATAAGTTTTGGCTTCCAAGTCACTTCCCCTTACCCCTCCAGTTGATGTTAGTAAAGTATAAAATAGCCAACCCATGGGTATCCCTGATACATATTTAAAAAATCAGAATGCTGTCTAGGCGACGCTCTTGGAACACTAATTAGTTATATTTAGTGGCAGGAAGTCAACATTGTGAAATGCATGAAACTGACTTAAATTTGGGGATCAGAAAATGGACTGTAAAGACAATTTGTTCTCTATATATTCTGAGAGAAAGTAAACGCCCATTCCTGAGGCTGATAGTAAAGTAGAAAAGAGTGCATGTCAACCATATTAATACCCTTAATTCATATACAAAAATGTTTTCACTATTATTCAGACATTATCATACAACATAAGCAAAGTCTTAAGGCCCCCCCCCTGCAAGACGTAAATCAAAATTTTGAAATTTATAAATGGGAATAACGTTTTAGAAGCTCTTACTCTAAACACAATTTGTACTTTCCATAGTTTTGATAAAACAATATTAATGAATATGTTTTGACGGCGAAGTAAACCCTCCACCCCCTGCTCCTAGTTGAAAATTTGGGTTCTCTTTAGTCTATGTTGTACCTTGCGATAGCTCACTTACAAATATAAGTAAATATAATACCTTCAAAAAAATTTTCTGATCTATTTTGAAGTGATTCAGTAACAAACAAGATTTTCAATTTCGATGTGTTTATTGTTAGAATGATTGCCAAAGGCCTCCTTGAATACACCGATTTTCGACTGATCTTAGAATGGTCTGAAAGGTATAAAATAATTATGACAACCGAATTCAAATAGAAAACCAGACAAACCTTAGACTTTTATTTATATCGATTTCCAAAAGTTGTCATCAGATTGTTTATCAATTTGCATATACTTAATTAAATCGCCCCCACTTTATGCAAAACATTTTATTTAACTTATTACAAGTAATCTAAATGAGCTAATAAATATCAAATTATAAAAATACTAGCTCAGATACCCGGCTTCGCCCGGGAATTCATCTGAGGCTGAATGGTGATGGTACTTTTTAGCAGGCTTTACATTGCACAATATTTTGACATTTACCCGTCCCAGAGTTTAGGATTGATACCCATCTTTGCCGTAGATTTGCTAATAATAGAATTATTTGTTCGATAAGGCTTCACAGTCTTCGATATTTTTATATTTCCCGTCTCTTATACATGTAAATATGGTGAATTTTTATTTCAGGCCTCCCTTTTAACCCCCCTCCCGTTCGAACCTAAAAATTTTAATATAACTTATAATCATGAAAGAATTAATGCTAATTGACATACCGAGTTTTGTTAAGTTCGGTTCAGACGTTAGTGCCCTCTAAAGTTTTAACGTATAACTCATTTATACTTATGTATACGACAAAAGTTACTCCAAATAATAAAATAAACAACTTTTGTTATGTTAATATTTGCAGAAAAACCAATAGGAAACGAAATATCGCTATTTTTAATTTCAGGCTACCCTTATAACCCCCACTCCTGCCCGTCCATAGAAATGTTGGTATCGCTTATTATAATGAAGGCCTCACTGCTAATACACATACCGAGTTTTATTTAGTTCGGTTGAGTCTTTTTTGGCAAATAATATTGTTGACTCCCGCTATAATTTTTAGCGTATAACGCATTTAAACTTCGGTATACGACAAAAGTGTATATAACAAAAGTTACTCTAAATAACAAAATAAACAACTTTTGTTATGTGCATATGTACCAAAAACCAATAGAAAACGAAATATCGCTATTTTTAATTTCATGCTTCCCTTATAACTCCCACTCCTGTTCGTCTCAGAGGAAATTAATATAGCCTAAAGTCTAAGTTGGGTTAGTAGTAATACACATACCAAGTTTCTTAAAATTCGGTTCAGCCGTTTATGCGTGAAAAGGTAACAAACAAACATACACGAAAGAAACAAAATGCAGATATGGTGTCTATGACATGTGAAACAAAAAGTTATCGTGAAATTTCGCGAAAAAAATCAATGTACAGACAGAGGTTACAATTTTATATATATATATATATATATATATATATATATATATATATATATATATATATATATATATATATAGAGATGTATTAGGTGGCAAGAAGAACATTTTTGGTGATGCTCCTTTTCAACAGTTAATAGCTATTGTACTTCCGCACACGGCCCGAGTTTTGAAAAATTCTTTTCATATATCTGTCAACCCTAACTCCGAGATGGCGAAAACGAAGCCCGTCCTTGCACGCGCGCGTGTGTATGGGTTTTATTTATCAATTTAGTCACTATGGGAATCGAACATACGATTCTAGATCTAGAAAGTTCATTAGGCGGTAACAGACATGGCTACCTTCAGCTGCTAGTGGTTTCATTAATCCTGGTTTCTAGTCTAAATGTAAGCGGTGGAATAACTTCATCGTTTCCCTCTCATACACCCTTAGTTCAGTCATTGACTAGTCATATCAGTAAAATAAGTAGCGATTGGAGTTTAGTAACTACTGTTAACATTCAATGACGTTTAAAAATGTCCCCATCGAAATATAAATACTGGATTAACTTAAGCAATAATGGAGATAATCATCAAATGTTCTTTCTGCACAAATATTATCTTTTTTTACGCTCAAAGGATGAAATGGCTATTGGACAAATACTGATGAATTAATGTTCGTTCGTCGCTCATTAATATTGTCTCCACTCAAAATTATAACTTCCACCATCTTAGTATTGCTATATTGTAGAAGAAAAATATGACAAAATTCTGCTGAACCATTAGTCAGTAGTAATGAGAGAGAAGTAGGCAGAAGACGGTAAGCACAAGTCAAAATGTTATTGATCTTAAACTTAAATAGTATATAAAGTGTGGATGAGATATGCTAAAGACGATTTGCAGATAGATCCACTAGAGAAGGTGTGTTGAGGCGGACGCCATTATCACGTTGTGGGAGGTAACTGATAGGTTTGCCTCGGATACAGATTCTCTCAATATTCCCCTAATAATATTAATGCACTGAGTAGAGAGATCACTATAATAACACTCATGTAGTGAGAAAATGCACTAAGGAAGGCTTCGACAATAAAACATTTAAGTTTTGTTCCAATAAACTGCTTAAACAAGCATGAGATAGTAGAGCGAGCGTGTGAGCGTGGTGTTTGCAAAGGTTCCCAGATCCAAAGAGGAAGGCAATTCAAGCAGCGAGCATAGAATCACTCACGACTTCAACTACAAATCGATACTACTTAACACGTTTTGCTTTTGATGAAAACAATCAGTTGACTTTTTATAATTTATTCATTTTGCCATTCAAATACATTATTAAGATTAGATCTTCCCAAAGTATTTGCTAGTACCTAGATTTATCATTTTCACTCATAAACTTGTCCCCAACAGCGCTAAAGTGGTAGTTTTTTCGTGGTCCATTGTTTAGAACAGGGTGAGTAACCTTTTTAATCAACGGGCTAATTTAAATTTTAAAACTTTTTGCCGGGCCGCACAAAAATGAACACTTATTAATAATTTACAAAATTTTATTTAGGTACTTGTGTATTATATCCACCACATTTTAGTTCCATTAGTTCCACACTAGAATGCGCTACTGAAGTGCGACGCTAGCTCTCCCAGGCTAATGAGGTTATCTTTTGTCATAGTTGCGTTTGCTGTTTAGAGTTTCTTAGTCCTTTAAAAATGCCTCTTTGGGATTTACCAACGACTGAAGAAGACGCTGTTAAATATTTACATAAGAGGAATATTTTCCTCTCAGGCTATCAGAAGAAAGTGTTCTAAATCACATTGTATGAAACTTTATAGTGGAAAAAAAAAAGTCTTTTTTGGAAGTGTAATGTAAGAAAGTGTGGTGAGCAAGTCGGCGTTCGGATTGACACTTGGTTCGAAGGAAGTAAAATTCCATTTTGTAATCCATTGAAGTTCATTTACTGCTGGTGCGAAGAATTGACATCTGTCAATTTTTGCAAAAAACAACTCAAAATTTCCAATAAGACTGCTATTGATTGGAACAGTTACATGAGGGAGTTGTGTCCTTAGATATAAAGAATAGTATTTCTACACATTTCCCGCCTAAATGTGAATAAAATGTTTTAATTTTAAAAATTGTGTTTTCTTTTATTTATCATTATAATCCCGTAGACCGTCCCGATTAGCCTAAGTTGCAAAAAGTGGACGTTAATAAATAATAATAATAATAATAATAATTCCGTAGAAGGTTATAAGGTAAGTATAACCTCCCTTGCGGGCAATGAATCGTACTACTTAATACAGTACCGCACTCTAGCGTGGAACTAAAATGTGGTGGATATAATACACAAGTACCTTTATTTATTGTAAATATTAGAATAGAAAAATATGAAAATAAAAAAAAAAAAGTAAAGATTGCATATACAAATTTTAATGGAAATAAATCAAAAAAACAATAAAATACCAGAAAAAAGAATTTACTTTTAGGTCTTGATAGGTGGTCATTTTGGATTAATTTCATGGTCGAAAATAATTGTTCTTAAACACACGTACTTCCGACACAGAGACTTTGCAGTTTTCACCAAAAGCGGACATTTCTCAGACCTCAGATACGATTAATACAAATTCTTGATGTTTACTGGGAAAAATACATTTTTTAAATCGGTATTATTCTGCATGTCAATCACTTCCATTTGAAAGTCTTCGGGAACTGTATCCACATCGATATTAAATGACGAGGAAAACATTTTTCATGGAAATCAATGCCTATATATTGTGCGTATTTTAGCAGATTTCCCTTAAGGTAAATGAGCTATTGAGGTTGTACTCATGACGCGATTTTCGAAATTTTTCTTCAAATGTCCATCGATCCTACCCAGAAGATGACGAAAATGAGGTCCGTTCAAAACTGTGTGTATATATATATATATATATATATATATATATATATATATATATATATATATATATATATATATATATTTGTCTGTTACCGCTCTAGCGGTCGCAATTATCGTTTAATCGTTACCAAACTCGATATTTAGTCGTTTTATGTAAAAAGAAAGATCAAGTTCGTTAATGGCTGAAATCGGACCAGTGGGAGGGGGGGTTTAGAGGGGAGGATTTTCGAAAATTCGAAATATCTCCATTACTATACGTCGGATCAAAAAATGTTACAGAATCAATCTTATTGCAAATGAAATGTACTATAAATATTGTTCTATACATTTATTCTGTATCTTGAACATTAACTGAGATATTTGCATTTGTATTCTGCATGTGCTCGGCAGCAGTGGCTATGTTCGGACTTTCCGCCGTGAGCTCTGGCGGCCGTTTTCGTAACTATTCGTCCCTCGTGAATAGGTTTAGAGATTTCTTACTACTACAGCTGTTATTAGGCGGATTTCTCTATTGTAAAACTTCACGTGGGAAATCTGCTTAGTTTACGCAGCCCCTGCGTGACGGACTTTTATTTAGAAGTAGTAACGTTTCCTTTTTCTAAATGTAAAAAGTGAGACACGTTATTCTGCAAAAAAAGCTGTTTCCACAATTTTAGTTTGCCCTCAAAGCCCTGAATTGTATCATGGATATTGTATATAAACTGTCCTCTGCCTTGAAGTTCCACATAAGATCATTAAGATGCTGAGTCTAGTCGATAAGAAACCCAAAATCGCACATCCATTCTTTATTACCAAAATGAAGAAAGGCATATCCCTTCGTATACAAGAACAATTGTAGTTCGCTTTCTAAGTTGTATACTCTTTTAGCAGATTTCCCTTAAGGGAAATCAGCAATCGAGGTCGTACTCATGACGCGAGTTTCGAAAAATTTCTTCAAATGTCCATCGATCCTACCAAGGAAATGACGAAAATGAGGTCCGTTCAAAATTATATATATATATATATATATATCTATATATATATATATATATATATATATATATATATATATATATATTTGTCTGTTAGCGCTCTAGCGGTCGCAATTTTTGTTTGATCGTTACCAAACTCGGAATTTAATCGTTTTATGTAAAAAGGAAGATCAAGTTCGTTAATGGCTAAAATCGGACCAGTGCGAGGGGGGGGGGGTAAGAGGGGAGGATTATCGAAAATAAATATCTCCGTTACTATACGTCGGATCGAAAAATTATAAAGAATCAATCTTATAGCAAATTAAATTGACTATAAATAATGTTATATACATTTATTCTCTATCTTGAATATTAACCGAGATACTTGCATTTTTCTGTTTTCAGCTTCTGATATGAGATCGGCTAACTTCGGGTCTAGTCGTGAGTTTCCGCCTTTCATGAAACTGATTGTGTGACAGAAGCAAACACAAACAAGCACAGACGCGGCGCGTTCGTTTGAATGTTTGAACAAGTCGCCGGCAAGAGAGTAACTCGTCACAAAAAATGTTTCGGTTTAGTATGTACTATCATTAAATTATAATTATTTGTTTACAATATATTGATGGGAGAAAGTCGATAAAACAAATTCAATATTAGAAATGCTTGGTGGGCCGCATAAATATGTTGAAAGGGCCGTGGGCTGCCATTGCTCATCCCTGGTTTAGAAGAATTCGAAACAAGTGTCAAGAAAGATTTATTCCAGCACATGATTAACTATTTAAGATCAATAAAAGTCCGTCACGCAGGGGCTGCGTAAGCTAAGCAGATTTTCCACATGAAGTTATACAATACAGAAATCTCCATGGGAGAGCCGAACAGTTACGGCAAAGGGCCGAACTAGCTTTTGGCGGGAAACTAGTCATCCGTTATTGGCCCATAACGGCCATTTATTTATTATTTATTTTTATATTAATAAAAATGCCAATATCTTGGTTAATATTCAAGATAGAGAATAAATGTATATAACAATATTTATAGTAAATTTAATTTACAATAAGATTGGTTCTATACATGTTTCCATCCGACGTATAGTAACGGAGATATTTCGAATTTTCGAAAATCCTCCTCTCTAAACGTCCCCTCCCGCTGGTCCGATTTCAGCCGTTAACGAACTTGATCTTCCTTTTTACATAAAACGATTAAATACCGAGTTTGGTGACGATTAAAGAAAAATTGCGACCGCTAGAGTTTTAACAGACAAATATATGTACATATATGTATATATATATATATACACACATATAGTTTTATATATATATATATATATATATATATACTAGCGGACCCGGCAGACGTTGTCCTGCATGATATATCAAGCGATTAGGATATTAAATTTAATAATATTATGTTTAAAAAAAAATCTTCTTGTAATAACGCAAAAAACTACATTTGTTATGTGCAAGTTTGAATAAAATCAAATAAAAAATAAAATATAGCGAAAACATGGCACGCAAGAAGAAAAGGAAAAATGAGAGAAGGAAAGGAAGACGTTTTAGTTCTGAGATTATCTGGTAGAATGCGCACTACACGTTCTTAAAAACAAACAGTTGTAGACCAAAAATTTATATAAATCAAAACCCTCAACAACACTAATGGAAATACATAAAAATAAATAAAGAATAAAAAATAATTGCAACATTCAAATCAAATTATAATAAATTTGGACAATAAATAACATTGTCTGAAAGTGAAAACCTCTCGCTGCTGAAAACATCATTATTTAAATGACACACTCAAAGTCTAAGGACATACATCATATAAGGGCCTATTCTTCTTCTCAACCTGTAGCCATCTGACTACATTAGTACCACCCAATTTAAACAGCTGGGTATTAGCTAAAAAAAAAGACATACATCACACAAACATATTAACATTTCATTACATTTCATAAAACCTCGCCCTTCGCCCTTCGACCGGAGACCTGCTCCATCTGCCGGGCCGATCTGCGGCGCTAAACCATCCGGGGCGTCACCCGAACGCGTATTTAGAAATTCATTCAAATCGGTCCATCCGTCTAGGAGGAGTTCAGTGACATACACACGTACGCTAGAATTATATATATATAAAGATAGAGGTGTATTAGCCTGTTAACGCTCTAGCGGTCGCAATTTTAGCTTGATCGTTACCAAACTCCGTATTTAAACGTTTCACGTTAAAAGACGGATCGTGTTCTTCAACGGCTGGAATCGGATGATTATGAGGGGGGATTTAGAGGGGAGGATTTTCGAAAATTGGAAATATCTCCAGTTTTAAGTTTGAGTCGGGTCGAAATTTTGAATAGAACCAATTTTTTTGCAAATTAAAAGATCTATAAACGTTGTCATGTAGCTATTTTCACTGTCTTTAATATTAACCGAGATATCGGCGTTTTTTAGTTTTCGGCCTTCAGTAAACCCCCACTCCCGTTCGAACGTAACAAATTTAGTACAGCTTATAACCATTGAAGAACTAACGCTAATTCACATACCGAGTTTTGTTCAGTTCGGTTCAATCGTTGGGGCCCAATAAAATTGTTGGCCCCACTTTACTTTTTTACTGTATATCTCGTTTATACTTTATTATAAGACAAAAGTGAACATGACGAAAGTTACTCCAAATAACAATACAAACAACTCTTATCCTGTGCATATTTGCCGATAAACCAATAGGAAACGAAATACGGCTATTTTTAATTTCAGGCCTCCCTCACGACCCCCACTCCTGCTCCATCTGCCGGGCCGATCTGCGGCGCTAAACCATCCGGGGCGTCACCCGAACGCGTATTTAGAAATTCATTCAAATCGGTCCATCCGTCTAGGAGGAGTTCAGTGACATACACACGTACGCTAGAATTATATATATAAAGATATAATTTCCGTTATGTCCTCGGTAGGATCGATGGACATTTGGAGAAATGTTTCGAAAATCACGTCATGAGTACGACCTCAATAGCTGATTTCCCTTAATGGAAATCTGCTATAAAATAGTTGTAGAAAACTAAATTTGCAACAAGACTGACTAAGTAACATTTTTTAATCCGTTGATTTTTATAACTCTGGACTTGGATTTGATTTCCTCTTCTCCTCGGCCGATTAACCTCCTTGTCCTTTAGTTAGTAGTAAACGGAAGGTAATAGGAAAGGGAACATTAGAAGCCGAATCTAAAATTGCGCTCTTAGAGATATGAAAACAGCTGACATGGTCATATCTGTCATCAGTTGCCACGACGAACTTCTCTTACTATCTAGTATGATTAGCAGAGATTCTCAATATAACATGGAAAGCCAGAAGGGACACAAGAACTGAGGTATTTTCTAATATTAGACAGTCCATATTAGATTCTCCTTGTCTCGCTGCTTGTCAGAGGGGGAATGCAAAAATATTGAGCATAGTAATGCAATGACAAAAAAGTTGGTCACGCAGGGGCTGCGTCAAACAAGCAGATTTGCCGCCTACTGGTCTAGCACACTTGAACTTGTATACCATGTATTCTCTATTTCTATGTAAAACACCTATCAGAAGAGTGTATCAGAGATATTTCGAATCCCCCCCCCTCCTATAAACCCCCACTATACCGGCTCCGATATCCGCCAGTAAAGAACATGGCAGTTAGTATTGATTGGACGATTAAATATCCAGAATGGTAAAGATGAAATTAACACTTTCGAACGCCTTAATAATCGAAAGTCTTAATAGATGGCGCCATCATATAACCTATTTGTATGAATATCCCATGTTATAGGATCTCTTTGTAATAAAATTTATATCCTCTTTGGTCAGATTATGTAATCAGCCATGAATAAAGAGTAGTTATGATCTAGTCATCATTGAGTTAACATCTGTTTGGTTAGGTTAGTGTTTAAACCTTGAAACATGGCGCAGTCCGAGGTTATACAACAAGGAATAGTTAAGCTGCCACCCAATTTATGCCTTGAAGGAGAAGTTGCGGCTGAGTGGAAATTCTGGAAGCAAGCCTTCAATGACTTTCGAATTACAACTGGACAGGATGACTCTCCAGATAAGTTAAAATTATCATTATTAAGGTACATGAAGGATCCTGGAGCAGCTCGTATTGTGGCTACTTTACCGTCGACCGATGTAGATAGCGGTAGTTATAATGAAGTTATTGACGCCATTCATAAGTATGCTAATCCTCGTTCAAATGGAGCATTTGACAGATTTATGTTCAATGCGAGCTTACAAGAAGAAAATGAACCTTTTGACCATTTTGCGACTCATGCAACTTTAGTGATACAAATAGCTAACCTTTAGAGGATCAATTTTAAGTGATTACTACACGGGGTTAATGGCCTACAAGAGGCATTACTAACGCAAGACGGTAATATCTTAATTAACACATTTAAATTTTGTCGGGCAAGTGAGTTCCACTCTACAAAAGTCCGTCACGCAGGAGCTGCGTAAACTAAGCAGATTTCCCACGTGCAGTTTTACAATAGAGAAATTTCACGAGAGCCAAGCCAGTCAGGGAAACGGCTGAACTAGCTTTTGGGGGGAAAGTAACTCTCGTCCGTTATCCGCCCAGATTTAATAAAAATGCAAATATCTCGGCTAATATTCAAGATAGAGAAAAAATGTATATAACAATATTTATATTAAAGTTAATTTGCAATAAGATTGATTCTGTACACTTTTTCGATCCGACGTATAGTAACGGAGATATTTCGAATTTTCGAAAATCCTCCCCTTTAAACCCCCCCCCCCCTCCCACTGGTTCGATTTCAGCCGTTAACGAACTTGATCTTTCCTTTTACATGAAACGACTAAATATCGAGTTTGGTAACGCTTAAACAAAAATTGCGAACGCTAGAGCGGTGACAGACATATATATATATATATATATATATATATATAGATAGATATATATATATATATATATATATACACAGTTTTGAACGGACCTCATTTTCATCATCTACTAGGAAGGATCGATGGACATTTGAAGAAAAATTTCGAAAATTCCGTCATGAGTACAACATCAATAGCTGATTTCTCTTAAGGAAAATCTGCTAAAATGATTCAGTTGTACTGCTTAAAGCTAATAATTTCAAAAGTGTTACACGGAGTGAAAATCTGGAACAGTCTGTTTTCCGATGTACCAGGTGTCAGGGTAAACATGGACCTCGCCAAGGCCCTGCATTTGGGAAAATCTGTAGGAACTGTAAAATCATTTCGCTTCTGGGTGTCGTTCAAAGAAAATCAAATTATAGAACATGAATCTGAGGAATCAGGTAATATGGATGGTGATTCGAATTCGAATTTAAGTTGTTAGACTGTTCAGAAAAATCTCAATGATAAATATAATTTTTTTGCTACCTTACCGTATGTCAAATGCGCCTGAAGAGTTTCAGGAGGCTGTCGAAAAGTATTTTAGTAATATCGAAAATGTTCAAATTTGGATGATGATATTCTGGTCTCCGGAAAATCCAAGGAAGCTCATGATATTGCGGTGGAAAAGGTAATGGAAATAGGTCGCGAAGTCGGAGTAGTACCAATGACAAAGTGCAATACTGTCAAAGAGAAGTTCGATATGTCGGTCACTTGTTCAGCGAAAATGGAATGAAGATAGACCCGAAACGTGCAGAAGCCCTTCTCAAATTAGAATCACCTAAAAGCAGAGAAGAGCTGCAGCGAATCATAGGTTCCTTCAACTACAATCGAAAGTATGTCCCCAAAGATGGCTGATCTAATGGCACCGTTAACGAAATTATTAAGTAAAAATACTGAATAGATTTGGTCACCCCTTCAGGAAAAAGCTTTCCTAAACTTTATACATTTTATCAGTAATGCACCAGTTTTAGCATCCTTTGACCCAAAGAAGAAAGTTGTTCTGCAGTGTGATGCTAAGAACGAAATCGGCAGCTGAATAGTAATCTGAAGTTGACGGCATGTGCTTATAGACAGATGAATCCATCAGAATTGAATTATAGCCAGCCTGAAAAAGAGAAGCTTGCAATATTCTTTGGGAGCAGCAAGTTCCACAGGTATATATATATATATATATGGTTTGCCTCTTATTGATGTTCATTGTGATCACAAGCCTCTGTTAGCGATTATGTTGAAACATATTAGTAAAATGTATTCTACACGAGTTCAACGGCTCTGGCTCAAACTCCTTCCATATCATTTAAACGTTATTTGTGTTCCCGGTAAAAACCTTCATTTTCCTGATATGATTTCCAGACATTTTCTAAAAGAAACTGAAGAAGAGACAGAGATGCTTGAAATGGTGCACAGTGGCAGCAAACATTTACTACTCAGCTAGGATAAAAAACAATACTGCGACTTGCCACTGCTACTGACAACACACTATGTAAAGTTCTGGGATACTGTAGAGATGGCTGGCCTTGGGAGTCCAATTTTAAGATAGAACTTATTCCATTTTTCAAAATTCGGGACAGTTTATATCTTGAAGCCGGAACACTGTTTTATGAAAATAAAACTGTTGTTCCGGAGACTCTTAGAAGTCCGATATCACTTTCTCTTCACAAGGGGCATTTGGGAATATCAAAAACCATAGAGAAAGCAAGAGATCTGTATTTTTGGCCGACAATGAGTAGGGACCTTCAGACTACAGACAGGATGTGCAGGACTTGTGAGAAATTCAGCAGACATAACGTATCAGAACCTCTCGTGCAGCACAAGGTACTAGAGCTGAGATATGAAAAGGTTGGATGTGACATCCGGGGCCAAGAATTACCTTGTTGTACACTGGATAGAGCAACGACCCATACCCACAATAAACCATCTGCAAGTATAATTGATCAGTGGCAAGAGGTTTTTACTCGTTTCGGATATCCCAAAATAATTATAGCAGATAATAACCCATTTTTTTCATTCCAATGCAAATCATTCTTTGAACGAAAAATATAGCCCTCATCACGAGCACGCCGCACTATCCGAATAGCAACGGAATGTCAGAGAAAGATGTTGGAATTTGCAAGAACACCATAAAGAAAAGGTTTGAGGATAGAAATGATCCTAGGGAGTATTTATTCGAATACAATAACTCACCACTTCCTGGTCTACACTGCCCCCCCTCTCAGATCCTCAAAAGTCGTGTTCTAAGATCAGAGTTGCCATTTCATGAGCCCATAGGTCAAACCAATATAAGGGCTCTTCTGGATGATTATGTTAACGGTCCTAGGACCAGGCTCTACAATGACCTAGACCCTTTCACGGCAAAATCCAGAAGATGATGGCACTCCCCATGATGCAGTGCATCATCATCAGGAGATGATGGCACTCACCATGATGCAGTGCATCATCATCAGTAGATGATGGCACTCCCCATGATGCAGTCCATCATCATCATCTGGAGATGATGGCACTCCCCATGATGCAGTGCATCATCATCAGGAGATGTTGGCACTCACCATGATGCAGTGCATCATCATCAGGAGATGTTGGCACTCACCATGATGCAGTGCATCATCATCAGGAGATGATGGCACTCACCATGATGCAGTGCATCATCATCAGGAGATGATGGCACTCACCATGATGCAGTGCATCATCATCAGGAGATGTTGGCACTCACCATGATGCAGTGCATCATCATCAGGAGATGATGGCACTCACCATGATGCAGTGCATCATCATCAGGATATGATGGCACTCACCATGATGCAGTGCATAATCAACAGCAGAAGATGGAACTCACCATGATGCAGTGCATCATCATCATCAGGAGATGATGGCACTCACCATGATGCAGTGCATCATCATCAGGAGATGATGGCACTCACCATGATGCAGTGCATCATCATCAGGAGATGATGGCACTCACCATGATGCAGTGCATCATCATCAGGAGATGATGGCACTCACCATGATGCAGTGCATCATCATCAGGAGATGATGGCACTCCCCATGATGCAGTCCATCATCATCATCTGGAGATGATGGCACTCCCCATGATGCAGTGCATCATCATCAGGAGATGATGGCACTCACCATGATGCAGTGCATCATCATCAGGAGATGTTGGCACTCACCATGATGCAGTGCATCATCATCAGGAGATGATGGCACTCACCATGATGCAGTGCATCATCATCAGGAGATGATGGCACTCACCATGATGCAGTGCATCATCATCAGGAGATGATGGCACTCACCCTGATGCAGTGCATCATCATCAGGAGATGATGGCACTCTCCATGATGCAGTGCATCATCATCAGGAGATGTTGGCACTCACCATGATGCAATGCATCATCATCATCAGGAGATGATGGCACTCACCATGATGCAGTGCATCATCATCATCATCATCAGGAGATGATGGCACTCACCATGATGCAGTGCATCATCATCAGGAGATGATGGCACTCACCATGATGCAGTCCATCATCATCAGGAGATGTTGGCACTCACCATGATGCAGTCCATCATCATCATCAGGAGATGTTATCACTCATCATGATGCAAGTGATATGTCATTCAATAAATTGTTTTTTTCAAGTGTGGTCTTTTACTCAACCTCTAATATTTCCCATTCTTGATAGAATTTTAGTTTTCTACAACTAACTTCTACATGTTTCTTGGAACTAGAATATTAACTTATTATTTTATTTATCGAGTAGTTTCTGAGGGGTTCAGCTTTTTGTAAACCCCCATTTTAATCTTCGAATTTTCATTGTATGTACCTCGTAGATCTTTTATCTAATTAATCTTTTAATTCCTGTTTTCGTAGGCTTCTTACTGCGGGAAATTATAGCTGGTGCGGATATTCCTTATAGCTGATGAGATGGGATTATCGGCCTGTCATATGTGACCAGGTTGGGAAATGGGTTTATGCATCACTTGTGTGACGGCCCCTTTATTTTCTGGGCTATTCCGTTAGTTGTCTCCTGTTCGTTGATGGGAAACCCATTCGCAGATGCCTTATCATGAGTGAGTGAAATGGGGAATCGGTCGTACCGTTTTATCTCAAGTTGTGCATTGGCCGCTTCCTGGAGGAGGGCTTGCTGAGTTGCCGTTAGTATCTGGGATGACTTCCTGAAGGTCACTTTCCCTTTCTCTCCAGGAAGGTGGGGATATCCTCCAGCTGGAGTAGGGAGCAACCACAACACCAGTCCATCTCGTCCTCTCCTTCCAGTCACATACACACATGGTGAGCACTCTTCTTATCTTTTATACGAGTGTCTTTATCCCTATACACCATTTACCAATTGTTGTAGAAATGGGTTTGTGAAAAGCGTTTATGTGTTCGTGCATGTGCTGTACAAATATCATGTAGTTTGAAACCCATTGCGTGTGTGTGGGAGGGTCTATTGCAGTCGGGGAACAGTGTTTTGACTTGAGTTGCTGCAGAATTGCCTCGAAATGCTGAGTTAGGAAATGCTCCCGTACTTTGTAAACAATCTTCCCCTGAAGGCTTTTCCTTGGCAATCCACATAAACAACATCCTAGTCATGAGTTCAGCATGTGATATACGTCAAAAGGTTTTCAGCTTACTCTCAAAATAATGCATTTATAAATAAGTGGTCAGTTTAAGGTGTAATCGAAAACTGTTGTTTTTGTTTTACTCCAACAACAAAGATAACCATTACAGGAACACCATATATAGAATCTCCAATTGACACACAATATTTTTCCTTCCAAATTCTCTCCAATAAGACGTCAGTGAGCCAAGGCTGAAGGTACATTAACGTCGTAGTAAGCACACTCCTTCCAAATAATTGTCAACGTTAGTCAGCTTATGGAGGCTAAAGACTACCGAGGGATGGTTCTCTAACAATTATGAGCATCTCTTAAATCATTGGAAAGGGAATCCACTCGATGGTTTTCCTTGTCATCTCCAGGATTTCGAGTTGATGAGTAGACCATTCTGTATATAAACAACAACAACATAGTATAAGGAGATTCTTTACAGCTGTAACTGGCACGTGTGACGGTTGTGACAACTTACTGTTCATTCAAAACCCGGGTTTCAATGGCCGTTCATGAGGCGGCCGACGTTAAAAACAAATCAAACAACCTTTATTAAAAAAAAAACAGCCTAACTCTTTAGACAAAATCAATTCCTTTTATTAATATAATATCCAATTAAGTCTTTAACATTTATTTTTATTTGGAGCTCTTTGTTATTCTGTAGCAGTTTCTCTGTATACAAAGCATCTCAAAATATTGATTGTGACATTTACTTTCTGTTTGAGACCACGAGACTTTATTTATTCTATATGTTTGACTTTTCCATTAAAAACCTACGTTGTAATGTTACATTTATGGAAAGAGTGTCGTTGAGACAAACACTTTGATACCCCTTCAAATTATTATTGGACTATTATAAATGACAGGAGCTAGGTAATTAGCTAGTTTTGTTAAGTGTATAGAATTTAATTAATTTATTTTATTGACGTCCACTTTTTGCAACTAAGGCTAATTGGGGCGGGATATCTACAGGTTGCCACCCTTTTCTAGCCAGAGTGGGATTTATTATTTTATTTAATGAATTCCGTCTCTAAGTAAATTCCTATTGCCCAGGCGGAAATCGAATCTAGAATTTAGTGAATGCATATTTTTGTTTCATGATATATTGTGTGAATAAAGAATGTCTTTGTAGAGATTTTTCTCTATGCAGTGACGGTCAGATAAATGTTCAATGAAATAAGATTTTATTCAAATTAAGTTGAGAGGTATCAGTTGAACTAGGTAGAATAGACCACTTGCTTCACAACACTTATTCGAACTCTGATTGAATTAAATCAACAAACAGATTCCCTCACTTCATTTAGCATCATTTCATTTGAAAATTGGCACCCAACCTTACCATCACTTCCATGAATTAAATCGGAAAATGTCTTCAATATAATTTATAGATATTGATATTAGGAAAACACGGAAGGTCCTATACAAATGTTATATATATATATATATATATATATATATATATATATATATATGCATTTATATTTTTTATGTATGTTTAATACGTTCAGAAAATTTATAATTTAAAATTGTTGTCCTTTTTAAAACTTCCTCTCCCCTAAGTGAATTTCAATCAAAATAGAATGTGCACATATAGCCAAGACAATAATCCTAGATATGAAATGTCAACATTCTAAGACTAGCGGTTATTGAGCTGGTGGACATTCATACTATCTTGTAGACGTAATGTAGATACAAGTCAAAAGGTGTTGAGGGAAGATCAAAACGTTAATTCATATAGACTGTAGAAGGAAGTAAAAATAAATATAAAAATAAAATGTGATGAACAACAAGTTGTTTATGTTGTAGATTAGTGCGGGCTGGTGTGTGTGGAAATGAAGGACACTGGTTGGGACACCGCCTGACCCCAAT
Source organism: Riptortus pedestris (assembly GCA_019009955.1). NCBI lineage: Eukaryota > Metazoa > Arthropoda > Insecta > Hemiptera > Alydidae > Riptortus > Riptortus pedestris. The sequence goes on from CM032228.1 coordinate 258,695,086, forward strand.
CCCCGAAGATTACACTCTCCTCTCTCTCTCTAGATGTATATATACACATACAATTCGCAGATTAGACTAGAAATATATTTAAATTTGGTGGGGAATTAAATTTATTTGCGGTAAATTTCTGTTTTATTTCAATTACTTCAAAGTTCAATCAACTTCTAACAGATTACCCTCAAAGGAAATCCGCTATTGAGGTATCGAGGTCAGTCCAAAATGATGTATATATATATCATCCAAAACCTTATTGAAATATATTAGCCAATCTTATTGTAATTTAAATGACCTATAAATGTTGTTATGTCATATTTGTCTATCCTGGATATTAACCGGGTTATTTGAATTTTTTAGTTTTCAGCATTGAGTAAAGCCCCACTCCAACTGATGCCACATTTGCAATAAGCTGTTATATCATGAACTACTTTATTCCAAGGTGAAATACCAAATATTGTTTGCGTTGAACATTTCCTGTCAGGTAGTGCAAATACTTAGTGTGATGAGTTCTTCTCTACCATACTGTATATTTAACTATTTTATTCTAGACTAAAGATTTTATTACTTAATGGCTGAAGTCGGGGGTGGAATAGGGGATTAGAGAGGGAATTATGAAAATACAAAATATCTCCATTGATACGAGGCGTATCGCAAAATGGTGTATAACAAATCTTGTTAAGCTATTGATGTTCTAAAATTTGTGATCTATACATTTTTTCGTAACTGAAGCATTATGCGAGTTTTCTGTGTTTTCTTTTTTAGCGGATTTCCCTTAAGGGAAATCAGCTATTGAGGTTGTACTCATGACGGAATTTTTTCTTCAAATGTCCATTGATCCTACCTAGTAGATAACGAAAATGAGGTCCGTTCAAAACTGTATATATATATTTTTTTTGTCTGTTACCGCCCTAGCGGTCGCAATTTTTGTTTGATCGTTACCAAACTCGATATTTAGTCGTTTTATGTAAAAAGAAAGATCAAGTTCGTTAACGGCTGAAATCAAACCAGTGGGAGAGGGGTTTAGATGGGAGGATTTTCGAAAATTCGAAATATTTCCGTTACCATACATCGGATCAAAATATTGTACAGAATCAATCTTATTGCAAATTAAATTTACTATAAGTATTGTTATATACATTTAATCTCTATCTTGAATATTAACCGAGATATTTGCATTTTTATGAAATCTGGGCGACTAACGGACGGGTGACTTTCCCGCCAAAAGCTAGTTTGGCCGTTTTCTTAACTGCTCCACTCTCGTGAAATTTCTCTATGGCAAAACTTCACGTGGGAAATCTGTTTATTTTACGCAGCCCCTGCGTGACGGACTTTTTCAGCGTTCAATGACCCTCCTCCCCCACCCCCACCCCCTTTTAGTCTACGGGTTTTAACATAGAAATGAGAATATGTAATGAGAAGATATCACTCGTGTGTTAAACCAGCCAGTGGATAATCTGCTTCGGGAACGCAGCCCCTGCGTGCCAGACGTCTTTTTATATTGACGTGTCATCAGAATCAGAACTTAACACGCTATATGCAATATCTAATTTCAAAGTCAAAACAAATCTTCGTAAATTCTTGCCTTAATAAAAAATATCAAAAAAAAAAAAACCAGTGTTATCATATACGATTTTCCAATTAGGGCAGGCTGTTAGCATGAAAGTCATAACTTATATTCCTTTACCATCTGATAGAAAATATGAAAAGAATAAGCGTGTCAGAATATATTTTTTAGTAGTAAAACATTGTTTTGAAATACATTTCTCAATGCGTTCATATATAAAGTCAATATGTATGTATACCATATATATCAATCATAGTTGTTGAGCAACTCTAGCCCAGGCAAATTTATTTCTTCAATTCAGTCAAGTATAAACATTTCTCTATTGGCTTTCGCGTCTCGAGTGTCCACACTTCTTCTCAACGCATTATTTCTATTTAAATTTAGAATTTATTGTGTTAATTAAAATTATCTTATACTATAGTAATATTCATCTAATTGAAGTTTGTTTTCTTACTCACAACCATCATAATTTTTTAATATAACCTCATTTACATAATTGGCTAAGAAGTTTTTAGCACCTCTTTATTACTGAAGTGAATTGAGCTAATTATGGTAAACTAACCTGCCTTTACATTAACCATAGTAGACTATATATACTTCCGAACATTTCAATATTTTTATTTATTTTATTGTGACAAGTATTTATGATATTAATTGTAATACTCTGATATTTAAAAATTAGGCGAAAGATCGTGGTCCTCCATAATTTATACAATCTCCTATCCTATATGAAACTCATAACCTTGGCGACCATCCCTGCTCTGTTTTCAAGTTATTTTAGGCCTTCTTGTTTGTGTTGAGAGGTTCGCCCCAGGTATAGCGCCATACCAGCAAAATTGTTCTAGTATCCAGAGGCCACAGAAAATAAGAAACGAAGAGTGAATTGGTTTTCCGTTGATTAGAAGTTATTATTTTCTAAACTTTATGGGGAATCTGGTTAGAGTTATTGGGTTGGTTTTAATACTCTTGCTAAATGTAGAAAGGTGGTTTATATTCTTCAATATGCTTAGTGTCCTTGTCAACCTGCAGATATGAATATGTGACTATGAATGGGTTTGTGCTGAGATAGTCGAGTCTTGCATCCAACAAGTGGTCCTTCAGAGGCTGGCCAACATGGTCCATCTATAGAGGAAGGCACCACTTATAAACCTCAAATAAACATTCAAAACGGTGTTGACTCTTGTTTTCAACCATCAATAAATAACGTTATTTAACATTTTTCCATCCAACAAATTAGAACGAAGATATGGTGATATGACGATCAAATAAAATAATTTTAATTGAAATATAACCGAGGATATTTTATATTTCAATTTAATACGAGTAGCAGGAAGTCATCTAGTGCATATGTGGTGAGATGATCTGACAAGTGAGTCATGTTGACATGTGGAAAATCTGCTCAGTTTACTCAGCTCCTGCGTGACGGGTGTTTTTGTTACATGTTTTGATGAAGTTGTTAGTAAAAGCGTGGCTGTTTGTGATTCCATCCAAGCCTCTTGCTTGGGCATTGATGTCACGTACTAGCAGAGCATTGTCACGATGTTGGCCCATCTCTCCCAATAATGGAGATATGTTCAGTTTTCTGTCCCCTCCCCCTCTCTAAAGCCCCATTGTATCTGGCCCAATTTGAGCCTCTAACACTTATCATTACAGTTGAAAGAGACGGTTAAATATTGAGCGTCTGATATATCAAATAAACATGCTCCGACACAGGCCGACTTTTTATGTGTCGGTTTGTCTGAAGCACGGTCAGAACTGAAGTCGAATTACTAAACTTGACTGCACGTCACATCAGCTGGAGAGAGTTGCTACTATCACTGTCCTCACTAGACCGTTCCATCCAACTTGACTGCACGTCACATCAGCTGGAGAGAGTTGGTACTATCACTGTCCTCACTAGACCGTTCCATCCAACTTGACTGCACGTCACATCAGCTGGAGAGAGTTGGTACTATCACTGTCCTCACTAGACCGTTCCATCCAACTTGACTGCACGTCACATCAGCTGGAGAGAGTTGGTACTATCACTGTCCTCACTAGACCGTTCCATCCAACTTGACTGCACGTCACATCAGCTGGAGAGAGTTGGTACTATCACTGTCCTCACTAGACCGTTCCATCCAACTTGACTGCACGTCACATCAGCTGGAGAGAGTTGGTACTATCACTGTCCTCACTAGACCGTTCCATCCAAATTGACTGCACGTCACATCAGCTGGAGAGAGTTGGTACTATCACTGTCCTCACTAGACCGTTCTATCCAACTTGACTGCACGTCACATCAGCTGGAGAGAGTTGGTACTATCACTGTCCTCACTAGACCGTTTCATCCAACTTGACTGCACGTCACATCAGCTGGAGAGAGTTGGTACTATCACTGTCCTCACTAGACCGTTCCATCCAACTTGACTGCACGTCACAACAGCTGGAGAGAGTTGCTACTATCACTGTCCTCACTAGACCGTTCCATCCAACTTGACTGCACGTCACGACAGCTGGAGAGAGTTGCTACTATCACTGTCCTCACTAGACCGTTCCATCCAACTTGACTGCACGTCACGACAGCTGGAGAGAGTTGCTACTATCAATGTACATACTAATGGATGTTTCAAATATCGCCTCCAATCCCATGTCCCATTACTCTCCACGCACTCACGACTTTCCACTCTCTAGATGTCTTACTCTATCCCCTGTACAAACTCCAATGGAGATATTCAAATATCATTCCCATTCCCACTCTCAACGCCTCCAATCCCATGTCCCATTCCCACTCTCAACGCCTCCTATCCCACGTCCCATTCCCACTCTCAACGCCTCCAATCCCATGTCCCATTCCCACTCTCAACGCCTCCAATCCCATGTCCCATTCCCACTCTCAACGCCTCCAATCCCACGTCCCATTCCCACTCTCAACGCCTCCAATCCCATGTCCCATTCCCACTCTCAACGCCTCCAATCCCATGTCCCATTCCCACTCTCAACGCCTCCAATCCCATGTCCCATTCCCACTCTCAACGCCTCCTATCCCACGTCCCATTCCCACTCTCAACGCCTCCAATCCCATGTCCCATTCCCACTCTCAACGCCTCCTATCCCACGTCCCATTCCAGCCAATATAATCTCCAATGTTCACATAAAAGACCAAATAAACATTTTCGACTTAGAACGTAAAATCGTAATTGATGAACTAATCAACCAACTAATTTGGATCCATCTCCCATAATAAACGTCTCTTGAAAACAAGATTTGTGTATGATATAATAAAGTGGTTCAAAATATAAAAGCTATATAATATGACATGAGTAGGAGTGGGGGTTTACTGAAGGCTGAAACCTAAATAATCCAAATATTTCGGTTAATATTCATGATAGAGAAAAAGTTACAGTAGAACATTTAAATACATTATATTTGCAATAAGATTGGTTCTATACAATTTTTCGGAGATGTAAAGAATTTTTGAAATTTCCTCCCGCTAACCCCCTCCCCCTCCTATTGGTCAGATTTAAGTCATTAACGAACTTCTTCTGTAGTTTTACATAAAATGTTTAAATATCAAGTACGGCGCTTGAGCGTTAGATATATATATATATATATATATATGTATATATATATATATATATATATATATATGTGTATATATATAGGACAAACCTCATTTTCGTCATCTCCTGGGTGGAATCGATGGACATTTGAGGAAATTTTTCGGAAATCGTGTTATGAGTACGACCTCAATAGCTCTGCTAAGAGTTATTTTCCCTTAAGTGACATTTGCTAAAAACTGTAAGGCATTCAATTTACAATATCTTTGGTTATATAACATTTTTGGATCTGGCTCATAAAAATGGAGATATTTCGAATTTCTGTTTGTCTCGTCTAACCCCTCCTTCAGCCCTTTAGGAATTCGATCTTTCTTTTTACACGATACTCACAAAATATCGGAGGTGGTAACTATAAAACAAAAACTTACACCCGCTAGTGTGCTAACAGACAAATCACGGGAAATCTGCTAAAAAATAAGGAGGCAATATGAGGAAGTGATTAATGGAAAAGAGTAGAGGAATTATGAATTCTGAGAGGAGCCAAATGCCATTGAGAGTCAGAATGGCGGGTTTAGAGATGAAATATAAGGAACATGGTTACACATAGAGTCAAATCTATAAACGATCTGCCTAAGAACAGCTGGGACAAGGCGGCAAAAAGTTCTATAATGTCTTTTGGGAGGGTTGACGGGGAAGTGTTTAGCCCGAGCCGTGCAGAATGCTGTAGGAAAGGAGAATGATATCATAGCATAATGGCTGGTCTATTACATCAGCTGATTTGGCTCGCACAGTTACCAGTTGTTACATATGCCATTACCTCTTCCTCAAATAGAACCACGTTCTCTCTTGTCAAAGCTTGATACACTCAGCTGCTCCGGAAAATACGGAAAGACTCCTTAATCATCTGGCCTCATTATCTATTCTCAGAAAGAACTTTATCTTATAAAGAATTTAAATGATAACGAATTATCCCGTTGAAAAATGAAAACCTAAATTTTTGCTGATAACAATACTCAAGGTACAAAACACAAGGTGTCCAAGTTAGTAAAAATCGTCTTCAATAAGTAAATGCTTTAGGACCTCTCGAAAAGATTACTTATCATATTTTTTTATTGGGTTGATTTTGTAAGCGCCGTTAGTCAGATAGGAAATAGTTATTTTTTACACATTAATTTAATTATCAAATGTTTCTGAACCACGTTTCCATTTCGGCGTTTAAAACATTTCTTTTAAAACTTCCAATTGTAATATAGTTTTATTTTTCTCTGCAATTGGAATATGAAAGCACTGGTTGAATCGTCGCTAATAAATGGCAAAGAGATTTGAATACGGACGAACCCCGTGCTAGGCTGTTGCAGCAGCACTTCAAACTGATACACCATAAATATATGGTGATAAATAACAGTTTAGTGAGAAATTTTGGAACAATGGTTGGTTGTTGCTCAACATACCTACTCCATTTTATTTATATTCTCCCAAGTAGTAAATAAATAACAATCAAAAATGCATTTTTGAAGCAAGCTGGCGACTAGTACTTAAATATTTCACCATTTCACCACGGTGATGAGTTATCCTTGGAAAGTTGGAATTATCAGCGGAAAGACGGAAAGTGGGAATAATTTAATTATAATGTAAATAAATGGCAGTAAATGTTAATAAGAGGCGTGGTTGTTCAGCCAGGGAGCGTTGCATAATCCAGGAACAATGGTTATAACCTTCCCGATAAGAATACTTTCTTAATAGCCTCATTTCCGCCTTCCTCACTAAACCAACAATTGTTACGCAAGTTAATTAATTGTATTTTAATAGAATATTTATTTGCTCAATATCCTTTCCCAGGAATAAATGCAGTAGCCTATAGGTGTTTTATTTCTCGCGAGAAGAGCTAAGAACACATATTTTCCCGACGATTTTTTCTAGGGTATTGCACTTTGAGTGAACTGGTCGTCAGTAGAAGTATAATCCAAACTGCGGATTGTCTACTAATAGAGATAATCGTGACCATATTTCGATACGAGGCTGCCTAGCCACTGCAACATGCACTGCGTGATGTGAAGTGCAACTGCACTTGATGGCCGTCGTGGGATCTCTGGAACTTTGGACCACTGAGCTCATCTGCTATCATCCCTTCCATACGAGGCCGCCTAGCCACTGCAACACGCACTGCGTGATGTGAAGTGCAACTGCACTTGATGGCCGTCGTGGGATCTCTGGAACTTTGGACCACTGTGCTCATCTGCTATCATCCCCTCCATACGAGGCTGCCTAGCCACTGCAACATGCACTGCGTATGCACTGCGTGATGTGAAGTGCAACTGCACTTGATGGCCGTCGTGGGATCTCTGGAACTTTGGGCCACTGCAACATGCACTGCGTGATGTGAAGTGCAACTGCACTTGATGGCCGTCGTGGGATCTCTGGAACTTTGGATCATAGCCACTGCAACATGCACTGCGTGATGTGAAGTGCAACTGCACTTGATGGCCGTCGTGGGATCTCTGGAACACACTGAGCTCATCTGCTATCATCCCCTCCATACGAGGCCGCCTAGCCACTGCAACATGCACTGCGTGATGTGAAGTGCTATCATCCCCTCCATACGAGGCTGCCTAGCCACTGCAACATGCACTGCGTGATGTGAAGTGCAACTGCACTTGATGGCCGTCGTGGGATCTCTGGAACATTGGACCACTGAGCTCATCTGCTATCATCCCCTCCATACGAGGCCGCCTAGCCACTGCAACATGCACTGCGTGATGTGAAGTGCAACTGCACTTGATGGCCGTCGTGGGATCTCTGGAACTTTGGACCACTGTGCTCATCTGCTATCATACCCTCCATACGAGGCTGCCTAGCCACTGCAACATGCACTGCGTGATGTGAAGTGCAACTGCACTTGATGGCCGTCGTCACTGAGCTCATCTGCTATCATCCCCTCCATACGAGGCCGCCTAGCCACTGCAACATGCACTGCGTGATGTGAAGTGCAACTGCACTTGATGGCCGTCGTGGGATCTCTGGAACTTTGGACCACTGAGCTCATCTGCTATCAGTTGCATGCGATACGAGGCTGCCTAGCCGAATGAGTGAGGTGGAAAAGCAGACTTCACCATCAAAAACGACTTTAGACGAGGGAGAAATAGTAGATTATTGAAAATCGATCGGACCATTATTTGTTTATTGGTTGCTTGATTAAGAATATGCCGCATTTGTGCAATAACAACAGTTTTGTCTCATTTAGAAAACAATTATTGATTGAAGATGACCCCGGGAAATAAAAATAATTTATTTTAAAGTGATAACAATAACCCTGTATTATAACGTGAATTAATACATTTTATTCCACGATTACATAGTTATAAATATTTCTGTCACAGTAATAGTGCTAACAGTTAACCACTGCATAATTCACCAGAAAAATTTGAGTGCTAAAAGATTGAGTTTGCCAACAGTAGCAATAATTAAACTAATCAGTTTTATAAAGTCGTTCGCGTTAAATCGCCGTGAATTTAAATAATTCCTGAGAGATTTAGAAACTGAACTACCTGACGCAATACCGAAGTGCGTTGGCTTAGTAGAGGTACAACGCTAAAAAGAGTATACAACTTAAAAAGCGAAATACAATTGTTCTTGGATATGAAGGGATATGCCTTTCCTCATTTTGATAATAAAGAATGGATGTGTGATTTTGGGGTTTCTTATCGACTTGACTCAGAAATGATGTTAATGTGCAACTTGAAGGCGAAAGACAGTTTATATACAATATGCATGATAAAATTCAGTGCTTTGAGAGCAAATTAAAATGCAAATTCTGCATTTTTTGCAGAATAATGCGTCTTACTTTCCACATTTATATATATATAAAAAAAGTTAGTCAGACATTGGCTTCCATGGAAATGTTTTCCTCGCCATTTAATATCGATGTGGATACAGTTCCCGAAGACTTTCAAATAGAAGTGATTGACATGCAGAATAATACCGATTTAAAAAATGTATTTTTCTCAGTAAACATCAAAAATGTTTATAAATCGTATCTGAGGCCTGAGAAATGTCCGCTTTTCACGAAAAATGCAAAGCAAATGATGTCTCTGTTCGTGTGTTTAAGTACAATATTTTCGACCATGAAATTAATCCAAAATGACCACCGATCAAGGCTGATTGATGCGTCATTAGAAAGCTGCGCACGTGTAGCTACTTCATCAATTCAGTCAGATATTGATTAGCTTGTACCGAAAAAACAGTGCCAAATCTCTGATTAAAAATTTAAAGTAAATTCTTTTTTCCGTTATTTTATATTTTTTTAATTTTGCATTAAAATTTGTATATGAAATCTTTACTTTTTAATTTTTCTATTCTAATGTTTATAATACATACATACATACATCAGTTTTCTAAATTATTAATAAATGTTACTTTATGTGCGGCCCGCCAAAAAAATTTAAAATTTAAGTTGGCCCGTTGATTAAAAAGGTTGCTCACCCCTGTTCTAGATGATGGCAGTCTGTGATTGGCAACGAACAGTTTCTTCGTGGAAATGCAAAAACTCACTAGTGATATATTTTAACACTTGGTTAATCAAATCTCACAACGCGCTTAGAACTTAAAAGACAAATACTTTATTAGATTCTTGAAATTGCTATTCCTATTTGTTCTTTTTCAATTTATAAAATGCAGTTGTCTTATAATTCTCCGGGAGCAGGTTTTGAAAACAATTATCATTTTTGTAGTGACCTCTTTTACAGCTGTGGTTGATGGTTGTGTCAGTGTTGCATATTGTTGGGAAGGGTCATAAGATGTTGCTCTTGACAGAATGAAGGTCATAAGGATTGTATGAATGGCTACAATGTGGCAAACATTGGTGGATTCCATCAAAGCAGAGAGAGGCATTAATATCTGGCGACATCTTGGGTCCATCAAAGGATTGGGATAGAAGACATCTATTTCATTTGGGATGATGGATGCAATATTCATTCACACATAATTACCTGCAATAGATATTTCCTCGTACACGGGTGGCATCTCAAATACATAATAATAATAATAATAAACCTGGACATTAATGTCTGACAGGGCCAAACTAGGTACCTCGTCTATTACCATATCAGTTCTGTTTTCACTCGTCCATTCTTTCTTTACCTCATCAATTATAACAGGTCTTCTGTCCAGAGTATATTTCCAAGTGTAGCTGGACTAGTTCCAATAACATGTTTTCAAATCGGACAGAGATTTCAATGCGCAATATTTACTACAATCAGAGAGAGCAGATGATAGATTTCAGTCAAAATGGTAATTTGACATAAGTGAGCTGGAAAGTAAAAGAAGCTGAACTTGATAAAAATGTGGATATTACTAGTTTTCGAACTCATTGATTCAAATATACTTTTGCCCGTTTCAACTGACTGATTTTATTGTTGATACAATTTATTCCAGGGCACTTCCAGAGTTCTAATTAAAACATTTCACGCACGGGCAGCTTTATTTAAGCAGATTGGGAAACGCGCGGCACGTGTTTGCAATTATCTCAAAAATTAAAGGTTAGAACAGAACAATTTTTGGTATTTAAGCTTCAAATAAAGTGCTTCATTATATAACAGCAACTTGTTAACATGACATGTGTGGGGGTACATTAAAGGCCGAATACCAAAAAAAAAAAAAAACAACGCAAATATCTGGGTTAATAATCAAGATAATGAAAACACGCATATAACAACATTTGATTTGCAAAGGATTGGTTCTATACACGTTTTCAATACGACGTATAAAAACGGAGACATTTCGAATTTCCTAAATTCCCCCTCTAAACCCCCCCCCTCCCCCAAGTTCCGTTTCAGCCATAACGATTCCAGGTTGGTAATGATCAAACAAAAATTACGACGCTCTACTACATTGACAGACAAGTATAGAAATCTATATATATATATATTTTTGAACGGACCTCATTTTCGTCGTCTCTTAGTCAGGATCGATGGACATTTGAGGAACTGTTTCGTAAATCGCGTCATGAGTACGACCTCAATATCTGAAAAAAACCCATCTTCTACCGAAACACGACTGTGAGTTGGTGTATATTTAGGCGGCTGATCGAGAAATCCACTGACTCCAAGATACAGCTCCCGATGATGCTGGACAAGGCCGCGGTACTGTTACTGCTCTACCGTTATCAACCACTATACCTATCTCACTTACTCTCATTCATGTTCTCTTATCACCTCTCACTCTAATCACTATCAACTCTTATCACTCATAGCTCTCACTTCTCTTACTATATTTCTTATTCGTTATCATCAGATTCTGAAATAGAGCATTTATGTAGTAATACTAGAATATTGACGGTTCACATTAAGAAAGAAAAGAGGTGCTGCTTAAAATAAACAGATTTACTGTATAAAGTTGTATAATACAATAGATAAATCTACATACACTTAACATAACCATGAATAAATACAAATGATAATGAGAGTGATTCAGTCACGACGATATATATCTAGTACTGCAATCTATAATGAATTAGAACAATCTCAATGACTTTAGTAATCCAACTTAGTTCCAAGGGTCATAGGAACTTGCATCTATCTCAACTAGAAAAGATTTAGGAACGATTAAACAAAAATTGCGACTGCTAGACCGGCAACAGGCATATATATGTGTGTGTGTGTGTGTGTGTATATATATATATATATATATATATATATATATATATATATATAAAAATAATTCTGAACGAACATCATTTTCGTCATCTCATAAGTAGGATCGATGGACATTTGAAGATATTTTTGGAAAATTGCGACATGATTATAACCTCAATAGCTGATTTCCCTTAGGGGAAATCTGCTAAAAAGTGGTTTGACTCTCTTGTGTTACCATGTTACCATTAAGACTGATATCGACAACACAAGGCTTGCTTGTACTCAATAAATTTAATATAAAAAAATTGTGTGGCATTTAATTTATTTTTTTCATTGGGAAATGATACCTTATATCGAATAGATTAGATTAAATGATGCCACAAAATGTAATTTTTAACTCGTTTTACGAGCAATAAGAAAGTTTCCTATACAAATCTTGTCTATCTATAGATATATATCATATATATCTGTATCCATATACCAGTCATGGTTGTACAGCCTGCCATTCTCTCCAATCATGCCCAATCTCGTCCAGCGTGACGTCTCCATCCCAGGAACTAGGATACCCATCTGACCTCCTGCTCATCGTGATTCCAGTTTAAGGTTCCTCGCAATTCGCCTGCCCAGCAAATTCCCTCCCTCTCCCATAAAATCTTGACCCCTTGTTAACACATAAGCGATAATGCCGTTATTTTTTTTAATTTGAGGACCTTCCAAAATGGAATGCTGTGGTATTTGGAAGATGCTACGCCCTTTCTAGATCCACATTGACACTCGTGGTTGACCTGTAAAATGCTACGAGGAGCTAATGTTGGAATCCCGTTGGCTAGCATAGATAGGATAAATAGATAGGAAATAGACAAATCTCCAACTAGATATCCAGGAAACCGTTACCAGATCACCGTTACCAAATACCAACCACAACCCACATCTAGTCGCCTATTTAGTCCATATTCTGTATTTGACTCACGTATTTCAAATTAAATCACTCCCAATGCAAATATCGATTTGAAGAGAACTAACCAACCGGTCTTACGCCATTAAAAGTTTGAATTTATTGTCGAAACACATTGCGCACTTCATATTAACAATAACATGATATACCAAAGTAGTAATCCAACTTGAAACATCAAATATTGTTTTTATAAGTTTAAACATGTTGAGCGAGAGTCAATATTAAGGTTTTACGTTCTAAGTATAGTTATTTTTTTTTCCAAATCAATACCATGGAATAGAAAATAAAAGATTATGTTTGCCAATGGCTAAAAGTTGAGGGGGTTTGAAACTGAAAATGATTGTTATATCTCAAATATTATGAATATTAGGAAAACGTGTATATTATCTGCTTTGATACAAACTTTCCTCTAAATATTGTTCTATTCATTTTGTATGAATCTCAAATATGAAATTGGGATATTTGTATTCTTCAGTAAATCTACACTTCTATCTTTCTGATTTTCACTTTGAATTACTGAGTAACTAAACATCTCTTACTCCCAGTTTGTATATTTGTTCCAATTTATATAGGGCTCTTACTGGGGCAGTTGAGCGTGTCATATTGTGGGAAATGTGGCCAGTATACGCACCTGTTGCGTCAGGGGCTTTTCTAGAGTCGTGTGAAGCCAACTGGTCGACACTTGCTCCATACAATGCCGACCATGATAGGCCGACTAAAGAAACCAAAAGTAAATACCTCCACTTCAGCTTTAGCTGTAGTATGAAGAAGTCAGTCCATGTCGTGGCATTCAGCTCTATGAGTCTGACTCACTGTATCCGACCAGTTTCTGCTTTGAGCGAAAGATATGTCTTGAGTAAGAAATAAAAATGGCTTGTGTTGGGACTCCAACTGCAAAAGCTCTCTTTATGCCTGTTCTCCAACGACTCAAGCATTCTGTGAATGTGTGAAGCAGCCCTTGGCCCCTCCCAGAACATATCAATTGGATTGGCAATGTCCATCTCAAAAAGCCTTCGACATTAATTCCGCTTCCGTGGTCTTGGTTGCTGGTGAACAGCTGAGGGAGAGGATTTGATGATGATAGTGGCTGTTTGGTGTTACTTATTCCCAAGAGAACGTCTGAATCATTGCTTTATCATACGTATCACAATTAATTTATTGAGCTGATTTGTCGATATCTACTGGCGTTATCAAGAAGCATTTCTGGCTTGTTATAAAATTAGTGCTTTGTTCCTTATCTGAAAATAACGTTTCCAAAGGCAGGGCTTGATGATGCTGGGTTGGATGAGGGATGGACAGTGTCAGGGTAACCTGTTCAAAGGAATGCTGCCAGGAAGTTCTACCCGTGGTAAAGACATTTAAAATGTTAACGGTTTTTATTAAGGTCCTAAATGATATCAATTTTATTAAGATACACATTATGCCTTTGTAGATCGTGGGGCTCTTAACTAGAATCGGCAAAAAGAATGAAAGTTATTATTCAAAAGAGCAACTATATAGAATTTCCTCGGGAAAAATTACCTTGAAAAGGCTTAAAGATTCTTCAATTGCTATATTATTACAAAATGGGTTCCAGAACGTTTTACCGGGCTAAATGTTAGCCATTCCTAACTTCAGAAACAAAATATATTCTGAGGCATAAGTAGTGTGAGGGAACTATATAAAACATAGAATTAAAAGGTTCCTACTAGGGCGAGAGGTATGTATTACCTTCATAAGGCTTATAATGTTTACATCTTGGTTTTAAATATCTGAAATATTCGAGAACTGGTCTTGGCTACGCCACTCCAATAGTGAATAAGGAAAGAGAGAAAGTAGGATAGAGCCTAGTCAGTAAAGGGCTTAAAAGGTCGAGAGAGCAATACCATTAGGGGCTAACCTTCAAATATGAGAGAAATACAAGCTGCGCTACTCTATGAGTACATATGGAAGGGGTGGTCTTTGAACACTAAATAAAGAGGGGGTGAGTGGAGGGGGGCCATTATACCAACCCCATATTGATTTTCTTATTACACCCTTCCTCAGCTCAACCCATCTGCCATATCTACCTCTCATATATTTCTCACGGTATCCTCCATCTACTCTTAACAATAGAATATTTGTCTCTGGAAGATAAGGTCGTCAATACAATCCACTTATTTCAGCAATGACCACGAGGATCTACTAGGGCATCAACAATTCCTCTTGAGGATGCCTTCGACGGTGTGGCATGAAATATATTTATGATTCTCTTTGGAGATGAACATAATGGCAAGTTGGCTTGCCCAACAATACTTGCACCTTTCTCTTCCAGATGACTATATATCTGCCAAGATGATATCCGACATGATGTTACCAGTTGTAGCCTTAAGACTAGGGCATTGACCGATCTAAATGCAACGTGAAACTTGTTAGGCAAGAGGTTCCTCGCTCAAACACATTGACTCCACATCGTATCGCCATCTGTCAATATGTTATAGGCCTATCTTTTTTTGAATATCTCTTAATTTGCGACGAGTCAATAAATCAAAGAATTGACCAGCTGAAGCAAACCGATTAGAGACCTTAGTTTGCAATCAGGAGTAATCCAAATAAAGTGCACTGCTTGATATTAATATCGTTTTAATTTCATTTCTCTGTGTTCCGTCTAGGTCAGGGGTCTCCAAACTTTCCAGCCTTAGGGCCATACTGATTACTCCAGTAAGTTCCGAGGGCCAAAACCATATTATCATTCTTGCCGGAATTTTATAAGAGTCTTCCACTGGCACAATTTGATAATTTGCATAAATTTGCTCGTGGGCTGTTTTCTGTTTTTGGTACTACTTATTTGCGTGAGAAGACCTTCTCCAAAATGAAGTACACAAAAAATGTTTACAGATCTAAATTAACTGATGAGCATCTTAAATCTCTTTTAATAATTGGTACAAGTAAAATTAGTCCACAACTACAAACTATTGTCAGTGGAAAATCTCAATTACATAAATCTCATTAGTATTTCATATGTCATTATGCTTGTTATAAGTTATGTTTTTATTTAAAACGTATAAAATCTTAGTTGGATTCATTTCAATAATTTGTTAGTTATTATATACTGAAGTTAAATTTTCTGCATATTATACATGTCTTTACACATTACAATTCTGTGTTTCCTTATCCAACTTATCACAAAAACGATAACAATAAGCCTACAACAATGTTATGAGTAGTTAGCCCATGGCCATATCAATTTAGATGTGATATTAATAATTATTCAACATAAAATTGGAATACTTCAGTAAACTAAATTTAATTTACTATAAAAAATATGTTCTCTGAAAGGAGTTATCACAAGTATGCTAGCTCTCCGTGGGCCGGACAAAATCTGTCCGCGGGCCGGATGTGGCCCTCGGGACGTACTTTGGAGACCCCTGACTTAGAGTATATATTTTCAAGTTCAACAATAATAACCTTAGGTTTATAGGCGATAACCTTGGTCAACAGTTAACAACCTAGGATCGTAGGTAATAAGGTTGATCCATAGGTAATAAGGTTTGTTGTAACCTTGGTCTACGGGCATAGTTCATGATTTATTTCGGGAGTCAGTTGGGTGTTGGAAAGCTACTATTCTGCTTCGCCTCAATCCAGAGGAATCTCTGAGCCGTCCTTCCAATCTGCCCACAACATTCGTTATTTATTGCAATGCCCACAACATTGTCGTTTGATTTGAATGCCAATGTGCCCACAACATTGATTTGTTCTTGCTTCCAATGTGCCACAACATTGTCGTATGATTTGTTCTTGCTTCCAATGTGCCCACAACATTGTCGTTTGATTTGTTCTTGCTTCCAGTGTGCCCACAACATTGTCGTTTGATTTGTTCTTGCTTCCAATGTGCCCACAACATTGTCGTTTGATTTGTTCTTGCTTCCAATGTGCCCACAACATTGTCGTTTGATTTGTTCTTGCTTCCAATGTGCCCACAACATTGTCGTTTGATTTGTTCTTGCTTCCAATGTGCCCACAACATTGTCGTTTGATTTGTTCTTGCTTCCAATGTGCCCACAACATTGTCGTTTGATTTGTTCTTGCTTCCACTGTGCCCACAACATTGTCGTTTGATTTGTTCTTGCTTCCAATGTGCCCACAACATTGTCGTTTGATTTGTTCTTGCTTCCAATGTGCCCACAACATTGTCGTTTGATTTGTTCTTGCTTCCAATGTGCCCATAACATTGTCGTTTGATTTGTTCTTGCTTCCATTGTGCCCACAACATTGTCGTTTGATTTGTTCTTGCTTCCAATGTGCCCACAACATTGTCGTTTGATTTGTTCTTGCTTCCAATGTGCCCACAACATTGTCGTTTGATTTGTTCTTGCTTCCAATGTGCCCACAACATTGTCGTCTGATTTGTTCTTGCTTCCAATGTGCCCACAACATTGTCGTCTGATTTGTTCTTGCTTCCAATGTGCCCACAACATTGTCGTCTGATTTGTTCTTGCTTCCAATGTGCCCACAACATTGTCGTTTGATTTGTTCTTGCTTCCAATGTGCCCACAACATTGTCGTTTGATTTGTTCTTGCTTCCAATGTGCCCACAACATTGTCGTCTGATTTGTTCTTGCTTCCAATGTGCCCACAACATTGTCGTCTGATTTGTCCTTGCTTCCAATGTGTCCACAACATTGTCGTCTGATTTGTTCTTGCTTCCAATGTGCCCACAACATTGTCGTCTGATTTGTTCTTGCTTCCAATGTGCCCACAACATTGTCGTCTGATTTGTTCTTGCTTCCAATGTGCCCACAACATTGTCGTTTGATTTGTTCTTGCTTCCAATGTGCCCACAACATTGTCGTCTGATTTGTTCTTGCTTCCAGTGTGCCCACATCATTGTCGTTTGATTTGTTCTTGCTTCCAGTGTGCCCACAACATTGTCGTCTGATTTGTTCTTGCTTCCAATGTGCCCACATCATTGTCGTTTGATTTGTTCTTGCTTCCAGTGTGCCCACAACATTGTCGTGTGATTTGTTCTTGCTTCCAATGTGCCCACAACATTGTCGTTTGATTTGTTCTTGCTTCCAATGTGCCCACATCATTGTCGTTTGATTTGTTCTTGCTTCCAATGTGCCCACAACATTGTCGTCTGATTTGTTCTTGCTTCCAATGTGCCCACATCATTGTCGTTTGATTTGTTCTTGCTTCCATTGTGCCCACAACATTGTCGTCTGATTTGTTCTTGCTTCCAGTGTGCCCACAACATTGTCGTTTGATTTGTTCTTGCTTCCAGTGTGCCCACAACATTGTCGTTTGATTTGTTCTTGCTTCCAGTGTGCCCACAACATTGTCGTCTGATTTGTTCTTGCTTCCAGTGTGCCCACAACATTGTCGTTTGATTTGTTCTTGCTTCCAGTGTGCCCACAACATTGTCGTCTGATTTGTTCTTGCTTCCAGTGTGCCCACAACATTGTCGTTTGATTTGTTCTTGCTTCCAATGTGCCCACAACATTGTCGTTTGATTTGTTCTTGCTTCCAATGTGCCCACAACATTGTCGTTTGATTTGTTCTTGCTTCCAATGTGCCCACAACATTGTCGTTTGATTTGTTCTTGCTTCCAGTGTGCCCACAACATTGTCGTCTGATTTGTTCTTGCTTCCAATGTGCCCACAACATTTTTCTCCTCTTGTCCTCATTTTTTGAAAACAACTACTTGTATTTCTAAAAGGATCACAAAGTAACTTAACGGGGCAATTCGTTGGATACATTTGGTCCTTATATATTGATCTGCTATGTATTTGTGGAAAGACATAAATCGAAATGTATTAGTACAGGAGTTTTAACATATGCCATAAAAAATCATTATTTTTCTTTATGATTTACTTTAAATTAAACTATTAATATTAGCTGTGAAAAAGGGAAATGGTGGCCGAAACTGTCAGCATATTTGATAAACTCCTTTATTTGAAGAATTGAGAAGTTGTAGAGGCGATACTCAACAATCCTCTACTGTCATTAAACTATTAATGTTGTGTAAAGAGAAACATTCCTTAGGACTTTGTCATGTGAATAGTTCATATTTGAGAATTTGATTATAAATAAAGTGCCTAGAAAAAGTTGCAAATCTCTCCCAAGACTTTCCACATCATAAATAAGTCCATCTCAAGTAACATAAGAAATTTCAACAGTCAGTGAATTTAACACGTGCCACGTCAATTGAGGCTCGTAGATATTTTTCTTAAACATCGCCATGAGCTGAAACTGAATATGAGGTTTGTATTAGAAGAAAGCTGTCGAACTGAACCTAACTGATTTCTCATTGCTTAGCCAATATCTACTGGGAAAATCATCCTTACAACGAATAACAACAATGGCGTTAATTGAAGTATTGTATGACTATATGGTTACTTTCTAATTGTATTCTTTCGACATTCAAGAAAGGTAATTATACTCAATTCTGATTCCATTACACCTTACTATCATGTCATCTGATAAGGATATCAAGGCAAACCAGAGATAGCCTTCCTCAAGCTGATAACGATCAATGTTATACAACTTCTCGGCGCTTCTTTCTTTTGATCTCAGAAGATTTTGGCGAATGCAGTCGCCCTAAGAATATGCGTTAAAGTGTACTGAAGAGATCCATTTTTTTAGATTCTAATTTTTCAAGAGCTATATAAAAGATATTTAAGATTATATCGTGCAAGACCCTATAATTATTTTAACTTTCCAGCTTGAAGATGACGAACCTGATTCCAACAACAGTGGCTATTTAAAAAAATGAATTATTTCCGCATCTATCCGGTTCTACATTTATATAATGTCCGGCTCACAGGTGTTGCGTAAACTGAGCAGATTTCCAATGTACTCTCATTGAATGACACAATAGTGATCTCATCCTACCTATTTATAAGTAAAAATCTAACGAGTAGAATATATATATATATATAATTTTGAACGGACTTTATTTCCGTCATCTCTAAGCCGCGTGAGGACCTCGTTTGTTGCCTAATCCTCCGTAATCCAGTTATGAGTTTTTATTTTGACATTATGTTTGTTGTTGTTCTTTTTAAAGTCTGGCAGAACTGTTTTATTTATTTATTTTTGATATTTTTTCATTTACAGAAGTTTTGTTTTATATTTGGGCTATTTATATTTCTTATGTATTTCGTATTAATATTACCTTTATTTTTTTATTATTAGTATTTTTCTTGTGTTAAATCTAGGTTAGGGTCTGTCCTAGATGTGTTAGGCGAGTCACCCCAGCAGGAGGTAGGCTTACAAATTTTGACCCCTGTGGTCAATCTCGAAGGGTGTAGCGAGCCCAAATATAAAGACGCTGTTTACTACTTTTTTTAAGGTTTTAATATAATTTGTCAATGGAGTATTTGATGTAATGTAATAAATTATAGCAAATAAAGTTTTTATACAGGGTTGATTAACGTTGGAGGAAAAATCCAATATGAAAACGCGTTATGACTGCAACCTCAATAGCTGATTTCCAGTAAAGGAAATCTGCTAAAAATACTCTCCTATTGCCTCTACCAAACACACTGTTTAAATAGTCTATTTAAAAATTAATCATTAATATAATCTACTAGGTGCTACTTAGTGGGATATATATACATTTGTCAGTTACCGCTCTGGCGGTTGCAAATTATTGTTTTATCGTTACCTAACTCGATATGTATGTATTTCATGCCAAACTAAAGATCAAATTCGTTAACGGCTCCAATCGAACAGTGGGAGACTTTTGAAAATTCTAAATATCTTTGTTATTATATGTCGGATCGAAACATTATGTAAAACCAATATTATTGTAAATTTAGTCGTCTAAACATATTGTTATATTCCTTTTTATTTAATATGAATTATAACTGAGACATTTGGAATTGTTAGTTGCCAGGCTTCAGCAAACCCCCATATCCGTTCTCATGTCATAATAATAATAAGCTGTCATAACATGAATCTCTTTATTTTATGCGAGATTCATGAAAATCCCAAACACTACGAATCATTCGTTTTCGCTTAGAATAAATGAGCCAGTAAACAGTTAATGAACAACTTATGAATTAATTCCCGTTTATATCCTGTGTTCCTAGTAGAAGTAAAATAGAAAATATATGGTGTTAAGCGATTATAAGCGTCTCACTCTGGCAGTTGGGAAATGTGCTAAGATACGCAGCCCCAGAGTGACGGGAGTTGAATGGCTGTGAGGGGGTGCCTTATGACTATAGCCTAAGGCCTAATTTTCGGTACTCGACGGGAGGGGAAAGGGCTTGGATACATTAGTAGGAAAGGGAACTGAAGGAGGGAGTGGAGTGCTCAGCGTAGCTAAGAGGCGAGGAGCTGCAATTGCTAAGCTACCACTCCCATTAGACATGATTAGCTGCAGTTGGAGTCGAGAGGTAGGCCTCTAGTGGGACGGCTAATGGACTGCAGGGGGACAGGATACTCCAGACGCAGAGGCTGCGTCAGACAAACACATTTCCCTCCTCATCTACCATCTCGCAATATAATGCCTATGGATACAGGAGTCCAGATCTATGCTGCTCGAGAGTGGTTCAGGGCGTCATAAACTCAATATGAAAGTCGGAGTAGGGCTTTACTAGATTTACTTTGAGAAAAAAATAGTTGTAGAAAACTAAATTTGCAACAAGACTGACTAAGTAACAGTTTTTAATCCGTTGATTTTTATAATTCTGGACTGGGATTTCATTTCCTCTTCTCCTCGGCCGATTAACAAACTTGTCCTTTAGCTTTACGTGGACAGTTGATGTTATTTGGGAGCTAACGAAATTGACGTACGTTCAAATTGATAAGTGCGTGGGAGGTGTGAATTTGCATTCAAGCGTGTTTGAGCGTGCTAGGTGCTTGTGTGCTAGGGTGTAGCCTCATATTAGTACGGATATCATTTTTGTGATCAGATTGAACCTAGGATCCATGTAAATATTATTCGAATATCATCTCATGAACACAATCTATATAACTAAATGATTGACAATTAAATCAATACCATAAGATACATGGGCAGCTGGAAGATAAAAAATTATTTATTAACAGTCACTTATTGCAACTAAGGCTAATTGGGACGTGTTATCTACAGGTCACCACCCTTTTCTAGCCAGGCTGGGACTAAGGATTTTATTTAATGAGTTCGTCAATAAATAAATTCCTATTGCTGAGGCGGGAATCGACCTCGCCACTCTAGGGTCGCCAAGCTGTATGATGGATGGTTAATTAGTATTCCAGGGATAGCAATATGTTAGTAATGGATATAGTTTCATGGTTGCTACCTTCATTAAACAATTATTCCAGATGGTTAGTAGCCCATGTAAACAAATCATCTTCCTCTCATAGGACTACTAGCACATTGTTTACATAGACATAATTTGATGAACTATAACCCTTTGTTGATGGAAACCTCTTGAATTGCAACTTGTGTATTAGTGGCCAACGACAGAGTAAGGCTTCAGCTCTTTGTCAACTTGAGTTGTAGGTTCGATTCTCGTCTCAGCAATAGGAATTTACTTAGAGGTGAGCTATACATGGATGAGTCTATACACTCATCATAGACTCTCAGAGTGTTGGACGAGAGGTTCCTCCAAGAATGTTTTTATTATTTGGGCTAGAGAATTGATTCAAACAGCTCTCTCACTCTCTCTCTCTCACTCTCTCTCTCTCTCTCTCTCACTCTCCCTCCCCCCCTCTTTCTCTCTCTCTCTCTCTCTCTCTCTCTCTCTCTCTCTCTCTCTCTCTCACTCTCCCTCCCCCCCCTCTCTCTCTCTCTCACTCTCCCCCCCTATCTCTCTCTCTCTCTCTCACTCTCCCTCCCCCCCCTCTCTCTCTCTCTCACTCTCCCCCCCTATCTCTCTCTCTCTCTCTCACTCTCCCTCCCCCCCTCTCTCTCTCACTCTCACCCACTATCTCTCTCTCTCTCTCTCAATCTCCCTCCCCCCCCTCTCTCTCACTCTCTCTCACACTCTCTCTCTCACTCTCTCACTCTCCCCACCCTCTCTCTCTCTCTCTCACTCTCTCTCTCACTCACTCTCCCTCTCTCTCTCTCTCTCTCATTGTGAGGAGCTCTAAACCCAAGTTAATTTTAATCTCTATTGACTATAAATATAATTTCTAGACTGACGTTCTTATTTGCAATGGGCCCATTTAGTATTGTGATTCCACGCACAATTTCATGTAGAACAAACGCCTCACTTAAAAATTTTAAGTAAAATAAAACGCACTCAGTAACTATACTAAAAGGAGGTTTCTAGCCTCAAATCAATTATTGTAAAAACCTCTGATTTTTTAAACAATTTTTCATTTGGTTTGCTGTCACCGCTCCATAGTCGAACAACAAATAATTTTGGAGAATTTTACATAAAAAAAAAAAACAACCCTAAAAGCAATGTAGTCAGTCTCGCAGGGGCTGGTTAAACTTCGCAGGCTTCCCAGTTAATAAATATCAGAAATAACTGGTAACCTGCCCAGCGTTCATTAAATTGTTTATTTATGGTAATTATACAAATTCACATTCCTGATTAGACTACATTGCTAAAAGTACAAGCGTCAAGTGAGATGTAAACATAGACCAATATGAGGTCGGCAGGGGAGTGGAAGAACTGGACACACTATGTACCAATATGAATACGTGTATACAGTTTACAATAGTGACTTACAAAAAAGAATTTTCAATAGCGGTTATGACTTACCTAAAACAGCTGTCAGTGTTGGGATTTGTACCACTTCAAGGGAAAGGAACTTTTATTCAAAGGTGGATTGGAAGACAATACTTTCTATGAAATATATGGTCTGTTACGTTATTACGTAAAAAAGCTACATGTTCAGGAGACGGGAAATAAAAAATACTAAGGACAGTGAAGCCTTACGTAACAAATAATTTTATTATTAACACATCTACAGCAACGAGGGGTATAAGCCCTAAACACTGGGACTGGGAAATGTCAAAATATTGTTGAAAATAAAGCCTTGCCAAAAAAATACTATCATCATTCAAAAATGAATTCTCGTGGGAATCCGGGTAACTAGCTAATATATATATATATATATATATATATATATATATATATATATATATATATATATACTAGCCAAGGTACCCGGCTTCGCTCGGGGAGCCATTGGAGGCGGTAAAATTCGATTTTGTTTTTGGCAATGCTTCTACGTGTACAACTGCTCTTCCCATCTGGGCGCATTTTTTCTCGTAAGGGTCCGTTGGGCGAACTATAGAAAAAAGATTTTAGATTTGAAGAATAAATGAAAATAAGTCTCTAATCATTCCCTCTCCTCTGTTTGACACACCGCGAATAATTCAAATCATAATCATGGATACCATTTATTATAATTAAACATTATCTATAATGTACGTTTTTTGTATTAACAATCTAGATAATATACCCAGCAATGCCCGGGAATTCATCGTTGACTGACTAATGACTAACATTCCGGGTTTTGTTAAGTTCGGTTGAGTCTTTTGTGCCAAATAAAATTGTTGACTCCTGCTATAATTTTTAGCGTATAACGCCTTTATACTTCGGTATACTACGATAGTGTATATAACAAAAGTTACTCTAAATAACAAAATAAACAACTTTTGTTATGTGCACATTTGCCGAAACCCCAATAAGAAACGAAATACCACAATTTTTAATTTCAGCCCTCCCTTATAACCCCCACTCCTGCCCGTCCCTAAAATGCTGGTATGCCTTATTATAATTAAAGCGTTATTGCTAATACTCATACCGAGTTTTATTTAGTTTGGTTGGGTCTTTAGCGCCAAATAAAATTCTTCACTTCCACTATTGGTTTTTGCGTATATCTCGTTAATAATTCGGTATACAAAAAAGTGTATATAACAAAAGTTACTTTAAATAACAAAATAAACAACCTTTGTTATGTTCATATTTGCTGAAAAACTAATAGGAAACGAAATATCGCTATTTTTAGTTTCAGGCCTCCTCATAACCCCCACTCCTGTTCGTCTCAGGGAATATTAACATAGCCTAAAGTCTAAGTTGAGCTAGTAGTAATATACATACCAAGTTTCATAAAATTCGGTTCAGCCGTTTATTCGTGAAATGGTAACAAACAAACACACACGAAAGAAACAAAATGCAGTTCTGGTGTCTATGACATGTGAAACCAAAAGTTATCGTGAAAATTCGTGAAAAAAATCAATGTACATACAGAGGTTATAATTTTATATATATATATATTTGTCTGTTAACGCTCTAGTGGTCGCAATTTTTGTTCACACGAATATATATATATATATATATATATATATATATATATATATATATATATATATATAATTTTGATCGGACTTCATTTTTGTCATCTCCTGGGTTGGGTCGATGGACATTTGAAGAAATTATTCAAAAATCGTGTCATGAGTACGACCTCAATAGCTTATTTCCATCTGCTAAAACAGTTAGATAATGGTTTGAAGAGTAAATAAATATTACGGGCATCTGGTGTTTTCAAAGTGAGTTAGTTATCTTGAGGGTAATTCGCTAAACACGTTAATTGTAGGCCTGAGGGCGTATCATTCTCAATTAACATAATTTGTTCATGGGACAACATTATAGTAACTTAAACATTGACATAGATCAGTAATCCAGCCAGCTGTCGGAATATGGCAGTCAGAGAAATCACGCAACAGAAAGTAGAAATAACTAAAAGCTTTCACAATTATCTCATTTCTAGTCAACATGGATAGCGGAACTTTCTTCTTTCTGTTCACACTTCACTAGCACCTATATGTATGTATCAGGTGGAAGGCGCCCGCCATTCGATTCGTCCGTCTTGTGTACTATTTAGTTAGTCAGTGTTTGAAGTTATGATTTAGAAAGATAAATAAAACTATGTTGAACCTAGTGTATTCATGCATTATGTATTGTGTTGTATATTCATTTGCGTCCACTATAGGTGTTTATGTTTTTACAAAAGACTACTCAGTTCACACGACGAAGACTTCCATCCTTGCGACAAAGTCGAACTGTTTGTCACACAATCTTAAAATATTTCCATTTATTAAATTTGTGTTTTTATTTGAAGAAAAAAAGTTATGTTAGTACCCCTAACATAACCTGGGTATCACCTACCCCTAACATAACCTGGGTAACACCTACCCCTAACATAACCTGGGCAACACCTACCCCTAACATAACCTGGGCAACACCCACACCTAACATAACCTGGGTAACACCTACCCGTAACATAACCTGGGTAACACCTACCCCTAATATAACCTGGGTAAAACCTACTCCTAACATAACCTGGGTAACACCTACCCCTAACATAACCTGGGCAACACCTACCCCTAACATAACCTGGGCAACACCCACACCTAACATAACCTGGGTATCACCTACCCCTAACATAACCTGTGTAACACCTACCCCTAACATAACCTGGGCAACACCTACACCTAACATAACCTGGGTAACACCTACCCCTAACATAACCTGGGCAACACCTACACCTAACATAACCTGTGTATCACCTACCACTAACATAACGTGTTTATCACCTACCCCTAACATAACCTGGGTAACACCTACCCCTAACATAACCTGGGCAACACCCACACCTAACATAACCTGGGCAACACCTACCCCTAACATAACCTGGGTAACACCTACCCCTAACATAACCTGGGCAACACCCACACCTAACATAACCTGGGCAACACCTACCCCTAACATAACCTGGGAAACACCTACCCCTAACATAACCTGGGCAACACCCACACCTAACATAACCTGGGCAACACCTACCCCTAACATAACCTGGGCAACACCTACCCCTAACATAACCTGGGCAACACCCACACCTAACATAACCTGGGTAACACCTACCCCTAACATAACCTGGGTAACACCTACCCCTAACATAACCTGGGTATCACCTACCCCTAACATAACCTGGGAAACACCTACCCCTAACATAACCTGGGTAACACCTACCCCTAACATAACCTGGGTAACACCTGCCCCTAACATAACCTGGGTAACACCTACCCCTAACATAACCTGGGTAACACCTACCCCTAACATAACCTGGGTATCACCTACCCCTAACATAACCTGGGTATCACCTACCCCTAACATAACCTGGGTAACACCTACCCCTAACATAACCTGGGCAACACCTACCCCTAACATAACCTGGGCAACACCCACACCTAACATAACCTGGGTATCACCTACCCCTAACATAACCTGGGCAACACCTACCCCTAACATAACCTGGGCAACACCCACACCTAACATAACCTGGGCAACACCCACACCTAACATAACCTGGGCAACACCTACCCCTAACATAACCTGGGCAACACCTACACCTAACATAACCTGGGTAACACCTACCCCTAACATAACCTGGGTAACACCTACCCCTAACATAACCTGGGCAACACCCACACCTAACATAACCTGGGCAACACCTACCCCTAACATAACCTGGGTAACACCTACCCCTAACATAACCTGGGCAACACCCACACCTAACATAACCTGGGTAACACCTACCCCTAACATAACCTGGGTAACACCTACCCCTAACATAACCTGGGCAACACCCACACCTAACATAACCTGGGCAACACCTACCCCTAACATAACCTGGGAAACACCTACCCCTAACATAACCTGGGCAACACCTACACCTAACATAACCTGGGTAACACCTACCCCTAACATAACCTGGGTAACACCTACCCCTAACATAACCTGGGTATCACCTACCCCTAACATAACCTGGGTAACACCTACCCCTCCCTAACATAACCTGGGTATCACCTACCCCTAACATAACGTGGGTATCACCTACCCCTAACATAACCTGGGTAACACCTACCCCTAACATAACCTGGGCAACACCTACACCTAACATAACCTGGGTATCACCTACCCCTAACATAACGTGGGTATCACCTACCCCTAACATAACCTGGGTAACACCTACCCCTAACATAACCTGGGTAACACCTGCCCCTAACATAACCTGGGTAACACCTACCCCTAACATAACCTGGGTAACACCTACCCCTAACATAACCTGGGTATCACCTACCCCTAACATAACGTGGGTATCACCTACCCCTAACATAACATGGGTAACACCTACCCCTAACATCACTCGTCTCTCCAACTACGAATCTGCACCTCCATATATTATATAGTGTTAATTATTGATATAATATTCAAATATTGATTATTTTTTGTTAGTGAATTTATTCCTAGAAATAAATAAAATAAAAAAGGAATCTGTGAATGCAAAGCCAGTAACGGGGATAGGTCAGCTATATAAGCGTAGAGCATCGATAGCTCCTGTCTTATTCATGCTGCTACTAAATATCCTTACGATGCAGAGTGGCTGTAACTGCCTAGCTAAATGCATACTGCAGCCCCTACCACCTCCAGTGGCTGTAACTGCCTAGCTAAATGCATACTGCAGCCCCTACCACCTCCATTGGCTGTAACTGCCTAGCTAAATGCATACTGCAGCCCCTACCACCTCCAGTGGCTGTAACTGCCTAGCTAAATGCATACTGCAGCCCCTACCACCTCCAGTGACTGTAACTGCCTAGCTAAATGCATACTGCAGCCCCTACCACCTCCATTGGCTGTAACTGCCTAGCTAAATGCATACTGCAGCCCCTACCACCTCCAGTGGCTGTAACTGCCTAGCTAAATGCATACTGCAGCCCCTACCACCTCCATTGGCTGTAACTGCCTAGCTAAATGCATACTGCAGCCCCTACCACCTCCATTGGCTGTAACTGCCTAGCTAAATGCATACTGCAGCCCCTACCACCTCCAGTGGCTGTAACTGCCTAGCTAAATGCATACTGCAGCCCCTACCACCTCCAGTGACTGTAACTGCCTAGCTAAATGCATACTGCAGCCCCTACCACCTCCATTGGCTGTAACTGCCTATGCCTAGCTAAATGCATACTGCAGCCCCTACCACCTCCAGTGGCTGTAACTGCCTAGCTAAATGCATACTGCAGCCTACCACCTCCAGTGGCTGTAACTGCCTAGCTAAATGCATACTGCAGCCCCTACCACCTCCAGTGGCTGTAACTGCCTAGCTAAATGCATACTGCAGCCCCTACCACCTCCAGTGGCTGTAACTGCCTAGCTAAATGCATACTGCAGCCCCTACCACCTCCAGTGGCTGTAACTGCCTAGCTAAATGCATACTGCAGCCCCTACCACCTCCAGTGGCTGTAACTGCCTAGCTAAATGCATACTGCAGCCCCTACCACCTCCAGTGGCTGTAACTGCCTAGCTAAATGCATACTGCAGCCCCTACCACCTCCAGTGGCTGTAACTGCCTAGCTAAATGCATACTGCAGCCCCTACCACCTCCAGTGACTGTAACTGCCTAGCTAAATGCATACTGCAGCCCCTACCACCTCCAGTGGCTGTAACTGCCTAGCTAAATGCATACTGCAGCCCCTACCACCTCCAGTGACTGTAACTGCCTAGCTAAATGCATACTGCAGCCCCTACCACCTCCAGTGGCTGTAACTGCCTAGCTAAATGCATACTGCAGCCCCTACCACCTCCAGTGACTGTAACTGCCTAGCTAAATGCATACTGCAGCCCCTACCACCTCCAGTGACTGTAACTGCCTAGCTAAATGCATACTGCAGCCCCTACCACCTCCAGTGGCTGTAACTGCCTAGCTAAATGCATACTGCAGCCCCTACCACCTCCAGTGGCTGTAACTGCCTAGCTAAATGCATACTGCAGCCCCTACCACCTCCAGTGGCTGTAACTGCCTAGCTAAATGCATACTGCAGCCCCTACCACCTCCAGTGGCTGTAACTGCCTAGCTAAATGCATACTGCAGCCCCTACCACCTCCAGTGGCTGTAACTGCCTAGCTAAATGCATACTGCAGCCCCTACCACCTCCAGTGGCTGTAACTGCCTAGCTAAATGCATACTGCAGCCCCTACCACCTCCAGTGGCTGTAACTGCCTAGCTAAATGCATACTGCAGCCCCTACCACCTCCAGTGGCTGTAACTGCCTAGCTAAATGCATACTGCAGCCCCTACCACCTCCAGTGGCTGTAACTGCCTAGCTAAATGCATACTGCAGCCCCTACCACCTCCAGTGGCTGTAACTGCCTAGCTAAATGCATACTGCAGCCCCTACCACCTCCAGTGGCTGTAACTGCCTAGCTAAATGCATACTGCAGCCCCTACCACCTCCAGTGGCTGTAACTGCCTAGCTAAATGCATACTGCAGCCCCTACCACCTCCAGTGGCTGTAACTGCCTAGCTAAATGCATACTGCAGCCCCTACCACCTCCAGTGGCTGTAACTGCCTAGCTAAATGCATACTGCAGCCCCTACCACCTCCAGTGGCTGTAACTGCCTAGCTAAATGCATACTGCAGCCCCTACCACCTCCAGTGGCTGTAACTGCCTAGCTAAATGCATACTGCAGCCCCTACCACCTCCAGTGGCTGTAACTGCCTAGCTAAATGCATACTGCAGCCCCTACCACCTCCAGTGGCTGTAACTGCCTAGCTAAATGCATACTGCAGCCCCTACCACCTCCAGTGGCTGTAACTGCCTAGCTAAATGCATACTGCAGCCCCTACCACCTCCAGTGGCTGTAACTGCTAGCTAAATGCATACTGCAGCCCCTACCACCTCCAGTGGCTGTAACTGCCTAGCTAAATGCATACTGCAGCCCCTACCACCTCCAGTGGCTGTAACTGCCTAGCTAAATGCATACTGCAGCCCCTACCACCTCCAGTGGCTGTAACTGCCTAGCTAAATGCATACTGCAGGCCCTACCATCTCCAGTGGTTAGTGCTTATTCCCTATCCCCCCCCCTTTGTAAAGGCTTATCTGTGGACAACTTGAAACTCTTTATTCCTGTAAGCGAACGTACAATATTCAAACGAAATTCTCCTTCAGCACATGATTATTTATTTGGGCTAATACTTTCGCCAGCTGAGGTTGTCATCTTCAGACCCTTCCCACCCTAAAGGCGTGAGGACGCCAGGTCAATAATAAAGTACTAATGAAATAGGAAAAAAACTTGCCACAATTTCATGACGAAACTAGAGAGGGCGTGGCTATCTAATATGACGGCACACCTTCGTGACGCAGGGGGTGCGTAAACTATGCGGATTTACCACCTGCTGGAATCTCATGCTGCTCATCTCATATCAACAACTATTCCCAATTTCTCCCGTTAAAAAAAAAAAAACACATGTGTCTAAATGGATATTAAACTGTAAGCTGAGCACGAGGTATTCAGTGGCAGAGGTGCTTCGTGTGCGTTGAAGTGGGTGTTTACTTACGCCTGAAACCAAAAAATTCAAATATCTCGGTTATTATTCCAGTTAGAGATAACATGGGGAAAATAATTTTAAAATTGTAGAACATTAAATTTTAAAGTAGATTGCTTCTATAAAATTTCCCATCATAAAAATTAGGTATTTGGAATGGTACTCCCGGTTAAAACTTGTATATTCTGAGGTATTACTATCTATTTAGAATATAAGGAAGTGAATAGTTAGAGGTGATTATCATTGGCTGACAATGGGAAAGCTGGGAAATTCCTAGCTAAAGCCACTTCCTGTTAGGTTCATTAGCCATTAGTAGTTTTCTGCTAACAGGAAGAGGAAATAAAGGCTTTTATAAATAGAAAACATTATCAACTTTCAAGACTTGATGGAATGCCATCTCCACGCACTATGCACAGATACAACAGTTTCAAATAATAAAAGTAAAATAAAGATAACTCCATTAAAAGTAGATTTACAATAAATATTTAGAAGAACAATTGTAGAAGACTATTTATGCAACATTTGTCGATGCAACGCTTAAAAAGAAATTGTTATTTTATTTAGAATTATTTATTTCCGAAATCAGTCTGTATCTTATAATCAGTTCCCTAAAAAACTGAAATTAAGAAACAGTGGAACCAACGATTCCTTCTGACTAAACATAAATAACTTTTTTCTTCTTTTTTTTTTTTTTTTAAACAGCATCAAATTAAATGACAATTTTTATTTTTAAAAACACAAATAAATAAAATAAAAGTTTTTTAAAGAAGTAAATTAAAGTAACAATTATTTAACTGTAAATAATAATAACGAAATAGAAATAATAAAAGTCCGTCACGCTGGGGCTGCGTAAACTAAGCAGATTTCCCACGTGAAGTTATACAATAGAGAAATCTCCATACAAGAGCCGAACAGTTACGGCAAAGGGCAGAACTAGCATTTGGCGGGAAATTCAAAAATCCGTTATCGGCCCAAATTTAATAGAAATTCAAATATCTCGGTTAATATTCAAGATAGGGAATAAATGTATATAATAATATTTATAGTAAAGTTAATTTGCAATAAGATTGATTCTGTACAATTTTTCGATGCGACGTATAGTAACAGAGATATTTCGAATTTTCGAAAATCCTCCCCTTTAAACCCCCGCTCCCACGGGTCCGATTTCAGCCGTTAACGAACTTGATCTTTCTTTTTACATAAAACGACTAAATATCGAGTTTGGTAACAAAACAAACAATCAAACAAAAATTGCGACCACTAGAGCGGTAACAGACATATATATATATATATATATATATATATATATATATATATATATATATATATACAGTTTTGAACGGACCTAATTTTCGTCATCTACTAGGTAGGACCGATGGACATTTGACGAAAAATTTCGAAAATTCCGTCATGTGTACAACCTCAATAGTTGATTTCCCTTAAGGAAAATCTGCTAAAATTGATATTTAGATGAAGAATTATTATTTTATTAATTATTAGTAAAATTGTTTTTCATTAATTTGAACCTGGATGGACAAGTTAATTTATAAAATAATTTACTAGGTTATATTTATATATGTTATATATTTTTTGTTACTGCTCGGTTAGTTTCAACGTTATTAACTTTACTTTGTTTGTCAATAGTAGTCATTACCATTTTCATGTTGTGAACATTTCATCTTATTATTGTTAATTCAAATAAAGGGTTAGAACCGCCAATATAAATAATACTGTTGTCATACCTCTCGGTGGAGACCGTCGTCACTGGCTGACGATCGAGTACAGCTGGCATTGTGCTATAGATGCAATGATACCATCTTCATTGTTTGTCAAAAGTTGTAGTCCGTAAAACTTTTCGACGGCTTGAAGATGGTGCCACTGCATCTACAGCACAATGCCAGCTGTACTCGACCATCAGCCAGTGACGACGGTCTCCACCGAAAGGTGTGACAACAGTATTATTGTTAAGTTTCTCTGAGTATTGTTTCAATTACGTAGAAAAATTAACGATTTTTAAATGTAAACACACACATCACAATTTGAAGGAACCTTCATGTATTTATTTATCTTTCCATAATGATACATAGAAAGGTTATAAAGTTGAGCAAGACTCTTTTTACAGTCCTCGCCACCTGTGAAACCAAGATTTGTACCGGACCTTCTTTGTTTATTAAAAATAACAATGTTATATACCATTCTTCAATATAATCTATCTAATCCAGGATATCCTTTATGATTTTCAAATAAAATAGTTTTAAATGAAGAGCTTTTAATTATTACTATTCACTTTATTTATCATAGATACATATTTCTTTTTACCTACCAATTTATTTATTTTTTATTACATTTTGTTTAACATTTTAATTCGATTTCCCTATTAGGTTTCGTTTTTTCAGTTATCTCGTTTCCGTTTTTGTAGTTAGTTTTGGATTTTATCTTTTTGTTTATTCCCTTGTTATGTAAATTGTTTTTTGCTGTGTTTTTTGTGTGTTTTGTGTTCCATTTCTGTTTTCAATTTTTGTTTTTATGCTCCTACTCCGCTTTCGTTTAATTTCCGTTCTTCTGTTTTATTTCTGTTTTTTATTTTCCATTTATATTTCTATGATCCATTTATTTTGTTTCATATCTATTTTTATGGTATTGTTTTCGTTTTAGTTATTTTCATTTTATTTTCAATTTTGCTTATTTTCTGAGCTATATGAGCACAGCTGTGAAACTCCCATAAATAAATAAAAGTAAATTATTTGTCACTTAGCGTCCTCTGTATTAGTGTTTTTTAAATTAATAATCGAGGTTTTGAGAGAAATTGATGATAGGTTTTTGGGAAGCGTAAATATAATCTCTTCAATATAAACATGTACTCACATATATTACAAATCCAATTTGTGATTCCTGAGAATCGAGCACAGAAAACTGTTTGACGGAGACCGACTGGCAGACGGGACCAACCTCAGACGAAGACCAGTTCCTTTTAGAAGGATGATACATGCTGAAGATATGGCTAGAGCACATCTCTAGATGATTATTCCGAACGAGGAGTTGACACGATGACAGGACACCACATGCACTCGCATAACATTATCTGGAGTGAAGTGGTGAATCCAAGGAGCTACGTGAAGATGAAAATGAGATCGTGCATTGCGTAAGGCTGCCAGCAAGTGTGTTACCTCTGTGCAGCTAGACCAGCAAGTGTGTTACTTCTGTGCAGCTAGACCAGCAAGTGTGTTACTTCTGTGCAGCTAGACCAGCAAGTGTGTTACCTCTGTGCAGCTAGACCAGCAAGTGTGATACCTCTGTTGCATGTTCTACCTCGGTGCAGCTAGACCAGCAAGTGTGTTACCTCTGTGCAGCTAGACCAGCAAGTGTGTTACCTCTGTGTCATGTTCTACCTCTGTGCAGCTAGACCAGCAAGTGTGTTACCTCTGTGTCATGTGCTACCTCGGTGCAGCTAGACCAGCAAGTGTGTTACCTCTGTTGCATGTTCTACCTCGGTGCAGCTAGACCAGCAAGTGTGTTACCTCTGTTGCATGTTCTACCTCGGTGCAGCTAGACCAGCAAGTGTGTTACCTCTGTTGCATGTTCTACCTCGGTGCAGCTAGACCAGCAAGTGTGTTACCTCTGTTGCATGTTCTACCTCGGTGCAGCTAGACCAGCAAGTGTGTTACCTCTGTTGCATGTTCTACCTCGGTGCAGCTAGACCAGCAAGTGTGTTACCTCTGTGCAGCTAGACCAGCAAGTGTGTTACCTCTGTGCAGCTAGACCAGCAAGTGTGTTACCTCTGTGCAGCTAGACCAGCAAGTGTGTTACCTCTGTTGCATGTTCTACCTCGGTGCAGCTAGACCAGCAAGTGTGTTACCTCTGTTGCATGTTCTACCTCGGTGCAGCTAGACCAGCAAGTGTGTTACCTCTGTGCAGCTAGACCAGCAAGTGTGTTACCTCTGTTGCATGTTCTACCTCGGTGCAGCTAGACCAGCAAGTGTGTTACCTCTGTGTCATGTTCTACCTCGGTGCAGCTAGACCAGCAAGTGTGTTACCTCTGTGTCATGTTCTACCTCGGTGCAGCTAGACCAGCAAGTGTGTTACCTCTGTGTCATGTGCTACCTCGGTGCAGCTAGACCAGCAAGTGTGTTACCTCTGTGTCATATGCTACCTCGGTGCAGCTAGACCAGCAAGTGTGTTACCTCTGTGTCATATGCTGCCTCAGTGGAGCTAGTCCAGCAAGTGTGTTACCTCTGTGTCATATGCTGCCTCAGTGGAGCTAGTCCAGCAAGTGTGTTACCTCTGTGTCATATGCTGCCTCAGTGGAGCTAGTCCAGCAAGTGTGTTACCTCTGTGTCATATGCTACCTCGGTGCAGCTAGTCCAGCAAGTATGTTACCTCTGTGTCATATGCTGTCTCAGTGGAGCTAGTCCAGCAAGTGTGTTACCTCTGTGTCATATACTGCCTCAGTGGAGCTAGTCCAGCAAGTATGTTACCTCTTTGTCATGTTCTACCTCGGTGCAGCTAGACTGCCGATAGTGGCAGAATGGACACATCAAATACAGTCAGCTCAGTAGCAGGCTCGGTCTTGGGTCAATGATCTTTTTCGCTGAGTGGAAAGTTCTTCTGCAAATCGGTGTCAAACGATTTCTCCCGCAGAGGTCAAACCTATAATAGTTATTGTCACAATGAGCCTATGCTTTTCACGCATTGCTCAAACGGATATTACGCGGTTACGTTACTAATTGGATTCCTGAGGCTTTTGTGTATGATAATCGATTTAACAAAGTGATATGCAGATCTATTTTTTAAATATTTAATACCCTATTTGCATTTTAGTGCATTTCCCTGAGGGGAATGAGCTATTACGTGCTGTGGTAGCAACAGAACTATCATGATAACCCATATCAGATTATCATTAGGACAAATTACAAATTTACGAATATCTCTTTCGATCCTATCTAGGAGATGAATATTGTTTATATATATATTATTTTGACATTTTTGAGAATAATACATTTTGAACACAATTTGGAAAGCTAAAAGAATCATTGTGTATTGTCTGTTTGGTGGAGTTTTGAAGTTGGGCTATCTTTGAAACAACTTGGCAGTCTTAATTTTGAATTGGTAAGAGCCAATAGATTTAGAGTTGCATTTGCTAAAATGTTCCACTTGCACTGGCTTTCCTTTTCTGCCAATTAACGTCTCCATAAGCCTTTCATTCTACGCCTCATCGTATTCGCCATTTCACTTCACGGATTCAGAAAAATGGTTATTCGGCTCTACGTCTGTTTTCGTGAGATTAGTTTTTGGAGTCATTCGCAGCTCTCATTCTCACAATTTTCGAATTCATAGTGAAATTTATTTTGCTGGAGCTCAAATGTTAGAGTTTGATTTGACGTAATCATTTCCAATTTTATTTTCCTCTATTTTCGGAAGGCAACTTCGGGGTTTTGCCAGAGATTTTTTTTTTTTAATTCTTTTATTATGTAAAATATTTTTTAAATGGTTATTTTACGCATTTCATGTAAATAATTACATTTTTTTTGTTAATACCAATAGTAACGAAAATACTGACGAACATTAGTTTTGACATGCAAGTAACAGTACTCCTGCCAGTGTTATATAGCCAACATTGACAACATTCATATCTCACATTTATATACAGGAAACACTTTTACAATCTTATCAAGACCACTTATCAGCCACTAATGAATATTATTTACTTATTGGAATTCATAAATTTAAATATATAATTCATTTTTGGATTGGAAAATAGATTCTAAACACTATTCATTCATTATATTTTTCTGATAGTATCAATATTAATGAAGATTATAACTAACTCACTATCACTGAAGTTCACAAAAACACGGCACTGCAATGATCTTCTCATAGATAACGGTACTGCACTGTCCTTTTACTTTTACACGCCACTACACTGTATTTTACATAAAACGACACAACGCATTTCTTTACATAAAACACTTAGCGCACTGCAACTAAAACTCGCTGTCCACTAAAGCTGAGCTGAACGCTCTGTTATTCACTTGAAGAGAGCTGAGAACAAAACTAAACTCTCGGGACGAGTTGGGCCGCTTGCTTTGTTATAACTTTACCAAACTCGATATTGAAAAGTTTCATGTAAAACTAAAAATCAAGTTCGTTATCGGTTGAAGTCTGAGCAGGGGGAGGGTTTAGACGGGAGTTAGACGGGGCAATTTCGAAAGTACGTAATATCTTCCTTATTATGTATCGGATTGAAAAATTGTATAGAAACAATTTTATTGCAAATGTAATATTTTATAAATGTTGATATGTATATGTGTTCTCTATATTGAATATTATAGAGATATTTGCATATTTTAGTTTTCGGGAGTTAGTAAACACCCGCTACTACTGAGTTCATTTTAAAAATTAGCTGTTATATCATGAACCACTTCATTCCTAGGTCAAATACCAAATTTGGTTTTCATTGAACTTTTACTTTGTGAGATATATACATATTCATCGTCGAAGGAGTGTGACTATAGAGGGCTTGGGATTCGAAAATAATTCAATATTTCCGTTATTATGAGCGGGAACGTAAAATGTTATACAGAGAATGTTATTGATGCTCTGCAATTGTTCTTCTATGTATTTGTTAGGAAAGTCATTAAGCAAGTTCTTCATATTTTCAGCCTTCATTTGTCCTCTCATACCAAGCTCTTACACTCGACTTTTTACATAGAAAATATTTGCTCAGATGATGTGTGTAGATGGGAAATCTGCTATGT
Source organism: Riptortus pedestris (assembly GCA_019009955.1). Lineage (NCBI taxonomy): Eukaryota > Metazoa > Arthropoda > Insecta > Hemiptera > Alydidae > Riptortus > Riptortus pedestris. The sequence goes on from CM032228.1 coordinate 258,732,808, forward strand.
TTACATAGTCCCTGCCTGGCGGCGTTTTTTTTTTATTTTCATGTAATTGCTGCTATCAGTCAATATTTGCTCTAAGTCATCTCGATTGTCTAAATGGTCAATATGTGATTGCTGTCACAGTTTCGTTGCAATGTCTGCAAGTTGCTCTTACCACACATATCGGCTCAGGTCTGCCGATAGTTTCATGAATCACTCTCTCCAATTTCATGTAATTGCTGCTATCAGTCAATATTTGCTCTAAGTCATCTCGATTGTCTAAATGGTCAATATGTGATTGCTGTCACAGTTTCGTTGCAATGTCTGCAAGTTGCTCTTACCACACATATCGGCTCAGGTCTGCCGATAGTTTCATGAATCACTCTCTCCAATTTCTCATTACAGATATACCTAAACCTCTATATATTTTCTTTTTTTGAATGACTATTTGATTGTTGAATGGCTCTGGTTGAGTTGGATAAATCCATAAAGGCCTGCTATAAAGCGTGCTAGGAAGTAGCGAGTTGATCACAACACTTTCTATCACCGCTTTCCCTTTCTCCGTATTTCGTCAGCTTAAGTAATGTCACTCCCACTCCCTCTCCACTCTCAACATCTTCTCTTCAACAACTATATATATATATATATATATATATATATATAATATACACACACACACCCTTTAAAAAGAGGATCCATCACCCAACTTTAAAAGTTCAAAGTAAATGTAAATTAATTAATTTTTTTTTACTTCCTTGTATAAATTTTGGTTTTTACAACACAACGAAATTATCCGTTTGAAGCTAGCGTCTCTAAGGGTTAACCCTAGAATTCTACCAGAAATAACTCAGGCACCAGGGCAATAACGGAGAGCCGTTATTATGCGTTTATGCCTGCTACACATTTCTGCTTCTAATAATTAGGAAATATTTGTAGTAGATTAACAAAACTGCTAATTTTATCTTGTCATTGAAAAATTGCCCTAGCCTACAAGTAAAGCCCCTTTCAGCAGATTTCCCTTAAGGGAAATCAGCTATTGAGGTTGTACTCATGACAGAATTTTCGAAATTTTTCTTCAAATGTCCATCGATCCTACCTAGTAGATGACGAAAATGAGGTCCGTTCAAAACTGTATATATATATATATATATATATAATTTGTCTGTTACCGCTCTAGCGATCGCAATTTTTGTTTGATCGTTACCAAACTCGATATTTAGTCGTTTTATGTAAAAAGAAAGATCAAGTTCGTTAACAGCTGAAATCGGAGCAGTGGGAGGGGGGGTTTAGAGGGGAGGATTTTCGAAAATTCGAAATATCTCCGTTACTATACGTCGGATCGAAAAATTGTACAGAATCAATCTTATTGCAAATTAAATTTACTATAAATATTGTTATATACATTTATTCCCTATCTTGAATATTAACCAAGATATTTGCATTTTTATTAAATTTGGGCCGATAACGGATTTTTGAATTTCCCGCCAAAAGCTAGTTCGGCCCTTTGCCGTAACTGTTCGGCTATCGTATGGAGATTTCTCTATTGTATAACTTCACGTGGGAAATCTGCTTAGTTTACGCAGCCCCTGCGTGACGGACTTTTATAGTCAGGGTGACACCAGCTCCAAAATATGTTCGTTCTACCCTTTGGAATCTAACTCCAGCACGACTTCAAGTTAGCCAGTTGCTTGTACTGAGCAAAGCATCAGTAATCATAGATAGCGCCAGCCTCTCTTCCAAGACACAGGCATCAGTTCTAATATGGCAATGTTTGTATTAAAAGGGTGGAATATGGTGGATGGCTCCTTACCGCGGTGGAGGGCAGGTTCATCTCTGGAGTTGGAGGGCAGAAAGCTTTCTGAATGCTTTCCCGTTACCTTCTGCATGAAGCTATAGAACAATACAGCCATCAGGAATTATAACAAACCATCCCACTCCAACCTCATCAGCGAGTACGAGCTATGTTTACTCACTACCTTAATGATGGACTTACAATTAGAAGAGACTCATTTCCTCAAAAATGCATCTTTGGAATAATCTATATGGGTTAGGCTACCATTTTGGTAATATATGGTTTCAACTCGACATCACTTTCGAAACCTTAGGAAATGGTTTCGGATCTTAAGAATCAACCTACATTTTTTTCCGGGTTCGATAACCTTGAAGCCAGTCTCCGCTATCAAAATACTTCCAAACTTAGTATAGTCTAGGCCATTTTCCCAGTTTGTCTCCGTACAAAGCTGCCAGAGGACTTCGTTTGTAGAGATTCCATGATAAGTAGAAAGCACTGTATACATTTTCTGTGCCCACAATAGGAACAGAAATATAATGCTTTGCACAATACACACACACACACACACACACACACACACACACACACACACACACACACACACACACACACATACACACACGTGTATACGATATAATACTTATGAATTTATCAATTTTTACTTCCTAACACAAGGTAACGGAAGTACTCTAATCGGGAAAATATTTCGTTTCCATATTTCTTGTAATTATTCATTTATCCCTTCCCAGAACCCACTTTCACTAGTTCTGACGTGACGTCTCAACGTATCTGTCATAATCATAAAACGACTATAGCTATAACGCTGAAACTCTATAGTAGGAATTGTTGTAATGTTTAGTTGTGTACCTCCATTTTTGTTGGAAATCGGTTAAGGGTGGGGGGGGGGGCTTAGTGTAATGCTAAATAAATACATCCTAATTTGTCATTATTTATTAGTACATAATACAAAAAAAATGCCATAAAACCTTCTTTGTTTATCATTAAAAGGTCTATACGGTACATTATATCTGATGAAGTGTTTGATGAGGTGCAATGGAACAGGAATATCGCTTCAAGTGCAACCAAACATTGTCTTTAATTAGTTTAATAGGAGTAAGACCAACTCATATCGTGAATATATCACGTTTTATACTAATACATTTACCGCTCACTTTGAATTTAAAAAATAGAAGTTTAATTTATAATAGTAATTTAAACTCCTTCAAGGTGTAGTAAATTAAATGGCTGCTCCAACAAGCATTAGCCATACTTAATACTAAAAATTTCGGAAGGATATCTATACATTTTAGACATTCAGTTCAAAAGTTTATTGGGGCTCAGGCTGGCCGAGTGCATTGGGGCGTTGGTCTTATATGGTAAACCTAGAGTGGCCAGTTCGATTCCCGCCCTGGGCAATAGGAATTTATATAGTGACAGATCCATTAAATAAATTCCTTTGTCCCACTCTGGCTAGAAAAGGGTGGTAAACTGTAGATAACCGTTCCCAATTAGCCACAATAACATAAAGTGGACATAAATAAATAAAACAAAGAAAAAGTTTATATGCATGAGTACATGCGTATACTCGTATTAATTTTATGGGATCTCATTTTTGTGTTACACCAGTTACAGTATTGTTGCGAAAAGTACGTATATGAAAAATTAAACAGAGTTAATCACATATTTAAGAAGTACGAAGTAGATGAAAGGAGCCGACCGATGGTTTAGCCCGTTCTAGGCAATACCAAGACAATTCCTTTTTGATGTCTACCACCCGAATATAAAAGCGGCTCAGCTCGTCCCGAGAGTTAGGTTGTTCTCAACTCTCTTCAAGTGATCAACAGTGCGTTCAGTGCAGCTTTAGTGAACAGTGCGTTTTAGTTGCAGTGCGGTAAAGTATTTTATGTGAGGAATTGTGTTGTGCCGTTTTTATGTAAAGTGCAATGTAATGCCGTGTAAAAGTAAAAGGTCATTGCAGTACCGTTATCTTTGAGAAGATCATTGCAGTGCAGTGTTTTTGTGAACTTCAGTGATGTATTGGACTGTTTAATAAGAAGAACAGTGAAGCTATCAGTGCACACTGTGAGTGGAAGTTGAGAATAATTAACGAAGTGTTTAGTGCATTGTTAAATAAATTGTGCCGTGATAAAAACTCTGAAGCTTGTGTGTTTTATTTTGAAATCCAAAAGAACTCTAATAAACGACGTTTATTACTGATTTTGTAATAAACGCCACAGTATAATATGTAGAAATATGAATTAGGGGTTTGTGACATTGGTTAGCCCCCCTGATCTGCTAAAACTTGAGTTGAGCTTGTAGGAAGGCCTTTGGCTCAGCCGTTGTGTAGGATATGCGTTTGGAGAAAAGCAGGAAGCAGTGAGGGAAAAGTACAGAGTGGAGATAGTGAGAGTGAGAATGGTAGCAAAGCGGAAACATGGTATTAGCTGACTACAGTGGTTAAGGTGGTGAAGTACACCTTCAACGGGAAATTGGCGGTGAGGACGATATCCTGTTGGCACTTCCGGTTGCAGTGCTCACCTAACCAAGATGTCAGCCAATAGAACCTTCGCCACTTTAGCAGCCAGCATTTACATCAAACCAGCAATTCAGCTTTCAAGGGATATCTCCTTCGGTGAGAGGTGAGATGGACATAGCAAAGATAACTATTTCTATGTTCAACTAGCTACTCAACTGCCTTGCGATGCTGAGGATAGAAGCCCCACTCCCAAGCCTACATAATAAGGCCGTCACGCAGCAACTGCTACAATCCTCATCACATCATTTGCTCATCCAATTCTGTTTTTCTTTCATAAGAAGAAGACTATGATAAACTGGACTTGCAATTTAAGTTGAATATGACTGCCTGACTGTCGACCCTGTTTATGCATTTATTTTGGAGCGTTCGCAGCGAGGCGATATTGCTCAGCAAAATACAATGTTCATAAACAAAACACAAAAATAAAAACAGTAACAAGAAAAAATTAAACAATACAATTAGAACAGAACAAACTAAGAACACAAACAAATAACAAAACGCAACTAACTAACAGAACGCAACTAAATAACAAAACTCAACTAAATAACAGAACGCAATCAAGTAACAAAACGTAACTGAATAACAGAACGCAACTAAATAACAGAACACAACTAAATAAATGAACGCAGCTAAATAACAAAACTCAACTAAATAACAGAACGCAATCAAATAACAAAACGTAGCTAAATAACAGGATGCAACTAAATAACAAAACTCAAATAAATAACAAAACGCAATCAAATAACAAAACGTAACTAAATAACAGGATGCAACTAAATAACAGAACGCAATCAAAAAAAAAACACGAATCAACAACGAATCATATGCTCTCACATTCTCTATCCTGTTGATAAACTAAAATCTCAGTGTAGACTTTTCTCTAATTTTAAAGTTAAAAGTATTTATATTTTAGTTGTACTTTTTGACTAAAGCTAGTATAGTACATGTCGTATTTGCAGTATAATATCCCAGGCATCTCGATATAAAGTAATTAATAATAGAGAAATAGAAAATGCCCAGATGGCATCATCTGTTTGTGGCAAATCTACTTCGTTACCCAGAAATTGCGATGATAGCTCAAAATATTAGAGTTATAATTTTCCATGATATATATTTTTATTTCTTCAAGCCTAAATCTTAAAAAGTAATTGCTTGATTTGAAAATACGACCTATTTAACTTCACTTTAACTTTAATCTATGGCGGAAGGTCAACAAAAAAATGAAAACCTCAAATGATTATTAAATATCATTTTTATTTCTCTACTAGATTGGAGTGCTTATGAATCAGGAGAAATTTTACTACTAAAAGACATTTAAACTAACGGCAACTATGACAACTAGTTTAGTAACTAGTAGTTTAGTTGTCTTTTTGTTGTAGAATTTCTGCTATGCACACCAATCTAGTAGAGAAAGAAAAATGATATTTAATAATCATTTGAGCTTTTCTATTTTTGACAACCTTCCGCCATAGATTAGTTAAAATGAATTTATATAGGTCATATTTTGACAACAAACAAGTACTTTTTAAGTTTTAGGGCATAGATTAGTTAAAGTGAATTTAAAGAGGTCATATTTTCACAACAAACGAGAACTTTTTAAGATTTAGGCCATAGATTAGTTAAAGTGAATTTAAAGAGGTCATATTTTCACAACAAACGAGTACTTTTTAAGATTTAGGCCATAGATTAGTTAAAGTGAATTTAAAGAGGTCATATTTTCACAACAAACGAGTACTTTTTAAGATTTAGGCCATAGATTAGTTAAAGTGAATTTAAAGAGGTCATATTTTCACAACAAACGAGTACTTTTTAAGATTTAGGCCATAGATTAGTTAAAGTGAATTTAAATAGGTCATATTTTCACAAAAAAAACAAGTACTTTTTAAGATTTAGGCCATAGATTAGTTAAAGTGAATTTAAAGAGGTCATATTTTCACAACAAACGAGTACTTTTTAAGATTTAGGCCATAGATTAGTTAAAGTGAATTTAAAGAGGTCATATTTTCACAACAAACGAGTACTTTTTAAGATTTAGGCCATAGATTAGTTAAAGTGAATTTAAAGAGGTCATATTTTCACAACAAACGAGTACTTTTTAAGATTTAGGCCATAGATTAGTTAAAGTGAATTTAAATAGGTCACGTTTTCACAAAAAACAAGTACTTTTTAAGTTTTAGGGCATAGATTAGTTAGAGTGAACTTAAAAAGTAAGTACGAGAACTGGGCTCCGTTAGAGGGCTTCCATCAGAGATCGCCGACTATTCCAATTGACATATACTATAACTATTTTTATATTTTTTTGTTGAAACTACTCAGCTATTAAAAGCAGCAACGCAGCAGCTTTTTTTAAAATGTCTTCAAAAGTCCACCGATCTTAGATGAATTGAGTTTGAGGTGGATAGAAATATTTATACGCCACCACACAATGTATATATATCTATGCCTTCTGTAAGCGGTTGTATAGAAACACCTTTAACCAAATGTATGTCAAATAGAAGATAATTACTTGGTTGATGCGGTGTTTCTGCTTAGGCAATGTGGAACCCTCATTGGCCCATGATGCTAAATTCCCCAATTCTCTTCTCCAATTGGACTTTTCACAGAATGCTGACAACTAACTATTTGCTAAAAATGGCATGGAGTATTTCGATAAAACCTCTTTTCCACAGAAATTATGCTGGGCTATTTACGATACGGTTTGACCATTTCGGTATTTGCAGTCATAATAAAATATACCAACAGAACAAATTTACAAATATCCATTTTTTAAGATTTTCCTTTTCTAGACGCCCATATAGAATGTATCATTTCATTATATTTTAAGATAAAATTGTCAATATTTGGTTAGATAATCCAACAAAGTAGTACGTTATAGTAGATTTCCTTTAGGGGAAATCAGCTATTGTGGTCGTACTCATGACGCCATTTTCGAAACATTTCTTCAAATGTCCATCGATCCTACCCAGGAGATGATGAAAATGAGGTCCGTTCAAAATTATATATATATATATAAATATATATATATAGATATATATATATATATATATATATATATATATATATATATATATGTCTGTTAACGATCTAGCGGCCGCAATGTTTGTAGGATTGTTACCAAACTCGACATTTAAACGTTTTATATAAAAAGACAGATTAAGTTCGTTAATGGCTGAAATCGGACCAGTGGGAGGTAGGGGGGGTTTAGAGGTGGGATTTTCGAAAATTCAAAATATCTCCGTTACTATACGTTGGATCGTAAAGCTGTATGGCCAATCTTATTGCAAATTAAATTTACTATAAATATTGTCATATACATTTATTCTCTATCTTGAATATTTACCGAGATATTGCATTTTTATTAAGTGTAACGGACGAACTATGGTTCCTTCTATTCGTTTCCACCGAAAGCTAGTTCGGCTTTTTCCGTAATTGTTCGGTACTCGTATGGAGATTTCTGTATTGTATAACTTTACATGGGAAATCTGCTTATTTTAAGCAGCCTCTGCGTGACGGACTTTTCTCATAAGGAATAAGCCATATTTACTCTTTTCAATTTCGTTTAAATTCATTCGAAGAAGATGATATTTTCCTAATTTTTTTAAAAAGACTTGCTGTTGAATGTTTTGATATTGATTGATTGAAATATTCCTTTAGGATTACTCCTCTTTCTGCTGCAAATCGTTTCGAAAACTCATTTCTTGATAAAAACGTAAAGGCAAGAGATTCCAAAACACATTTCGGATTTCATTGCTACTCTCAAAGTTGTAGAAAAGCCTCAGCGGGGTGTTTATTAATTTATCTTGTTAAGGTTTTAATCTTTTTTTTATTATTAATTTGAGGTTCATTTTGTTGCAGAAGCTACTACTCTTGTTCCTGGCGAATTTGGGTTGGTGCTTTGGCCAATCTGGAGGCCAGTCGGAAAACGTGATTGATATCACAGGTGAGACGGTGAAGCAGGTGGAATCACTGATCGCCAAAGACCCTAAGCTGCCTCGACTTACAAGAGGCGAGATCATCTCGTTGATCAACGAAGTAAGGAACTCTTCTGGGACGAGAGACGATAAATCGCTGCTGGTGGTACTCCCGTACAACGGGACAGGTTCCGCGTTGGAAGAGCTCTATACCAAAGCACCAGTGACTACCTTTGAGGGAGAGAGCACGACGACCAAGAGACCCAAGAGAAGGAGGAAGAAACCAACAACCACTGCTCGACCTGTCTACGTTCATTCGACAGAAAGCACACCGACTGCATCTCCTCTCACGTCATTCCCATCAACAATGCCACCCATTCCAATCTTGCTCTCAACAACAACAACAGCCAAACCACAGTTGCAGTTTGAGATCGACCAGCAACCGGAGCCCTACAAGGAGGAGTTCAACCTTCCTCAGTCTATGAAAGAGACTCTGGTCGAGATATCAGTGCACCCAGATGCTGAAATCCCTATCTTCATCACACCCGAGATCCCGCCAAGACCGACCGCTCCACCAGTTCCGTCCGACGTCAAGAACACAGCTGACGCTCTCACTCCAGACATAAAGCAGGTACTCAACTCCATTGGCATCTTCGGCGAAACAACCACAGAAAAACCTTTGTTCCAATTGAAAGCTATGTCTCCCAGCATCGATCCTACAACATATTCCAGATTCAAGCCACTTCCTACAGGTTCGGATGTGAGTGACGACATGAAATCTTTCTTGAAGTCTTTCGGTTTGTTAGAGCCACCTTCCAACAGGCAACAGAAGGCCATGAAGGAACCGCCCAAAGAAGAGGACCCTTTCATCAACGAATATATACTCACTGACGACATGAAACAAGTCTTGAAAGATATCGGATTAATGGAGAGGAAAAACAAAAAGATGCACGTTTTCAATCCACAAGAACAGGCATCCAAATTGAATCAAACAGAACATATGCTTAAAATCAATAAAATCCTCAAAAAATTGAGAGAAATCTCTGAGGGGAGTACGGAAAACATTTCCCAAGAAGAACTGAAAGAGCTGCTGGCTTTGGAAGGGGAAGACTCCAACAAAACTCTGCTCGAATCGGAGCTGGATCCTCAAGTTGTGAAAGCCGATGAATACCAAAGCTTGGATTCAATAAAGTACGAGGTGAAGAGGCAGCAGCCCAACATCTCGGCAGAAGCTGCGGCTACTGCATCTGCTTCTGCCGATGGTCAGGCATCAGCATCTGCCAGCAGCAGTGCAGACAGTAGCAGCAGTGCTGACGCTTCAGCTTCTGCCAGTAGCAGCAGCAGTGCAGACAGCAGTAGCAGCAGTGCTGACAGCAGCAGCAGCAGCGAGATAGCTACGACAGGAGAGCCTGAAGGAGCAGAACCTACCGATTCGGCGCTGAGCGCAGCATCCGATGCAACAGAGCGCACTCCTTCGCTGGACGATCTGGCAGATTCGTTCGGTGGCGAAGTGTCGACTCCCAGACCCAACGGCTTCTATTTCCTCCTTGATTGGAACTCATTCTTCGATGTCGGTCTCGACGATCGCAAGATCAGCCTCAATTTCTCGCCCAAAGTAGGTGACCCCAAGAACTTCCTCCCCGTCTCCATTCCCTAATAGCTCACTTAGTCACGCCTTGTTAGTCCCCCTACCTATTGACCACCTGTTCGCCTTCTACTAGGACACAAGCATGCATTCGTCCAAGTAACAGTAAGCCAACTTGGAATTCATCCATTGCATAATAATGAAATATGGATATTTATTTAGTCCTCCGCGAATGTTTTGAAATTCTACATAATACAACAGAATATTAATTGAGAAAAGAAATTTGCCTTTTTTCAACAGTTTATGACCAAAAATCCGTCGATTGACGCACAAATAGCTCTAGACGGCAGCTAAACTGAACATATTTTGAGACTACTGTAAATGCCAAATTTGATTTGAAACAGTTTGAAACTTTATAATATATAATTTCACTTTTGGAATAGTTCGTGAAAAAACTACATTTTATCTCCATAATGACTCAGATTTCATTCGTATAGTATACGAAGTTTTACTGGGTCACTTGGGAGTAGAAATATGCCAAGGTGGCTACCATTTTTTGGGCGAATCAATGTTACTAAGAGCTGTCGACTAGTTGCTTCAATGCCAAATTTACATAGTGCTCATTAAGGATATATTTAAAAAAAAATCGATCTAGTAGGCAGTTTGGCTGTATAACAAACCTTTCCTTTATCAATTAAATATTTATTAAATTATTTATTTTTGTATATTAAGAGTATTGATATATAGACAAGGTCAGTCAGAGCTCAACAACATTTATAGTTCAAATTGATAACATATTTCATGTCATGTTTTCGAATATAACAAATCTATTTCTGATGCTGAATGCCAACTGCTACACCATCAGATACTTCCATTTTTGAATTTTATATATTTATGTAAAATGTTTATTAGAAAGTGTCGATAAGCTATATCAGTTCATGCGTTAGCAATTGGCAATTACTCCATTACATTTATGTTCAGAAATGCAACAGACCTAATTTAGTATTGAAATGGTTTAATGTTACATTTTATCACTGTAAAATAAGGCTGTATAAAAAAATATTTTATTCTTAAAGAATTAAATTTTCTAGAAAAGAGAAACTAAAAAGTTGGAGGGTACTTATGGCTATAAAATGTCATCAAACTAATATAAATGTTTTTTTTTTTTTAAAAAAGAAGAAATAATTGAGAAGTCCTTCAACCACCAAAAAGGTATTAGTATTCTAATTATAAGGGATATTGAATGAATTGGAAATACAAATTAATTTTTTGAAATTTAGCAAGTTATATAAAGCTAATGCCAATTTGCTCAATATACTAAGTTATTTTAATTTATTGTTTTTAGGCTATAAATCAAAAACACATTATTGAGGCTAGTGTCTGTAAATATGTACTTTATAAAGCTATTTCCAGCTTTTGTAGTTATTTAGAGAGTTTAATATATTTCTATGCCATTATTTATTGATAGTTTTATAAGTATAACGAAATGTGAATAAAATATAATGTTAATTTATATATGTCCGTTATACATGTTTTGTTATTTTTATTAAATTCATTTAGTTCACCAAAAAGTGTAGAAATGAAAATCTCATTATTGAGTAATACGTTCATGTTTCATTCATGACGATTTTCGTTACAGTATTTCTTTGTATTACGTTAGGAGATATAGTGATGTATTTTGTTGGTTTAAGTATTTATTAAGTAAAAAAATTACCAATTCAATGAGGTGTATAGTCAATTTAGTTTTTAGTTCACGCTTATAAATAAAAATGTTATAATTTATTTTTAAACCAGTGACACTGTATTTATTTACATTCCCTTTCTTCCCTGAAATCTAGACTTTATAGGTTATATCAAACAATCCAGTTGGCTCAATGAAGTCCGTTACGCAGGGGCTGCGTTAACTAAGCAGATTTCCGCCGTGCGTCACCTATTTGAATTTATCACAAAAAATAAAACTTCAATAAGAACAATTATTGGTATTTAAGGCTCAAATAAAGTGCTTCGTGATATAACAGCTTATTGTTAATATGACATGAGTAGGAATGAGGGTTTACTGAAGGATGAAAAAACTGCAAATATTTCGATTAATAATCAAGGTGGTAAGAGCACTCGAATAACAATATTTATAGACATTGAATTTGCAATAAGGTTTGTTCTATACACTTTTTCGATGAACGAATAATAACGGAGATAGTTAGGACCCCCCCCCCCGCTCCCATTTCAGTCCTTAATCTACGCAATCTTTATTTTTACATAAAACGTTTAAACATCCAGTTTGATAAATATAAAAAAAACATTTCACCCCCTAATAGAGCGTTAATAGACGAACATGTATGTATGTATGTGCATATATATATATATATATATATATATATATATATATATAAAAACCTAGAAAATTGGTATCACTTTCGTAGTTTTATAATAGAGGAGAGAGCGGGATATAATAGGTAAAATCACAAAGTTGTTGAACTGGAAATTGGGGGTTATGATCTGAGGAACTATATACAATATATTTTAATTAGATTCCTTCATCCTATTTGTGTTATCACTGTCATCTGGAAATTCTTGAGAAACTTACCCAAAAAGGCTTTTACCCAATCCTGATCCTATCTATTGGGTTTCTGCCAATCACGTTCCACTATCCAGCAATCCCACAGATTTCTGCCAATCACATTCCACTATCCAGCAATCCCACAGATTTCTGCCAATCACATTCCACTATCCAGCAATCCCACAGATTTCTGCCAATCATATTCCACTATCCAGCAATCCCACAGATTTCTGCCAATCATATTCCACTATCCAGCAATCCCACAGATTGCTGCCAATCACATTCCACTATCCAGCAATCCCACAGATTTCTGCCAATCACATTCCACTATCCAGCAATCCCACAGATTTCTGCCAATCACATTCCACTATCCAGCAATCCCACAGATTTCTGCCAATCACATTCCACTATCCAGCAATCCCACAGATTTCTGCCAATCACATTCCACTATCCAGCAATCCCACAGATTTCTGCCAATCACATTCCACTATCCAGCAATCTCACAGATTTCTGCCAATCATATTCCACTATCCAGCAATCTCACAGATTTCTGCCAATCATATTCCTCTATCCAGCAATCCCACAGATTTCTGCCAATCACATTCCACTATCCAGCAATCTCACAGATTGCTGCCAATCACATTCCACTATCCAGCAATCTCACAGATTGCTGCCAATCACATTCCACTATCCAGCAATCTCACAGATTTCTGCCAATCACATTCCACTATCCAGCAATCCCACAGATTTCTGCTAATCACTTTCCACTATCCAGCAATCCCACAGATTTCTGCCAATCACATTCCACTATCCAGCAATCTCACAGATTGCTGCCAATCACATTCCACTATCCAGCAATCTCACAGATTTCTGCCAATCATATTCCACTATCCAGCAATCCCACAGATTTCTGCCAATCATATTCCACTAATCAGCAATCCCACAGATTTCAGCCAATCATATTCCACTATGCAGCAATCACACAGATTTCTGCCAATCACATTCCACTATCCAGCAATCCCACAGATTTCTGCCAATCACATTCCACTATACAGCAATCCCACAGATTTCTGCCAATCATATTCCACTAATCAGCAACCCCACAGATTTCTGCCAACATATTCCACTATCCTGGAATCCCACTGATTTCTGCCAATCACATTCCACTATCCAGCAATCCCACAGGTTTTTGCCAATCATATTCCACTAATCAGCAATCCCACTGATTTCTGCCAATCACATTCCACTAAACAGCAATCCCACAGATTTCTGCCAATCATATTCCACTAATCAGCAATCCCACAGATTTCTGCCAATCATATTCCACTAATCAGCAATCCCACAGATTTCTGCCAATCACATTCCACTAATCAGGAATCCCACAGATGTCTGCCAAACATATTCCACTATCCAGGAATCCCACTGATTTCTGCCAATCACATTCCACTATACAGCAATCCCACAGATTTCTGCCAATCATATTCCACTAATCAGCAATCCCACAGATTTCTGCCAATCACATTCCACTAATCAGCAATCCCACAGATGTCTGCCAATCATATTCCACTATCCAGGAATCCCACTGATTTCTGTCAATCACATTCCACTATACAGCAATCCCACAGATTTCTGCCAATCATATTCCACTAATCAGCAACCCCACAGATTTCTGCCAATCATATTCCACTATCCTGGAATCCCACTGATTTCTGCCAATCACATTCCACTATCCAGCAATCCCACAGGTTTCTGCCAATCATATTCCACTAATCAGCAATCCCACAGATTTCTGCCAATCATATTCCACTAATCAGCAATCCCACAGATTTCAGCTAATCATATTCCACTATCCAGCAATCCCACAGGTTTCTGCCAATCATATTCCACTAATCAGCAATCCCACAGATTTCTGCCAATCACATTCCACTAATCAGCAATCCCACAGATGTGTGCCAATCATATTCCACTATCCAGGAATCCCACAGATTTCTGCCAATCACATGTCACTATACAGCAATCCCACAGATTTCTGCCTATCATATTCCACTAATCAGCAACCCCACAGATTTCTGCTAATCATATTCCACTATCCTGGAATCCCACTGATTTCTGCCAATCACATTCCACTTTCCAGCAATCCCACAGGTTTCTGCCAATCATATTCCACTAATCAGCAATCCCACAGATTTCTGCCAATCATATTCCACTAATCAGCAATCCCACAGATTTCAGCTAATCATATTCCACTATCCAGCAATCCCACAGGTTTCTGCCAATCATATTCCACTAATCAGCAATCCCACTGATTTCTGCCAATCACATTCCACTATCCAGCAATCCCACAGATTTCTGCCAATCATATTCCACTAATCAGCAATCCCACAGATTTCTGCCATTCACATTCCACTATCCAGCAATCCCACAGATTTCTTCTTACCACAGAGAAATATTTCATTTGGTTCGTTAATTTTCTTCTAGTTTCCCCAAGTTGTGAGGGAGGGGGTGTAGGGTGATGGACTAAGTCCTTTATTAATTCTGGCGACATCCCTTTGCAAACATCAAACCTCATTTCTCCACTTTCTGACGATGCTTCGATTCTAACCAGATTAAAATTTGCCATCTGATTGCTGTTTGATTCAATGGAGGATAAAATTAACTGCAGTAAATCCAGCCACTTAACTTTAACTCTCCGTCGTTCCACTCGTCCTCAAAAACATCCACTCAACAACATTCCAATTCCTCAAAAATCGTAAATAAAATATTTTTATCTTACAGCGACAACCTTGGAGGGCTTACATCATATTATTAAGATTAATTTCATATGGAGACGTGGGAACAGAATTTGTTTTTTTCAATCAGGTGAGAATTGACAAAATTGTTTTGAGCAACTGTGTCTATGCGCTCTGGTCCCCCGCTCTGGTCCGCCGCTCTGGTCCCCCGCCCTGGTCCCCCGCTCTGGTCCCCCGCTCTGGTCCCCTGGTCTGGTCCCCCGCCCTGGTCCCCCGCTCTGGTCCCCCGCTCTGGTCCCCCGCTCTGGTCCCCCGCTCTGGTCCCCCGCCCTGGTCCCCCACTCTGGCCCCCGCTCTGGTCCCCGCCCCGCTCTGGTCCCCCGCTCTGGTCCCCCGCCCCGCTCTGGTCCCCCGCTCTGGTCCCCCGCTCTGATCCCCGCTTTGGTCCCCCGCTTTGGTCCCCCGCCCTGGTCCCCCGCTCTGGTCCCCCGCCCCGCTCTGGTCTCCCGCTCTGGTCCCCCGCTCTGGTCCCCCGCTTGGTTCTTCCTGTCTAGTGATCTGCTTTTTCTCTGCTGCCCCACTGACGCAAAAAGCAGCCAAACTCAGCATAACCAAATTGTTGTCCTGCAAGCATTTTCTGAGAACTTTCGAGTTATGAGACAGCCATAAACTGGGTCTCGGCATAATACTGACTCTAGGCCTGACTAATTCTAACTCTTGAACTTTCACAATTTTTTCATGTTGTAATAGATTGTAATAGTTTCAAAATCAAATAGATTGTTTCATTTGAATAAAAAAGAAGTCGAAAACGTCTCATTTCTTGAACCAAAACAGAAATTTGTCACAAAATGGTTCCTGGTTGAGCTATTCTTCCTTCCGATTAGTATTCGGCATACCTCGAACAAAAGAACACATTTCACTTGAAGGGAGGATTTAGAACAGTGTTACTGTCACTAATACACGACAATACTCTCATACACGAGCGATGTTGCTCATTCAATTTTTTTTTTTAAAGAAGAAAGAATGTAACTGCTAATAGGAGAATATAAAAACGCAACAAAATATTAAATAAAAATACCCAAACAGAGCAATACGAAACAAAACTCAGAACACAACGAAAATACAGCAATACCAAATACATTTAAAAGCAATATGATACTATAGATCCGGAATGAGCCACTAGCGGCATTTGAACATGTCCATGCGGCCCGCCAAGCTTTTCTAAAATTGAATTTATTTCATCAGCATTCTCCCATCAATATATTGTTATGAAATTAATTATTATAAAATGCTAGTACATACTAAGCCGAAACAATTTTTTGTGGCAAGTTACTCACTTTTCGGCGACTCGTTCAAACATACAATACGAACCCGCCGGGTCTGAGTAAGTTTAGCAGAGGGAAAGCAGCTACTGATGTACTAATAACGTGATTTTCTTCTTCAAAAGTTCATCGATTCTACCTAAGAGATGACGAAAATTAGGTCCGTTCAAAATTGTATACCTTTAAATGTATTTATCTCTAGCGGCCGAAATTATGGTTTTATAGTTACCAACCTCGATATTTAGTTGTTTTATGTAAAAAGAAAGATCAAGTTTGAAATATCTCCATTACTATTCGTCGGATTTAAAAAAGCGTATAGAATCAATCTTATTGCAAACTAAATGTACTAATGTTTTATACATTTCTTCTCAATCTCGAATTTTAACCAAGATACTTACATATTTCAGTTCTCAGCCTACAGCAAATCCCCAATTCTACTCATGTTACAGAAACAATGCTCTGTTATATAACAAACCACATTATTCCAAGCTTAAATGCCAAATATTGTTTTCAAGAGACCTTTAATATACGAGATACAAATATGTTATGGTAACACCCCCCCCCCCCAAGTCATAAGTTCTTGGACTACTAAAATTTGATTGATTGAGGTAAATTTGTTCTAATTCTATACGAAATAAAGTACCAGATATAGTAAATAGTTTTCAATAAAATTAATATGTTATATTGGGATATATTATATTTCAGTTATTGTTTTCCTTTCCGGTGAGAGGTGACAGACCTGTTTTTTTGTTTGGATGTTGTATATTTCAGACGCTTCCCGTCCGGAAACTATTAAAATTTACTGAATGAGTTCTTATTTACCGGTTGCATTTATTCACTTTGTATTCACGGTGGTCCTGTGTTACTAACACAAGCTGATAATTAGCAATTTTAGTAATTCTTCTGTTTCTTGAAAGGCGTGCGTGGAATATTAATGTCAAAAAGGTAATATTACAGTTTTTTAAATTCAAAATTAATTTTTCCTACAAATTGTTTTAACTTTCAAATTTTTAATCCATAATAGCATGTTAGAAAAGCAAATGAAAAAACTGAAGGTTGCGAATGAGCACAGGCATTACCAAGAAATGTGGAAATTTGCTTATTTTTTCACTTTCCTCAAAGATGATTCTTAATATGCTCAGAGACTGTGTTGATAATAAAAGAAGATAACATGCATAGGCATTAGGATACAAAAAATGAACAGCAATATAAAAACTTAACCCGACAACTCTGGATAGATAAGTTTAATCAAATGGAGAAAAACTTGGGTAACCAACAAATTATTTTTAAAAATCAAGGTATTTTATCAAATACGGCAGTGAAGACTAGTTTTATAGTCAGCCAAATATTGACAAAAAAAATAAAATAAAACCCTTTGTGGATAGAGAGATGATAAAAGGATGTCTGACTGCTGTTGCAGAATTAGCATTTCCTGATAAAATAAATATTATTTCAAACATTAGTTTATCAAGATTCAAGGAGAATTGAAGACTTGTCCGAGAACATAGCAACAACGCTTCGAGAACGCATTGCAAAATTCCAATACTGTTGTTTGGCACTTGACGAGAGTTGCGATATTAGCGATAAAGCACAACTGACTATATTGTTACGTGGTATTGGCACCAAATTTAATATTACCGAAGAATTGTGTTCATTGATTCCAATGCAAAGGACTACAACCGGCAAAGACCGGTACGATAAACTAAAGTCTGTGTTGGATTTTTTTTTCAATTTTATTAGAAAAGATTATTGGTATGTCGACAGATGGAGCACGAGCAATGTCAAGCATGGAGGTAGGAGTATCGGGAAGACTATTTCAAGACATTAAGAAGTCACAGGAAGGGAAATATTCGTTAACCACTGCAAAATTCGCCAGGAACATTTGTGTGCGAAAAGATTGTGTTTGCCAAATGTCACAGTGCCAATAATTAAACTAATCAATTTTATAAAGTCCCGCGCGTTAAATCACCGTGAATTTAAAGGATTCTTGAAAGATTTAGGAATTGAATATGGTGACGTGGTTTTTAATACCTAAGTACGTTGGCTTAGTAGAGGTGCAATGCTAAAAAGAGTATACAACTTAAAAAGCGAAATACAATTGCTCGTGGATATGAAGGGATATGACATTCCTAATTTTGGTAATAATGAATGGATGTGCGATTTTGGGTTTCTTATCGACACGACTCAACATCTCAATGATCTTAATGTAGAACTTCAAGGCATAGGACAGTTTGTTCACAATTTGTATGATAAAATTCAGGGCTTTTTGAGCGCAAATTAATATTGTGGAAACAGCATCTTTTGCAGAATAATGTGTCTCACTTTCCACATTTAGAATTTACAACTTCTCAAAAATACACACAATATATAGACATTTTAATCAACGAATTTCAATTACGATTCAAAATGTGCAAAGCTGAAAAGACAGCGGTTTCCATGAAAATGTTTTCATCGCCACTTAATATTGATGTGGATACAGTTACCGAAGAATTTCAAAATGATTGACATGCAGAATAATACCGATTTAAAAAATGTATTTTTCTCAGTAAATATCGAAATCTTTTATAAATCTTATGTGAGCTCTGAGAAATTTTCGCTTTTGACGAAAAATGTAAAACAAATGATGTCTCTGTTCGGATGTACGTACGTTTGCGAACAATTATTTTCAACCATGAAATTAATCCAAAATGACCACCGATCAAGACTGGGTGATGTGCGATTAGAAAGCTGCATCCGTGTAGCTACCTCATCAATTCCGGCTAATATTGATCAGCTTGTTTCGAAAAAAACTGCCAAATTTCTGATTAAAAATTTCAAGTAAATTCATTTTTCTGTTCTTCTATTGTTTGCTTTTATTTTGAATGAAAATTTATATGAAATCTTGGTGAAAGTGTATTAAAATTTCCAAAATGCGCCATGGGTGGTTTAAAGCGTGGGCGGGGATTTTGTTTACGAAACAAGATGGAGGCGTAGGGGGGGGGGGCTAAACTACACTTTAGAAGAAATCTTTACTTTTTGTAAAATTTTATATTTTTTTTATACTAATGCTTATTATAAATAAAGTGTTGTAAATTATTAATAAGTGTTATTTTACGTGCGGCCCGCCAAAAAATTTTAAAATTTAAAATGGCCCGTTGATTAAAATGGTTGCTCACCCCTGTTCTAGATGATAAAAGTATTAAACAAAATTAAATTACTTAGTAATAAAAGTTAAAATTGTTTTCAACGTTTAAAAAAATAATTTATAGATAAATAAAAACTCATTTCTATAGGACAAAATGAAAAAAAAAAATGCACCCCCACAACACACACACACACACACACACACACACACACACACACACACACACACACACACACACAAACACACACGCACACAAACACACACGCACACCGAGACGCATAAAAATTCCAGTTGCTGTCGGGTAAAATGTAAGTGACCTGAAAATCTTCTTTAGACGTGAAAGAGTGAATGTAATTATTTCCAGAAGTAAACAAATAATAAAGTCCGTCACGCAGGGGGTGCGTAAACTAAGCAGATTTCCACGTGAAGTTTTACAATAGAGAAATTTCACGAGAGCTGAGCAGTTAATGAACCGACCGATCTGGCTGAAAGTCACTTGTCCGTTAGCCGCCCAGATTTAATAAAAATGCAAATATCTCGGTTAATATTCAAGATAGAGAATAAATGTACATAACAATATTTATCGTAAATTTAATTTGCAATAAGATTGATTCTGTACAATTTATCGATCCGACGTATAGTAACGGAGATATTTCGAAAATCCTCCCCTCTAAACCCCCCCCCCGCCCCCTGGTCCGATTTCACCCGTTAACGAACTTGATCTGTCTTTTTACATAGAACGAGTAAATATCGAGTTTGGTAACGATCAAACAAAAATTGCGACCACTAGAGCGGTAACAGACACACACACACACACACACACACACACACACACATATATATATATATCTATATATATATAAAATTGTAACCTCTGTCTGTACATTGGTTTTTTTCGCGAAATTTCACGATAACTTTTCGTTTCACATGTCATAGACACCATAACTGCATTTTGTTTCTTTGGTGTCTGTTTGTTTGTTTGTTTGTTTGTTTGTTTGTTTATTTGTTTGTTTGTTTGTTACCTTTTCACGCATAAACGGCTGAACCGAATTTTATGAAACTTGGTATGTGTATTACTACTAACCCAACTTAGACTTTAGGCTATATTAATATTCTCTGAGACGAACAGGAGTGGGGGTTATAAGGGAGGCCTGAAATTAAAAATAGCGATATTTCGTTTCCTATTGGTTTTTTGGCAAATATGCATATAACAAAAGTTGTTTATTTTGTTATTTCGAATAACTTTTGTTATATACACTTTTTTCGTATACCGAACTATAAAGGCGTTATACGCTAAAAATTATAGCGGGAGTCAACAATTTTATTTGGCACACAGACTCAACCGAACTAAATAAAACTCGGTATGTGTATTAGCACTAACGCCTTCCTTATAATAAGCCATACAAACATTTCTAGGGACGGGCAGGAGTGGGGGTTATAAGGGACGCCTGAAATTAAAAATAGTGATATTCCGTTTCCTATTGGTGTTTCGGCAAATATGCACATAGGAAAAGTTGTTTATTTTGTTATTTAGAGAAACTTTTGTTATATACACTATCGTCGAATACCGAATTATAAAGGCGTTATACGCTAAAAATTATAGCGGGTGTCAAGAATATTATTTGGCACAAAAGAGTCCACTGAACTAAATAAAACTCGGTATGTGTATTATCTCTGACGTCTTAATTATCATAAGCCATACCAATATTTCTAGGGACGGGCAGGAGTGGGGGCTATAAGGGAGGCCTGAAATTAAGAATAGCAATATTTCTTTTTCTACTGGTTTTTCTGCAAATATGCACATGACAAAAGTTGTTTATTTTGTTATTTAAAGTAACTTTGGTTATGTTCACGTTTGCGGAATAACATAAACAAGATATGCGTTAAAATCTAAAGCGGAAGCCAACAATTTTGTTGAGCTCAAACGATTGAACCGAATTTAACAAAACTTGGTATGCGAATTAGCATTAATTCTTCCATGATTATAAGCTATATTAAAATGTTTAGGTTCACACGGGAGTGGGGGTTATAAGACAGGCCTGAGATACAAATTCGCAATTTTCATTTTCTATTTTTTTTTGGCTAACGTGCACATAGCAAAAGTTGTTTACTTTTATTATTTAAAGTATCTTTTGTTGTATTCGCTTTTGCCGTAAATGAAGTTAACACGGCATATACGCTAAATCCATTGCGGGAGTCATTAATTTTATTAGTGCTTAATTAAGTGTTTTTAATAAATGGATATTATGACAAAAGATGTTATGTTTTAGTCTTATATGATAGTTGTAAGTATGATTCGGATTAGTGAGCTTATAAAATCTCAGTCGCCTCCTCATTTATTTATTTATTTTCCTATAACTTTTTTATTTATTTCTAATAGAATATAAACTATAAGAGCATTTCTGGTATTTAATATATACTCGAAATGAATGTTTAAAGTATTACTAGGTTGCAGGGGGCTCTCTTCCCCTCATCTAGCTTTTTTGAAACATAAATGAAAATTATGTTTAGGGATCTATTATTTAGTTCCATCAGGGAGATAAATTATAAAA
Organism: Riptortus pedestris; assembly: GCA_019009955.1. Lineage (NCBI taxonomy): Eukaryota > Metazoa > Arthropoda > Insecta > Hemiptera > Alydidae > Riptortus > Riptortus pedestris. The sequence goes on from CM032228.1 coordinate 258,754,892, forward strand.
ATAATATTCTGAATCAATATTCTAAGGAAAACAACGATGATAACGCTCTTGCGAGAGCGGAAATGGACGGGAGGTAATTGAGTTTAGTTATTTCCTGTTGAATGCTGCC
>CM032228.1:258760000-258880000 GCA_019009955.1 Riptortus pedestris
TGCATCCGCTGCAATAACTAAGACTTGCATCCACTGCAGTAACTAAGACTTGCATCCGCTGCAGTAACTAAGACTTGCATCCGCTGCAGTAACTAAGACTTGCATCCGCTGCAATAACTAAGACTTGCATCCGCTGCAGTAACTAAGACTTGCATCCGCTGCAGTAACTAAGACTTGCATCCGCTGCAGTAACTAAGACTTGCATCCGCTGCAGTAACTAAGACTTGCATCCGCTGCAGTAACTAAGACTTGCATCCGCTGCAGTAACTAAGACTTGCATCCGCTGCAGTAACTAAGACTTGCATCCGCTGCAATAACTAAGACTTGCATCCGCTGCAGTAACTAAGACTTGCATCCGCTGCAGTAACTAAGACTTGCATCCGCTGCAGTAACTAAGACTTGCATCCGCTGCAGTAACTAAGACTTGCATCCGCTGCAGTAACTAAGACTTGCATCCGCTGCAATAACTAAGACTTGCATCCGCTGCAGTAACTAAGACTTGCATCCGCTGCAGTAACTAAGACTTGCATCCGCTGCTTAAGTACGAACTAGCAATGTACCAACTTATGAAATTATGAACAGAATTCTATTCCTGACTCATGCGATACCTCAGCAATAAATGAGACTATTGCTCAGTATACTACATAATACTCGTATTTTATTAAATATTTGCTAAAATTTAGTAATGCCAAGGACAGTTAGCCTAAATTCTTACAGCCTATGTATTGTTAATTTAGCCTTTGATAACATTTTAAATGCAATTATATTGTGATATTATTATTATTATTATTATTTATTAACGTCAACTTTTTGCAACTAAGGCTAAACGGGACGGGTTATCTACAGGTTACCACCCTTTTCTAGCCAGGGTGTGATTTTAGGATGTTATTTAATGAATTTCGTCACTAAACAATTTCCTTTGCCCAGGCAAGAATCGAACTCGCCACTCTAGGTTTACCATGTGAGATAAAGGTCAACGCTTTAACTCGCATGGCTAACCTGAGCCCCTTGTGATATTATTCCTCTAATAGTAACAGTTTACAAGCTATATTCATATTAAATTTAATTGTTTATTACATAGAAAAATAAATCAATTAGGACTAACCAATTGCGATTTATATCACCGCGTTTTTATGTTTAAATATATCATTGATTGGCTGGATAGAGGTCAAAACTAGAATACGATATTCGAGATAGAAGTAGCATGAAGAGACACTTCTTTGGGCCGTTTTGTTATTTTGATATATTAACGAATTTCTTGTTGGTTGCTACACGGCAAAATGCTTTTTGGTTGCTACACGGCAAAATGCTTTTTGGTTGCTACACGGCAAAATGCTTTTTGGTTGCTACACGGCAAAATGCTTTTTGGTTGCTACACGGCAAAATGCTTTTTGGTTGCTACACGGCAAAATGCTTTTTGGTTGCTACACGGCAAAATGCTTTTTGGTTGCTACACGGCAAAGTGCTTTTTGGCTGCTATACGGCAACATGCTTTTTGGTTGCTACACGGCAAAATGCTTTTTGGTTGCTACACGGCAAAATGCTTTTTGGTTGCTACACGGCAAAATGCTTTTTGGTTGCTACACGGCAAAATGCTTTTTGGTTGCTACACGGCAAAATGCTTTTTGGTTGCTACACGGCAAAATGCTTTTTGGTTGCTACACGGCAAAATGCTTTTTGGTTGCTAGACGGCAAAATGCTTTTTGTTGCTAGACGGCAAAATGCTTTTTGGTTGCTACACGGCAAGATGCTTTTTGGTTGCTACACGGCAAGATGCTTTTTGGCTGCTAGACGGCAAAATGCTTTTTGGCTGCTACACGGCAAAATGCATTTTGGTTGCTACACGGCAAAATGCTTTTTGCTTGCTAGACGGCAAAATGCTTTTTGGTTGCTACAAGGCAAAATGCTTTTTGGCTGCTAGACGGCAAAATGCTTTTTGCTTGCTAGACGGCAAAATGCTTTTTGGTTGCTACACGGCAAAATGCTTTTTGGTTGCTACACGGCAAAATGATTTTTGTTTGCTACACGGCAAGATGCTTTTTGGTTGCTACACGGCAAGATGCTTTTTGGTTGCTGCACGGCAAAATGCTTTTTGGTTGCTACACGGCAAAATGCTTTTTGGTTGCTACACGGCAAGATGCTTTTTGGTTGCTACACGGCAAAATGCTTTTTGGTTGCTACACGGCAAAATGCTTTTTGGTTGCTACACGGCAAAGTGCTTTTTGGCTGCTAGACGGCAAAATGCTTTTTGGTTGCTAGACGGCTAAGTGCTTTTTGGCTGCTAGACGGCAAAATGATTTTTGGTTGGCAAAATGCTTTTTGGTTGCTACACGGCAAAATGCTTTTTGGTTGCTACGCGGCAAAATGCTTTTTGGTTGCTACAGGGCAAAATGATTTTTGGTTGATACACGGCAAAATGCTTTTTGGTTGCTACGCGGCAAAATGCTTTTTGGTTGCTACACGGCAAAATGATTTTTGGTTGCTACAGGGCAAAATGATTTTTGGTTGATACACGGCAAAATGCTTTTTGGTTGCTACGCGGCAAAATGCTTTTTGGTTGCTACACGGCAAAATGCTTTTTGGTTGCTACGCGGCAAAATGCTTTTTGGTTGCTACACGGCAAAATGCTTTTTGGTTGCTACGCAGCAAAATGCTTTTTGGTTGCTACACGGCAAAATGATTTTTGGTTGCTAGATGGCAAAATGCTTTTTGGTTGCTAGACGGCAAAATGATTTTTGGTTGCTACATGGCAAAATGCTTTTAAATTCTAGTCAATGAGTGAAAAAACAGAAAAACCACCATTACCCAAGTTTGAGATTATTTAAAATTAAATATTTCATAAACGTGTTTCTTAATAAATTTAAATACTAATTTGAGAGGATTTAAGTTCTTTCTAATTAACGTAACTATTTTAATTAAGAATTGCTATGAAATAACTACACGTTTTATAGATGTACCTTGTGCCAACAGCTGGAGCAAGTGTTTATATTCACGGGTAGTCTAATGCTACTGTATCTAAGTGTTTTTACTTATTGACACCAAATATTTGAGCTTCGTAGCTCTTCAATTTAAATATAAATAAATTATAATCGTTTTTCTATAACTTTAGGTTACTAAAATAAGTGCCGACAAACAGTGTTTTAATTCTCTAATAACTAGGGAATTCTCTAACCGACTTTCATTGCTAAATTTCATAATTGTGAAGTCAATTATGTCTCAAAGCATTTGAAATTTGGTAGGGATTGGTAACAGCTATGAAATGAATGTTAAGGGGAGGGTCATTCAATTTTAAACCATCCAAGAAATAGATAAAATGCCACCCATGACCTCAGGTTTGGCTGACATTTTTTTTAATTTGCTTTTTGACCATCCTTATAACTTACCCCAAGTTAAAAGAAAATTAATAATAGTTTTAAAGTTTTTGAAATTTATCAAAATAGGGTTAAAGTGACGTGCCCGAGGCTATTACTACTGTTGACGTTATTTCATTGTAAAATACATAATTTTTATAATATTCTTGCGAAATATTTTTGTGAAAAGTTATTGCTCTATGTATTTTTGACCAAAATCTTCAGAAGAGCTGGAAATTATATGAAAAATATATTTGGTTAAACATTACTCTTTAATTTTATGTAACGCTTTGGTACACTTACATATTGAGACATTTTTTAGGCCCCAAACTGAAAACCTTTAAAAGCACTCACCCGGGGCATAGCATCATTTTTTTTTAATTTCCCCTTAAGATGTAATAAAATCTATGGTTTTTTACCTGCTAATATTTCTAAAATTGTCTAAAAGGTAAAATCCAGGTTACGTTGAGTAAAGCGTATAAAATCAATTGATTTCTTCTTATCCATTCTATAACCTCTATTATTCTCTCTAATTGCTAAATAATATCTTTGACTTGTAATATTGTTCTATTAACAGTAACACTACCGGTTTGCGGGAATGCTGTTTCTCTCGTTTCGTCTCTATCTGTGGCACTTAGTGTGTTAACTTAGTTTTTTATTTATTTTTTAAATGTTTCGGTCCTTCGTTTTTGATCATTTTCGTTTTTCATATGCATACTTTTCTTTTGTTATTTTTATTTATTTTTCTTACCTATAGACCTTGAAATCTTGGGTTCAATGTAATGTAGTTAATGCTTGAAGACAGTTTTAAATATGTTGTGCATAATTCTATAACGAAACACACCTTGTTAATAAAAGTATATTCATGTTTTCTTACTGTTCTGTGTGAGAGAATTTTTATATGTGAATATATATATACAGTGTGTGTGTGTCTGCTATTCAAATAGATCTCAGTAATAAAGATGATTTTTGTATCTAGAGGTTTTGCAGTTAATAGCGTCGCTTTGTTGGGCCTTGGTAACTAGATAACAACAGAAAATGTCCAAACTCTGCAAAGTGATATGAAGTATAAACTACTGTTCGTTCTGATATCAGAAGTTATACAATCCTTTACCGTGTAATCATTAGCGTGGTTCAGGTTACGGTCGACAGTTGCTTAATGTCTTCATCTACATCATTACCACCATGTTGTATCACCATTCAACTTTTATTACCAGCCAACCATAACCTATCTAGTCACAGAAATACATATAAACTTACTCTATATTCGTAATACTTAAGACATTTTTTTTTAAAGGAAATAAGCCATTTTGTCGACGTAGGAATAACGTGATATCTTCAATTATGTATGAATATACGCCATACCTATTTATTTCTTTATAGGTTCCCAACAAAAGGAAGCACTTGGATACGAGGCTTAAAAAGGTACAAATAGAGAATGGAAAGGACAGATCCAATAAGCTGAATGTCATTCCTGTTCATGTTTGGCAGTTTACCGGCGTGGTGGCACTTTCTTCTTTAACATTTAGTATTGCATCATTTTAGTAGCAATTGAAACAATATGAGTCGACTAAACTAATGTAAATATTGGTGATTTTTAATATAAATAGCTGATTTTAATTATACGAAATGTCTACTTCTATCTGATTAAAAACTAACTCTCAAAAACTTAATTTGAAATCGCGAAAGGAACATTGAGGTTTTATGGGATGTAGAATCACAATCTACTTTATTGTGTGCGCCGGTTTAGAAAATTATGTATAACCAATCTTCTTGATAAAGTTGTATTCAACGATTGTTGATTTTTACACATTTTTTATTCTTGGAGTAATATCGATGGTTTTAAGCCTGTTTTTGTGATTTCAGTTCACATGCAATTCTTGCGTTATGATATTATCTCGTGTATTGGTGAGACTTTCCCTTACTAAGTAATAAATAGACCATAGAATGTGAAATGACGGCATTTGTTTGTGCGATTAACATTTTTATGGAACTTTCCTTTAATGAATATGCAAAAAATGAAACTCCGAGAATTTTAAGTAAAAAAAATTGTCCCATCATTAATAATAGACACACAAGATTTACATCGGTTTTTTTTTTTTTTTTTTTTCGTTCATCATAATACCTACAAAATATATATTTGGATGCACAGGGTCGAAGACGTTTATAGACATATATTCACAAATATTATAGGTTAAATGAATTTATGTGTCGTAAAACGTATCACATATATCTAACTAAATTACAAATTTAACTTTGGATTATGCAAATAACAGCAGAATGGAATGGAGTCTCGATTCCAAGTTTATGACGTGACCGCTTCGGTGGTAAGGCGTGATCATCTTATAATACACTCCTGAAGATGCGTCATAATGGACATGAAACATGTCGAGTGAGAACATATTTAAATCGTTATTCATCAATTGACCTTCCGTTATTATATCTTATCAACTTAAAATGAAAAATTATAAATTATTAATAAAAAACCAGTTGAGAGAGGGACCTTGCTAACCTATGCCGATTTGGCAAGCAACGATGCCTACCGGGCATTCCAGTATCTGCTTCTCGTCAGCGATTGACCCAAGTAACCAAGTCTTGGGCAAATAATCTGGATTCCACACACATCTCACTATATATTCACTTCCCAATATAGGTCAACACTAGTGGTCTTTCTGCTGTCCAAAATGCAGGTCAGATACGCTTTTCCTTTACGATTCTTGCCAACGAAGATATTTAATATTTAACATTTAGGATGGCACTTGATGCAACGCACACTTCCATTGCTATGTTATGTTTGTAGGAATCGGTAAAAAACGACTCTCGATTTACTGTATTTATTACAAGCCTAAATTGCCTATCAACAAGAAAACTAAGACTATGAATTCTATGAACTGGCTAAGTAGCCGAATTTGTTAAAGTGGCTAGAACTTAGAGGATGCATTTCAGTTTCATCAGTCAAATTAAATTAATACCTTTAATAAGATAGCAAGTGAACATACAACTTGACTATCTTCACATTATGATCACCGTAAATACAGCTAGCAGAATTTTGAATAAAAGCAGAATAACTCTACCTACAACCCCAATAACTCTCTCTCACTCTCTCATGCAGGCCAAAATAAGCTCATTTTAGTTTTTAGTTATAATGAAGTTACTACTCAAACATTTGAAATCACTCCCGCGACTCACCTCACCCATTCACACACACACACACACACACACACACACACACACACACACACACACACACACACACACACACACACACAGACACAATCAATAATAATTAATGCTTTGCATTAGCATAATTATTTTAAAATTGTAAATCATTAACTCATTCTTCTGTGGCGTTAATTTGAATCTTTTCCCAGAGCATTTCCTTTATGTAGGACTATTTAAAATGTTGTTTAGCGCTCATAGTTAAAGAAAAAAATGCAGTAGAAAGGAGCTGATTAATTAATTAAAATCCTTTTGTAACTATGTGTGAATGTGTTTGGGAGTGAGGTATCCATGAGAGAGAGACAAAGAGAGAGAGAGAGAGAGAGAGAGAGAGAGAGAGAGAGAGAGAGAGAGAGAGAGAGAGAGAGAGAGAGAGAGAGAGAGAGAGAGAGAGTGTGTGTTAATGTAGAGAGCTCCTCTAATGACCTTAACTTTTCAACACCTTTTTCATTTCTAGTTTGAATGGGAATTGGAGGTTGCTCTTTTAACATTCAATTTTAAAAGTTTAGGTTCCCTTTGTTTTTTTGTTGTTCTTTTTTTTTTCTTTGGTCGTGAATATTCGTATTTTATTCAATGGCTGACATTTATTCAAAATATACATCAGGAAAATTATGTTAATTGACCATTTGCTTTTGAGTTAAGTACACAACATTAATATTCAATGTGTGATCATAAAAGTTGGAAATATTTTAATAATAATAATATTTAAGTAGTTTTAAATTTAATTAGTAGCATTTAAACATACAGCAATGATATGTATTCAAATTAAACGATATGGGATAGGCGGAATTTGTCAAGTCCAAGGTCTAGGTCAGCTGAAGGGGTCCTACAAGTGAGATAGGGATTACCAGCATCACTGACTGCTAAGGGGGTCATGGGGGGTTTTCAAGGGCCAGGGATTGCTGTGGGGAGTCCTACAGAGAAGATGGAGGGTATTCCAGGGTCAAGGACTGCTTGGAGAGGGGAGGTGGTACAGGTGAGATAGGGGGTAACCAAGGTCTAGGTTACCTGAGTTGATGCTACAGGTGAGATGAGGTTATTCCAGGGTCAAGGACTGCTCAGGGATCCCACAGGTGAGATGAGGGTATTCCAGGGTCAAGGACTGCTGAGGGATCCCACAGGTGAGATGAGGGTATTCCAGGGTCAAGGACTGCTCAGGGATCCCACAGGTGAGATGAGGGTATTCCAGGGTCAAGGACTGCTCAGGGATCCCACAGGTGAGATGAGGGTATTCCAGGGTCAAGGACTGCTCAGGGACCCCACAGGTGAGATGAGGGTATTCCAGGGTCAAGGACTGCTCAGGGATCCCACAGGTGAGATGAGGGTATTCCAGGGTCAAGGACTGCTCAGGGATGCTACAGGTGAGATGAGGGTATTCCAGGGTCAAGGACTGCTCAGGGATCCCACAGGTGAGATGAGGGTATTCCAGGGTCAAGGACTGCTCAGGGATCCCACAGGTGAGATGAGGGTATTCCAGGGTCAAGGACTGCTCAGGGATCCCACAGGTGAGATGAGGGTATTCCAGGGTCAAGGACTGCTCAGGGATCCCACAGGTGAGATGAGGGTATTCCAGGGTCAAGGACTGCTCAGGGATCCCACAGGTGAGATGAGGGTATTCCAGGGTCAAGGACTGCTCAGGGACCCCACAGGTGAGATGAGGGTATTCCAGGGTCAAGGACTGCTCAGGGATCCCACAGGTGAGATGAGGGTATTCCAGGTTCAAGGACTGCTGAGGGATCCCACAGGTGAGATGAGGGTATTCCAGGGTCAAGGACTGCTCAGGGATCCCACAGGTGAGATGAGGGTATTCCAGGGTCAAGGACTGCTCAGGGAGCCATCAGGTGAGATGAGGGTATTCCAGGGTCAAGGACTGCTCAGGGACCCCACAGGTGAGATGAGGGTATTCCAGGGTCAAGGACTGCTCAGGGACCCCACAGGTGAGATGAGGGTATTCCAGGGTCAAGGACTGCTCAGGGATCCCACAGGTGAGATGAGGGTATTCCAGGGTCAAGGACTGCTCAGGGATCCCACAGGTGAGATGAGGGTATTCCAGGGTCAAGGACTGCTCAGGGACCCCACAGGTGAGATGAGGGTATTCCAGGGTCAAGGACTGCTCAGGGATCCCACAGGTGAGATGAGGGTATTCCAGGGCCAAGGACTGCTCAGGGACCCCACAGGTGAGATGAGGGTATTCCAGGGTCAAGGACTGCTCAGGGATCCCACAGGTGAGATGAGGGTATTCCAGGGTCAAGGACTCCTCAGGGATGGTGCTATAGGTGTTATTCAGGACCTAGTTCTGCTGAGGAAATACTGTAGGTGTTATTCAGGTCCTAGTCTGCAGAGGGAGTACAATAGATGTTATCCCGGACCTAGTTCTGCTGAGGAAATACTGTAGGTGTTATTCAGGTCCTAGTCTGCTGAGGGGGTGCTATAGGTGTTATTCAGGACCTAGTTCTGCTGAGGAAATACTGTAGGTGTTATTCAGGTCCTAGTCTGCAGAGGGAGTACAATAGATGTTATCTTGGACCTAGTTCTGCTGAGGGAGTACTATAAGTGTTATCCAGGTCCTAGTCTGCTGAGGGAGTGCTATAGGTGTTATTGAGGACCTAGTACTGCTGTGGGAATACTGTAGGTGTTATTCAGGTCCTAGTCTGTTGAGGGATTACTATAGATGTTATCTCGGACCTAGTTCTGCTGAGGGAGTGCTATAGGTGTTATTCAGGTCCTAGTTCTGCTGAGGGAATACTGTAGGTGTTATTCAGGTCCTAGTTCTGCTGAGGGAATACTGTAGGTGTTATTCAGGTCCTAGTGTGCTGAGGGAGTGCTATAGGTGTTATCCCGGGCCTGGGTCTGCTGAGGAAGGCACTATAGGTGTTATCCCGTACCGAGGACTGCTGAGGGTGTACTATAGGTGTTATCCAGGTCCTAGTTCTGCTGAGGAAGCACTATAGGCGTTATCCCGGACCGAGGACTGCTGAGGGTGTACTATAGGTGTTATCCAGGTCCTAGTTCTGCTGAGGAAGCACTATAGGCGTTATGCCGGACCGAGGACCTCTGAGGTTATACTATAGGTGTTATCCAGGTCCTAGTTCTGCTGAGGAAGCACTATAAGCGTTATCCCGTACCAAGGGCTGCTGAGGGTGTACTATAGGTGTTATCCAGGTCCTAGTTCTGCTGACGAAGCACTCTAGGCGTTATCCGGACCTAGTTCTGCTATGTGAGGGTGTTCTATAGGTGTTATCCAGGTCCTAGTTCTGCTGAGGAAGCACTATAGGCGTTATCCCGGACCGACGACTGCTGAGGGTGTACTATAGGTGTTATCCAGGTCCTAGTTCTGCTGAGGGTGTACTATGGGAGTTATCCAGGTCCTAGTTCTGCTGAGGAAGCATTATAGGCGTTATCCCGGACCGAAGACTGCTGAGGGTGTACTATAGGTGTCATCCAGGTCCTAGTTCTGCTGAGGAAGCACTATAGGCGTTATCCCGGACCGAGGACTGCTGAGGGTGTACTATAGGTGTTATCCAGGTCCTAGTTCTGCTGAGGAAGGCACTATAGGTGTTATCCCGGACCGAGGACTGCTGAGGGTGTACTATAGGTGTTATCCAGGTCCTAGTTCTGCTGAGGAAGCACTATAGGTGTTATCCCGGACCGAGGACTGCTGAGGGTGTACTATAGGTGTTATCCAGGTCCTAGTTCTGCTGAGGAAGCACTATAGGTGTTATCCCGGTCCTAGTTCTGCTGAGGGTGTACTATAGGTGTTATCCCGGTCCTAGTTCTGCTGAGGGTGTACTATAGGTGTTATCCAGGTCCTAGTTCTGCTGAGGAAGCACTATAGGCGTTATCCCGGACCGAGGACTGCTGAGGAAGCACTATAGGTGTTATCCCGGACCGAGGACTGCAGAGGGTGTACTATAGGTTGATGAGAGGGAAAGTGACATGGGAAGGGCCTGTGTACCGCTAGAAAGTGGTTCAAGGCCTGTCTGGCGTGTTCTGACTACTTTCCTCCTGCCTTCTCCAAACCTGCCACAACCTTGCCTTCTTACACAATAACAACACCCCCCCCCCTCCCCAGGCGCCGAATCAATGTTCAGAAACGAAGAAGAATTCGTGATTGGTTCAATGTTTGTTGGTATTTTTATGTAAAGGGACAATCCACAGGTTGTGTTGTAATATACAAAAAATTGATGTGAAATTTGAACGGGATTATCAGTTTTGGCTCAGTCTAAGCCTATTTTGACTAGTTTTGGTGTGACATCTGTACGTGTGTAGCATGCCTCAAGATCGGCTAACCTTAGAATGCTGTAATTTCATACCTAGGTATTCATCTTGTTGTGGACATACCCTTTTGATCGAAATTGACTTCAGTGTGGGAGGGGGTAGAGAAATGCTAAAAAAAAAAAGTATGAAATAACCTTAGTACTTATTACAGGTTTGGAATATTTTTTTGCATGTCTTAAGAAGATCTTAAAACTACATTCCATGACATTTGTTAAACTTCGCATTAAAACGGATATAATGTATGCTACTGTCAAATGGTATATTTTTAAATGAAGCGACGCAAAGGATTATATTTAATTTATTAGTATGGACATGAGTGGCATTGGGATGGACGGCAGGACCACAGCAAATATTTAAACAATGTTGTAAGAAGGGAAGATTGTAATGGATTGAGGTCTTTTGGATGAGGGACATTTGAAAACCTTTATAGTTTCGGGTATTTATTGCCAATACATAAAACACTGTAACCAAGCAATGCTTTGTTTCTGATCAGAAAATGTTACATTGGGCGTGATTTACAGGTAAGAAAGATACCACTTTAAGACATTGTCAGTGCTACATGTCTCTCTGATCCACCATAATCAAATATAATTTCTATGGGATCTATGGTCTAAAAATATGAAGATTAGTAAAAAAAAAGGTCTAAATAATCACTTAATATCATCTAGCAACGAAATTATCCCATATCCTCATTCATAGTCTTGTTTAATGAATGAAGCAAGTCTTGTTCCAATGACCAGCTTACAACCTACAAAAACGATCCAATTACTACATAGGCTAACTTCAGGATTCATCAGAATAACGACTACATGAGATAGAGCCGCCATATTGCAACCACTGTTTACCATAGAATGCCAATCATATACCACAATTTAACGACTGTCTCCAATATAATAACAATAACAGCCATAATACATCGACCATTTAATATAGTGTAAGTACTAATTTGCGAAGAGTAACTGGTTAATTCCATAACTTTGGTACAAAAATTAGACGAATTAAGGATTAGGCAGGATATTAAGTCTAACGACTAGCAACACCAGAGAACGGCGGCTAACCTGGACAGAGCAAAGGCTAAATACCTTAAATGGTTGTACTACCACAGTTAACCATTATCCTCTACCCTACAACCCTATTCGTCCACAGTTAATGTCTTATCAAGTTTCAAGAAAAAAACGATGCACAGGTTGTCAGCCTTTTCCGCAGAATCAAGAATTTTATTTACTTACTTTACAACTTAACAAATTGCTATTAACCATGTGGGAATCAAACCCATGGCTTACATTGAAAATTAGGCCTTTACATATTCGGCTGACCAGATTCGTCAGCAATTGGATTATGGAAATATGATTATGCTTGGGTAGAACTATAAAATAGTGCAAATTATGAATAGAAAAAGTTAAATATTCAATGACCAGAGCAAACAAAATGTCTTCCCTTACATACCTTAAGGCCGTTCTCCACATGGCGACTGCTAACCTCGAAATAACATTTGAAGACTAGTCGACGGATTCGGATTACTCCGTGGCGAATTGTAACAGAAGGAATTCCATTGGTCGTCAACAGGAGTATGTGGGCCCTGAACCTAAGTGGAAAGAATGAAAACATGTTTTTTGCCGAGGAGAGGGAGTCCAAACAGAGAAGGTGTGACAGACAGACGGACGACTGTGGGAATGGTTGTGGTTGAATAGAGAAGGCGGGTAACTTGAGAACTATGTTCCTCTTGCTCCTATTCAATGTTCTCTGCTTGTTGTGATGTTCTCAACCTAACCCACACCAACAGCACGAGTCATTCTGGTAATTCACACCCCCCCCCACACATCGATCACGAAACCCGACCCTATTCTACGACCATTGACGGATCTGTAGGTCAGAGATAATCTCGTCGACTGGAGCCGAGCTATGCACGACACTGTCCAGCTCCATCTCAAATAACCGATGATAAAACCTAGTCCATAATAATGAAGCTCCGTCTACTATTTGGCAGGAAATTGTTCCCTCCAAATTCACCAAATTTTAGCCGCTTCGAGCCATTCTGAGAAGAACGGCAACCAAATCCAAATTTGTGGCATTGCTTCACACGTTGACAGCGTTTCGTTCAATCAAGTAATCTGATTAGTTTACGCCGCCCTTGATTGAGAGACTCCTCTTATTTTCAATATGGATATAGAAGTGTTGTACATCTTTCCAAAGATTTCCACTGATATCTATCTACATTAAATCCATCTATCTATCTACATTAAATTCATTCATTCCAAAGAAGTACTCCATAATATTGAGGAAAATATTGCCAACGCAAGATATACAATTAAATATTATTTTACAGGGTTTCTTCGATAGATTTGATTATCTTTAAATCAGTCTCTGGAATGCTCAACTTCGGAATCCCATTTTCTTCTCTGTTTACCAGTTTTGATAGTTGCGTATGTAGAAAGATATTCTCTACTAGTAATATGTACCATAGCGTTTTAAATTTATGCGACTCACACACGGTTTTAAAATCTTTCAAAAGATTAATATAATATATTCAATTTTCCTACTTTACAGGTCCATTATAAGTAGAAGTTTAAGACTAAGTGAAAATGTAGAATCATAAATTTGGTTCATGGGGTACAAAAATGTTATGACTTGACATGCAATTGTTTTTATGATGGGGATCTATAGCCCCAAATCTGACTGATGATGGGATTTTGTGGCGCCAAGAATGGCTGCTGATAAGGATCTGCGGCACCAATTCTGGTTGTGATGGGGATCTGTGGTCCCACGTCTGGCTGCTGATAAGGATCTGCGGCACCAATTCTGGTTGTGATGGGGATCTGTGGTCCCACGTCTGGCTGCTGATAAGGATCTGCGGCACCAATTCTGGTTGTGATGGGGATCTGTGGTCCCACGTCTGGCTGCTGATAAGGATCTGCGGCACCAATTCTGGTTGTGATGGGGATCTGTGGTCCCACGTCTGGCTGCTGATAGGGTTCTGCGGCACCAATTCTGGTTGTGATGGGGATCTGTGGTCCCACGTCTGGCTGCTGATAGGGTTCTGCGGCACCAATTCTGGTTGTGATGGGGATCTGTGGTCCCACGTCTGGCTGCTGATTTGGACCGGGGCCCAAAGTTCGGATGCTGATAAGGTTCTGTTTCACTAAGCTTGGTTTGCGATGGAGTGATGGGGTACAAGATTGGCTTCTGATAAGTATGTTATGTGTGGTAGCTGTATTACTGTTGATCGGGATGTGCGGGACAAGGCGGTTGCAAATAGAGATGCATCTCACTAGTTGGGCTGCTGATAGGTATGTTATGTGTGGTAGCTGTATTACTGTTGATCGGCATGTGCGGGACAAGGCGGTTGCAAATAGAGATGCATCTCACTAGTTGGGCTGCTGATAGGTATGTTATGTGTGGTAGCTGTATTACTGTTGATCGGGATGTGCGGGACAAGGCGGTTCCAAATAGAGATGCATCTCACTAGTTGGGCTGCTGATAGGTATGTTATGTGTGGTAGCTGTATTACTGTTGATCGGGATCTGCGGGACAAGGCGGTTCCAAATAGAGATGCATGCCACTAGTTGGGCTGCTGACAGGTATGTTATGTGTGGTAGCTGTATTACTGTTGATCGGCATGTGCGGGACAAGGCGGTTGCAAATAGAGATGCATGCCACTAGTTGGGCTGCTGATAGGTATGTTATGTGTGGTAGCTGTATTACTGTTGATCGGCATGTGCGGGACAAGGCGGTTGCAAATAGAGATGCATGCCACTAGTTGGGCTGCTGATAGGTATGTTATGTGTGGTAGCTGTATTACTGTTGATCGGGATCTGCGGGACAAGGCGGTTGCAAATAGAGATGCATGCCACTAGTTGGGCTGCTGATAGGTATGTTATGTGTGGTAGCTGTATTACTGTTGATCGGCATGTGCGGGACAAGGCGGTTGCAAATAGAGATGCATGCCACTAGTTGGGCTGCTGATAGGTATGTTATGTGTGGTAGCTGTATTACTGTTGATCGGCATGTGCGGGACAAGGCGGTTGCAAATAGAGATGCATGCCACTAGTTGGGCTGCTGATAGGTATGTTATGTGTGGTAGCTGTATTACTGTTGATCGGGATGTGCGGGACAAGGCGGTTGCAAATAGAGATGCATGCCACTAGTTGGGCTGCTGATAGGTATGTTATGTGTGGTAGCTGTATTACTGTTGATCGGGATCTGCGGGACAAGGCGGTTGCAGATAGAGATGCATCTCACTAGTTGGGCTGCTGATAGGTATGTTATGTGTGGTAGCTGTATTACTGTTGATCGGCATGTGCGGGACAAGGCGGTTGCAAATAGAGATGCATCTCACTAGTTGGGCTGCTGATAGGTATGTTATGTGTGGTAGCTGTATTACTGTTGATCGGGATCTGCGGGACAAGGCGGTTCCAAATAGAGATGCATGCCACTAGTTGGGCTGCTGACAGGTATGTTTGCCCAAGTATGGTTAATTTATTTAATATGAATGTAATCACAATGCTTATTTCATTATAGGACTGAAGTGTAACTCAAAATTATACTGTAATTCTATTTTAAAATCAAGTTTATTTTATTTAATTTTAATTTTTTAAAAAAGCATTACATAGGAATATATATTTACCAAACAATTTTTAGTTGAATTTTAAGTGACGGAATACTAAATGTGTCAGATATAGATGTTCCTATGGCGACAAGTACCACAATAAATGCTGAGTGCAAATAGAATTGATTAAAATGAAGAAATAGTTTTAAGATAAGGCAGAAGTCAGTCATCATGAAGCGTCTTATCCTGTCCTAAATGCTTCAGAGATGTTTTAGAGTATTCTATATTTGACAAAAACACACTTGACATTTTACAACTATTAAGAAACGCAAATAGAGAACGCGGTCAAATTTGAATAGCAACCAATAAACAAATAAATACCATACAAATAGCCGGCTTGTTTTTACACAAATAGTTTTTATTTTGTACTTTGAAAATGCGTATGTGTTTTTGTCTACTAAATAAAATTTTCATATATTTACTTGGATAATATTTAGTGCTTAATAATCATTAATGGAAATAAACAAAAAAAAAAAAAAAAAAAAAGAAAAGAAAACTCGTTTAATATTGTGGTGGGTTAGAATAATATCAGTTGAGAGTGACTTAATTAAAGTAGCATTCACGGTATAAAGTCTTTATGTAGAAAGTGGATAGAATAACTAGAGAATATAATGCAATTTTAAACATAAACATTAGTTGTTGTTTTTTAGGAATATTTGTTAATACAGAGAAAGGTGCTTAGTGGATAAGCAAATTGTAGTAAGGAGAGACAAGATATATATTTGATGCTGGGAGATGATCACAGAGACGAAATAGTAATGCGTTGCTAATGCACGCCGAAGGGGTTTAGGAGGCAAAACATTCAATGAATGAATCATACACTACTAGACAACACAACCACGGACAATAAGTTACTAACTAGAAAATTAATAATTTGCATGAAGCCATCGAGATTCAGCAGTTATTAAAAAGAAGACATCTCTTAAAAGAAGATTCTCTAGACTTAGAATATGTCACACTCAATTATCACATGAGTATTTTGATGCTACGACATCTAAGCAACTACCAAAAAAGGATATAACATAAAAATGATAGATGACATAACTTTTGATAGATAACAGCCACAATAAACGCCACATCTACTCATAACTAACTATAAATATTTTTCAGTGTAATTCATTGAAAATGATAGATGTAGGTATTTTAAAAATCGGAGAGCCGGGAACAATGAAAATGTCATTTTACTTTTTTTTAAAACATTTATAAATTTAAAATGAATGACATTGGGTTATGCTTATTATTTTTACTAGTTATCGGTTTGAATTATCGCCCTGATGAGGAGCGAGAAGGATTGTAAACATATTCGAAGTAAAATAAAAATAAAATACTATTGGGAAACACTTTGTTTAAAGAAAAGCAACATGTTGCAATAAAACCGGTTTGTTTCTAATGAAGTCGGAAAGAAGAGCTCGGAAGTTCGGAGGATGGGATTTGAGGGGGGGGGGATCGATAAGGCCTATACCACTAATTACGAATATGTATTAAGAAACAGATGAAGAGGTAAAAAATAATTTTCGGCTCGGAAAGGGCGCGAGAGGGTTTAGAGAAGGAAAGGGGTGAGAGGGAGGGGGAGTCTCGTTAAGGGTAGAGCTGCATAATTAAAAGGGCGAGGTGGAGTTAGTAATTACTGCAAGGCTAAGACTTGGGCACAATGCGGCCACTAACGACTCGGCTCTCTTCATTACCCCACGCCGTCTCTTCTACAGGCTCTCTGTATATATTAGAAAAGGCAGCGACACCTGAAACAGGGCTGACAATTGGTACATCAGACTATTGGTAAGGTCAGCCCGGCTAATACTAGAAAAGGCAGCGACACCTGAAACAGGGCTGACAATTGGTACATCAGACTATTGGTAAGGTCAGCCCGGCTAATACTAGAAAAGGCAGCGACACCTGAAACAGGGCTGACAATTGGTACATCAGACTATTGGTAAGGTCAGCCCGGCTAATACTAGAAAAGGCAGCGACACCTGAAACAGGGCTGACAATTGGTACATCAGACTATTGGTAAGGTCAGCCCGGCTAATACTAGAAAAGGCCGCCACACCTGAAACAGGGCTGACAATTGGTACATCAGACTATTGGTAAGGTCAGCCCGGCTAATACTAGAAAAGGCAGCGACACCTGAAACAGGGCTGACAATTGGTACATCAGACTATTGGTAAGGTCAGCCCGGCTAATACTAGAAAAGGCAGCGACACCTGAAACAGGGCTGACAATTGGTACATCAGACTATTGGTAAGGTCAGCCCGGCTAATACTAGAAAAGGCCGCTACCTGAAACAGGGTGATTGTATCATTAAGTGTTAGTGACTTTGCTAAACTGTCTCATTTAAATTTTATGACTGTATAAACTTTCTCATTAATTGTTAGTGACATAACCTAAACTGCCTCATTAAGTGTTAGTGACATAACATAAGCTGCCTCATTAATTGTTAGTGACATAACCTAAACTGCCTCTTTAGTGTTAGTGGCATAACCTAAACTGCCTCGTTAAGTGTTAGTGGCATAACCTAAACTGCCTCATTAATTGTTAGTGACATAACCTAAACTGCCTCATTAAGTGTTAGTGACATAACATAAACTGCCTCATTAAGTGTTAGTGACATAACCTAAACTGCCTCATTAAGTGTTAGTGACATAACCTAAACTGCCTCATTAAGTGTTAGTGACATAACATAAGCTGCCTCATTAATGGTTAGTGACATAGCCTAAGCTGCCTCATTAATTGTTAGTGACATAGCCTAAGCTGCCTCATTATGTGTTAGTGACATAGCCTAAGCTGCCTCATTAAGTGTTAGTGACATAACCTAAACTGCCTCATTAAGTGTTAGTGACATAACCTAAACTGCCTCATTAAGTGTTAGTGGCATAGCCTAAACTGCCTCATTAAGTGTTAGTGACATAACCTAAACTGCCTCATTAAGTGTTAGTGACTTAACCTAAACTGCCTCATTAAGTGTTAGTGACATAACCTAAACTGCCTCATTAAGTGTTAGTGACATAACCTAAACTGCCTCATTAAGTGTTAGTGACATAACCTAAACTGTCTCATTAATTGTTAGTGAGTTAACCTAAACTATCTCAGTTAAATTTTCTGAAGAGCTAGGTGATTATTGGAAAAATATATTTGGTTAATTGTTACTTTTGATTTATTTGTAATGGATTGGTAAACTTTCATTTTGAGATATTTTTTAGCCACCAAACTAAAAATCTTTAAAAGCGAATATTCTCCAAAGGCATAGTATTAACCAAAGTAATTTGTTTTTAAATTCTCCTTCAGGTGTAATCTAAAATAATCTGGAATAAAATTAATGGTTTTTACTTGCTAATATTTTTATTATTTTTTTTAAATTGCCTGAAAGTTTTTGTGGAATAAATTGTATAAAATCCATTGATTTAAACTTCCTGTCTATTCTATAACCTCTATTACTCCCTCTAATTGCTAAATAATATCTTTGATTTATAATATTGCATTGATTTATAATAATGCACTTGAAATAATTTTATTTCAAAGGTATAGTGTTGAAAACAAAATTGAACTTTGCATTTGGCAATGAAAACTACTTCATACTTCTACTATTCAAAGAGCTGTATTACAAATAAATAAATGTAATCTCCTAACTCATCTAAACATCTTGATGTAAAAGGTATTGCTCAATGTTAAATATTGTAGAAATTATGGATTTTTATGGACAAAATAACACCACCGAAAGTCATAGCTTAAGACACGCCACTTTAACCCTATTTTGCTAATTTTCAAAATTCGTAACTTTAAAACTAATAAAGATAATTTTTGTTACTTTGGTATTTAGTGATAGCCAAATAAACAAATAAAAAGAAATTTCAGCCAAACTGACAGACTAAAATGATTGTGATAGACTAAAATGAGACGAAGAGCTAATAATCAAGGCAAATAACAGGGCTACTAATCAAGGCATTTATAATTAACCTCAATATTTTGTTAATTGAAGGCAATGTATAATAGTAAAGTATACTAGTCCTTATCATTATGTTACTTTGTGGTAAATGCCATAATTCATATCTGTATTTTATACCAATTTGTGATATTTATAGTTAATATTTTTGAAAGTATACCTTATGGCAAAAAAAAAAACATCGTATGATAATATCATTATTTCCTGGCTTGCTACAGTACAAATTTGCTTTGTTAGTGACATGTCAAATTATGTCATTGTAAACAGCCTGAAGTCACCAAAAGTAATAAGTTAATTTTTATATCGTCAAAACTATCTGGGCCATATTATGTGCCTAAAATTGTTCCAGCAACAAAAAAATAATCTCCAACATAGCTGTCCCTAAAAATAGTAACATTCCTATCATAATTAAAGGAAAATTTCCAAGGAATTTGCCAAACATACCTGGTAAAGCCTATACTCTATCCAATAGCAGTGTGATTACAAACATACCCTATTGCCGAAAATACCCTGGCTCGGTTTATCTCAGGCCTTTTCCAAACCAATACAGAAGTTTAAAGTTTTTAGTTCTGGGAATGCAGCAAAAAAATTAGTTCTAAATACACAATTTAATAATAAAAACTCGCCTTAGCCATCAGAATTGAACTAAATATTAAATTATAGTAATTACTTGCTTTATTAAAACAAGCTTAACAAAAAATCATGAATGTTATTAAGTGTTAATGCATAAAATAAAAAAAACCCTAAACAGTAAGCCAAACGGATCCTAGTTGCATCTATACACGGATTCTATTGTAGTTGTATATGACCTGCATCTAGTATAACCACAGTCCCAGCCTATGGCTGTATATGGCCTGCATCTAGTATAACCACAGTCCCAGCCTATAGCTGTATATGGCCTGCATCTAGTGTAACCACAGTCCCAGCCTATAGCTGTATATGACCTGCATCTAGTATAACCACAGTCCCAGCCTATAGCTGTATATGGCCTGCATCTAGTATAACCACAGTCCCAGCCTATAGCTGTATATGGCCTGCATCTAGTATAACCACAGTCCCAGCCTATAGCTGTATATGGCCTGCATCTAGTATAACCACAGTCCCAGCCTATAGCTGTATATGGCCTGCATCTAGTATAACCACAGTCCCAGCCTATGGCTGTATATGGCCTGCATCTAGTATAACCACAGTCCCAGCCTATAGCTGTATATGGCCTGCATCTAGTATAACCACAGTCCCAGCCTATAGCTGTATATGGCCTGCATCTAGTATAACCACAGTCCCAGCCTATAGCTGTATATGGCCTGCATCTAGTATAACCACAGTCCCAGCCTATAGCTGTATATGGCCTGCATCTAGTATAACCACAGTCCCAGCCTATGGCTGTATATGGCCTGCATCTAGTATAACCACAGTCCCAGCCTATAGCTGTATATGGCCTGCATCTAGTATAACCACAGTCCCAGCCTATAGCTGTATATGGCCTGCATCTAGTATAACCACAGTCCCAGCCTATAGCTGTATATGGCCTGCATCTAGTATAACCACAGTCCCAGCCTATAGCTGTATATGGCCTGCATCTAGTATAACCACAGTCCCAGCCTATAGCTGTATATGGCCTGCATCTAGTATAACCACAGTCCCAGCCTATAGCTGTATATGGCCTGCATCTAGTATAACCACAGTCCCAGCCTATAGCTGTATATGGCCTGCATCTAGTATAACCACAGTCCCAGCCTATAGCTGTATATGGCCTGCATCTAGTATAACCACAGTCCCAGCCTATGGCTGTATATGGCCTGCATCTAGTATAACCACAGTCCCAGCCTATAGCTGTATATGGCCTGCATCTAGTATAACCACAGTCCCAGCCTATAGCTGTATATGGCCTGCATCTAGTATAACCACAGTCCCAGCCTATAGCTGTATATGGCCTGCATCTAGTATAACCACAGTCCCAGCCTATAGCTGTATATGGCCTGCATCTAGTATAACCACAGTCCCAGCCTATAGCTGTATATGGCCTGCATCTAGTATAACCACAGTCCCAGCCTATAGCTGTATATGGCCTGCATCTAGTATAACCACAGTCCCAGCCTATAGCTGTATATGGCCTGCATCTAGTATAACCACAGTCCCAGCCTATAGCTGTATATGGCCTGCATCTAGTATAACCACAGTCCCAGCCTATAGCTGTATATGGCCTGCATAATTGGTAATTACACATCATATATTTCCGCAATGACATGAGTGTGATGGCTTCATTTCTTCTCTACGTGCCTTCAATAAGTCATGTTAGTAGAAAGAACAATGTTATAGCTATATGGTACAGAACAATGTAGTTTGGACATAACGGAACCCTAAGCCTAATTATAGTTCTATAACCTTCATATCATGGAGAGTTGTAAACTCACTCTCCATGATATGAAGGTTATAGAATTGACACTTTAATACTATTAAGGTCTTCGGGTATTGACCGTGTTGCATTTTTGTTGCCAACGTTTCGCTATGCATGCTTGTAGCTTCCTCAGTGCTAATTCTGAGACTGTGTTCACGTCAGGTATATATGCGAGTCTTATCCGGTTTCCTTGGGCGGAGTCTTCCCTTCCAGGTGTCTACGAATACTTCTTCCGGTAGCCGTTCACCGGCTAGACCGACGTTTTTGTTTCTTGTCCGTGGTCTCTGTGGAATGACGGGCTTCCAGAGTTTGCTGAGTCTGTATCCATCCTCTCTGTTGAAGTTATTTGGGCATTTTGCTATTTCTATGGCTTCTGGAACAAGTCTTTCTTTTTATCGGTCCACCTTTGCCTTGTCTTCATCGAATTTGATGTTGTGGTTAGTTTCGCCAGAAGTGTTCTGCTATTGCTGATTTTTCTGTCCGAAACGTTTTCAAACTCTTGATATATTCGGCGACACTGGTGTTTATCAATCTGCCGGTCTAGCCAATGTATTCTGAGCCGCTAGAGCAGGGTATGCTGTATATTTCTGGGATTTTTATCTGGAGTTGATCTTTGCAGCTGGGTAACATGTGTGCTATTTTCCTGTCGTGCTTCTTGAGTATCATTGAGATCTTCTCTGTTGTACCTTTAACAAAAGGTATTACGGCTGTTTTCCGGGGTCCATCTTCAATTGATATTGTCTTCTTTTCTTTTTTCTTTTTGAAATGATTTCTTATTTCTTCTTTCCCGTAGCCATTCTTTAGCAGGGCAGTCATCAGGTGTCGTTTTCCTTTGGGAGGTTCTGTGGCTCTGATATTCTCTCAGCTCTAGTCTTCAGTCTCAGAGATAGCCCTGAGGAAGCTTGAAGCATGTCTAGCGAAACGTTGGCAACAATAATGCAGACACGGTCAATACCCGAAGACTTTAATAGCATTAATGACCAGGACCGTGGAAGTCTACGAGAATATAAGAATTGACTTTGTTCCAAAACATAGACTGGTTTGGCTATATCGAAGAACTAAGAAAGAACCTAAAATCAGTTGTCTTCTTGTTAAATGTTTATTTCCATAGTCAGTTAACATCCACCGTTACGTCTTGGGGAAAGGGCGGGGGGGGGAGAAATTTGAGTATGTATATTGCACAGAAGAAAGACAAGAACCTCCTGTAAGCCAAGACCGTTTGCACAACATATGCTTATTAAAAAAAAACTGACACAATGGTAAAACATAATTCAAGACTACTCATCAATCTCCTGATAATTAACATAATCATTAATAAAAAGCATACACAAAAAAAAAAAAAGAAATAAAAGATGTTTAAGTTTAAAATAAACTCCAATATGTATTTGTCTCAATAAGGTGTATTGTTTCTTTAAGGTGAAGACAAAACATTAAACACTTTGATACATGTCCGGCCTTACCAAATCAAATTTAACATTAGGGCAGCTTATGCGTTATGAAGAATGAATGATTATGAAAGTTGTATATAGCAAGCACTGTACGTGGAATATAAGTTTTGCCTCCTCCCAGTTTAACTTTTTCTTTTAATATTTTTTTTGTTTTATTTTTCTTCTTACTTTATCCACTCATGTTGTAAATATACTGACAATTTATATTTAGTTTTGTCCATCCTATTTATTTAGTACATTTGTAAAATTTAGCTTCCTGTTTTCCACGCAGAGTATCCCTCTAACGTGGGAATTTATTTAAATGTTGTGTGCTCCATCCATTGGATACTACACACATTTCAGCATTACATTATAATATTTCTTATATAATAATTATAAACATTATAGAACAATAAATTAATTAAATAAAAACAAAAAAAAAAAAAAAAAACAAAAAAAGGTTGTTGTGTACAACAATAGGTGTATATCTACAAAATGGTGTCCAAATCTTGAATAAATGCATTAAATCCCTTGTTGAATTTGAGTAAAAGTTTCGGTTTGTCCGTCGGCCAAGTTCCGTTTTGTAAAGTAATGTACTTGATGAGTTTTGTTCTTGGTCCGTCAAGTAATGTACAGTCATATAAGAGGTGGTCACATGTCTGTTCAGTCTCATTGTCACATTTACATGTATTTGTTAGTTTAAATTTGTACAAGTAACTCTTCGTAGGTCCATGTCCTGATATAAATTGTATTTGTTTAGAATTGCTAAGTGTTATTTTTTGTCTCTGGTATATAGTTGGTATGTACTTATGTAATTGTCGTCCTTTAGTAGTGTTTGTTCATCTTTCGTCCCATTTTTTATAAGATTCGTCTATCAAAATAGTTTTAATGGTCTGTTTAGTCAGTTTAGAGTATGTAATAGGTATCGTTTCGTCTCTTGAAGCTGTATTTGCAAGTTGGTCTGCTGTGTCATTTCCTAAATTTCCGGAGTGTCCCTTTATCCATGTTATTGCCACTATTACATTCTTCTGTCTACATCGTGTGATTAGTCTTCTGATCTGTTCAGTCTGTTCGTTATGGTTTTCGTTATTGTAAATGCGGTCTATGTTAATTTTGCTGTCCGTATAGATTATGCTAGTCTCTCTGTCACTTGAAATGTCGTGTAGTGTTTTGAGTGCCTCAGTAATTGCAAGGTTTTCTGCTTGATTGTTTGTACATAGTGGTGATAGTCTGTATTGTCCTTTCTGTATAATAATGCCGTCTTTTAAAATAATGTACGCACACCCAACGCCATCCTTGTTTTTACTTCCGTCAGTGTATATATGATATGTCCACGTTATGTCTAAGTTGTCTAATGGTCTAATGTAGTCCTTTGGGTGTAACCAGTAAGTATGTCTCACGTCTTTTTCTATTTCGTTTGATGTAATATTTTGTAATGTAAAGTCTTGTGGGATTTCATTCAATTTCAATAACTTGTTGTTGCCTTATCATTTGCTCAGCTTTGATGTAAATTGGCATAGTGCCTGCTAATACACATGAAGCCTCATAAGATAAAGTACGATATCCTTCAGCAATTATTATCGCAATTAGCCTTTGCACTCTTTCAATTTTTTTTGACATTTCTTTTCACGACCAAGGCGTGGCCCCATATTTCAATGCCATATGTCAATATGAGAACGATCGCCCTTTGTATATTGTGGTCAGAGCGTCGGATTTAAAACCCCAAGACACTCTAGCAGCCATCGAGAGTCCGTTTATTATTGAAAACAGTCTTGTTTGTAAGTTAGTAATGTGATAGTTCCATTTCAATTTCCTGTCAATGTGAAGTCCAAGATATTTTAAGATATGTTTTTCTTGTAATGTCACCCCATTTAATTTAATGTCTAAAGTAGGTGTGTGTCTTTGTCTTGTAAACAGTGTGTATGATGTTTTTTCTAAATTAAATTTAAGTTTGTGTTTTTTATCCCATTCATTGATTAGTACCAAAACAGGCTTAGTAAGTTGGGTGATTTGAATTAAGTCTATTCCAATAACCATAAGTAAAATGTCGTCAGCAAATGCAATAATTTCAGTTTCTTCTGGTAGTATTGTTTTAAGTAGGCTGTCTAATATGATTTTCCACAGCAGAGGTGAGTAAGCTGAGCCCTGTGGCGTGCCTCTATTTTGAGAAGTGTGTACAGTAGTGTTTTGAAGGGTCATGTATGCAAGTCGATTATTGAGATAGTCTCTAAGTAATTTGTAAATATTTTGTTTGCATTTTTGTTTATGTAATGATTAGAATATCGAAGGCACCTTTAAAATCCGTCGAAACGATCACAATATGTTTCTTTCCTGTTAGATTTGTTCGTAGTAAATTAGTAATTCTGTATAGTGCGTCAACAGTACTTGTTTGGTGTGTGAATCCATATTGATTTGGGTGTAGAGGAGCATGTCTGTTTAGGTGAACAGAAAGCCTGGAATTAATAATTTTTTCTAGTATTTTACCTCCAACATCGTCTCGATAAGTAGAATTTCCTAAATCTTTAGCTAATCCTAAAAATTTAGCTTTGTAAGAATTTTAATATTTATTTAATTTTGTAAAACTATACTCGAACATGTTAAAAGATGAATGGCCATCGTAGCGGCTTGGGTCTATTTATGTTGTACATTTGTAACATTTAGCTTTGTAAAAATTTTAATATATATTTAAATTTGAAAAGCTATACTCAAACATGTTAAAAGATGAATCGCCATTGTAGCGGAATCTTAAATAAATAATAATAATATATAGTCTTCCAACATATCTAACATTATATGAGGGTTCCTGATTTAAACACCGTTTAATCTGAAAATACGCAGATTTACGCCAAATTCATTACAACATCTAAAAAATTGTTGGTTGTAGACGGTTTAGCCATTTTTATTAAGGACGTCGAATTTAAAGAAGAATTCATCTTGAAAACGGTTATTATGCTTTCTGTCACGATTCAATGATATTGCTAAAGGCATACTCAGCTAAAGGCATACTCAGCTAAAGGCATACTCAGCTAAAGGCATACTCAGCTAAAGGCATACTCAGCTAAAGGCATACTCAGCTAAAGGCATACTCAGCTAAAGGCATACTCAGCTAAAGGCATACTCAGCTAAAGGCATACTCAGCTAAAGGCATACTCAGCTAAAGGCATACTCAGCTAAAGGCATACTCAGCTAAAGGCATACTCAGCTAAAGGCATACTCAGCTAAAGGCATACTCAGCTAAAGGCATACTCAGCTAAAGGCATACTCAGCTAAAGGCATACTCAGCTAAAGGCATACTCAGCTAAAGGCATACTCAGCTAAAGGCATACTCAGCTAAAGGCATACTCAGCTAAAGGCATACTCAGCTAAAGGCATACTCAGCTAAAGGCATACTCAGCTAAAGGCATACTCAGCTAAAGGCATACTCAGCTAAAGGCATACTCAGCTAAAGGCATACTCAGCTAAAGGCATACTCAGCTAAAGGCATACTCAGCTAAAGGCATACTCAGCTAAAGGAATACTCAGCTAAAGGCATACTCAGCTAAAGGCATACTCAGCTAAAGGCTTAGTTTTTTACGACTGTCATCTTGCAATGATAATAACATCTAATTTATAAAAACAAAATCTTTTCCTGCAATAATGTTTTCTATCCACAATAACCACCAAGAGTTATATTAATAAGAAAGAATATGTATGATTATTTATAATAAAAAAATAATAAATATAAAAATCGAATTCCTTCGTACAGAGGTTTGAATTGTATATCTGAGTATATTATTCCAGCTCCTTTCAAAATGAGAAAGAAACGAATAACACACTTTTGTCTTTCTCTTTTTGTGAGCAAACCATCAGAATAGCAATTTCATAAAATGAGGTTTATTCACAACAACATTTCGTCCACGCTGGGCATTTCCAAAGTGTAATGCCGCAACATACTTACATAATTGTTCACGTATCTCTAACTTATGTATATGTAATTTACAATAGCCCTTGTTAACATATTTGTCTTAAAAATATTAATACACGCTTTAAAAGATTTGAATAAATAAACCTACTCTTGTTATAAAACCAACATATTTGGTGTATTATTTGCTTCTTTATTTTTTATGTTTATTTTCGAATGCGTTAAAAGTATATTAGGTACAGATGGTGTACTTTCTGACAGAAAGTAGATCTTGTCATGTGGTCAGGTTAAAGCAGATCTTGTCATGTGGTCAGGTTAAAGCAGATCTTGTCATGTGGTCAGGTTAAAGCAGATGTTGCTTTTCTTCACCAGCTCAATATGTTTTCCATCGTGATGCTCATTATGCATTCTTAACAGATAATTATGTCTAATTCGGTGGAAGATAAATATATCAAACAATGATTCACCATTCATAGTCTAGATTAAAAAAAAAAAAGTTTAGTTTGGAGAAATACCCATCGGTGCGAGTGTGGTTATCCCTCTTACATTTGATAATTATTTCATTCCGCAACCATCATTTTTGGGCAATTTTGTATATATGGATCTATATAACGGTATCAATATGTAATAAATCAACTCTGAGCTGTGCATTACTAATTTGGCAAAGTATCCCGATATCAGGAAGGAAACATAAACAACATAAAACTTAAATGAGGAATAAATAACAAATAGAGAATGAATTATCCATGTTTAAAAGTGAACCCTAATAGTATAGACTTATAACATCAGTAATTGCCTTATAACATCAGTAATTGCCTTATAACATCAGTAATTGCCTTATAACATCAGTAATTGCCTTATAACATCAGTAATTGCCTTATAACATCAGTAATTGCCTTATAACATCAGTAATTGCCTTATAACATCAGTAATTGCCTTATAACATCACTAACAAAAAGAAACAAACACTCTATGTGCACCTCGATTCTATAAGCCCTAAAGGGCTGAGGTTAGCTGCGCCAGTTAAGGCATTGGACTTGGTAAAGCTAAGGCAGTTGTAGGTACCATTCCCTCGTGGTCAATAGGCCATTTAGTGACCAACTCTTTAAATGGCATCCCCTGTCCCACCCTTGTCAAAAAGGGGTAGTAACCTGTAAATAACTCCTCCCGATTAACTAAATGTCCCTGGTAAACATAGCGAACCTGAGGTCCTCTGACATTTTTTAGAATCTATAAAAGGAAAGAAAAATCCTTCAACAATGGAAAACATTTCAATTGGATAAATAACAAATCATTTTATTATTATTATTTATTAACGTCCATGTTGTTAGCAGATTTCCCTTGAGGGAAATCAGCAATTGAAGTCGTACTCATGACGCGATAGTCGAATTTTTTCTTCAAATGTCCATCGATCCTACATAAGAGATGACGAAAATGAGGTTCGTTCAAAACTATATATATATATATATATATATATATATATATATATATATATATATAGATATATATATATATATATATATATATATATATATATATTTATATGTCTGTTACGGCTCTAGTGGTCGCAGTTATTGTTTAATCGTTACCACACTCGATATTTAGTTGTTTTATGTGAAAAGAAAGATCAAGTTCGTTAATGGCTGAAATCGTACCATGGGGAGGGGGGGGGGTTTAGAGGGGGAGAATGTTGAAAATTCGAAATATTTCCGTTACTATACGTCGGATCGAAAAAATGTATAGAATCAATCTTATAGCAACTTAAATGTACTGTTATATACATTCATTATCTCTGTTGAATATTAACGGAGATATTTGCATATTTCAGTTTTCTGCCTTCAGCAAAGCCCACTTCTACTCGTGTTATATAAACAATACTACCGGTAACATATATTGACACAATATTACCGGTTATGTAATATATCACATCATTCGCGAAGCTTAAATACCAAATATTATTTTCAAGAGATATTTATTATACGAGATGCACGCAAATATGTTCTGGTGCCTCCCCCCCCCCCCAGTTCTTAAGTTTTTGGACTAGTTAAATTTGATCGTTTGAGATAAAAATTATTCTGATTCATTATAAATTACAGTAGTAGATATAGTAAATAGTTTTCAATCAAATTAATACGTTATATTCAGATATATTACAGTAATTGTTTTTCTTGCCGGTAAGAAGTTGGCAGAACTGTTTGTTTACATTTCAGATGCATTCCGTCAGGAGGTTTCTTATTATCGTTTGTATTTATTCACTTAATATTCACGGTGGTGTTGTGTTATCGGTATGTAGTTTTATCTATTGGTAAACTTCACGTGGGAAATCTGCTTAGTTTACGCAGCCCCTGCGTGACGGACGTTTGCTATTATGACTTTTCTAGCCAGGGTGGGGCTAAGGATAATATTTAGTGACCAACTCGATCTATATTATTCTTTCTTTATTTCCTGTTTTATTTATTGTTTTGGCATATATGTTGTGTATCTGATTGAAAACGTGTACAATCGAATCATTATGAAATTAATGAGTGTGCTTGGGTCATGAAAAATAAAATTAGTGGTACACAAATAATAGTAATGGCACTTTTCATTATATTTATACCAAAAAGGAACATTCGCCATAGATTTCTTTAATATTTGGCCCTACCTGTTAGAGCTAAATGACCCCATAACTCTTGGAAGAATGTTACAAGTTTGGCTCGGAAGAGTAATTAAGAAGTCAATAGAAATAGTCGGAAATGTCCAAGCTAGAGATGATTGGGTAATACCTCAACTAAGTATTTAATGTAACTAACAATCCAGATATAAAACAACCATAAATTCGACGTAACGAAAATGGGAAAAACAGCATTAAGCTATTCGTTCATTAGATAGAAGCAAACAACATGACATCAGAAAACCAGATAGTTGATAGGCTGCCAAAATGTTTTTTTAAAAAAGCAAAACAAGACGCATATATTTTGTATTTTAAGACACAAAAAAATAAAATCTTAAAAGAAGGATATAACTTTTCAAATACAATTGGCGATAAACACGAACACCTCGAAGACCAACATGCACAATAATTGCGACTGCTAGAGCGGTAACAGACACACACACACACACACACACACACACACAGTTTTGAGAGGACCTCATTTTTGTCATCTCTTATGTAGGATCGATGGACATTTGATGAAAAATTTCGAAAATCACGTTATGAGTACGACCTCAATCGCTGATATCCCTAAGGGAAATTGCTAAAAGTTGAGTCGAAGCTTCGACAAGTTTATTTATTGAAGTCACACAGATTGCCTGTTTTTCTATCTTAGAACAGTTTTAGACAGTAGATAATATAGTTTAACTTTACAGTTTTTTAAAATATTTATTTATCATTTATTATTGTAGTTTTAACTATTTATTTTTAACAGATTTCCCTTAGGGGAAATCAGCTATTGAGGTCGCACTCATGACGCGATTTTCGAAATTTTTCTTCAAATGTCCATCGATCCTACCTAGGAGATGACGAAAATGAGGTCTGTTCAAAACTGTGTGTATATATATATATATATATATATATATATATATATATATATATTTGTCTGTTACCGCTCTAGCGGTTTCAATGTTTGTCTTACCAAACTTGATATATAATCGTTTTATGTAAAAAGAAAGATCAAGTTCGTTAACGGCTGAAATGGGACCAGAGGGAGGGGGGGGGGTTGAGAGGCGGAGAATTTCTGAAATTCTTTTTTTTCGCATATTTTAATCTAAAAATTGTATAGAATCAATATTATTGCAAATTAAATGTACTATTGTATAATTAGTGTTATATACATTTATTCACTATCTTTAATACTAAGGGAGATATTTTTAGTTTTCAGCCATCAGCAAACCGCCACTTGTACTCATGTTACATAAACAATACTCCTTTACATAATAAATCACATTATTCGAAGCTTAAATACCGAAAATTGTATTCAAGAGACCTTTATTATACGAGATACATGTAAATATGTCCTGGTGACCCCCCCCCCCCTGTCTTAAGGTTTTCGACTAATAAAATTTGATTGCTTGAGATAAAAATTATTCAGACACATTATTAATTACAGTACTAAATATAGTAAATAGTTCTCAATAAAATTAATATGTTATATTCTGATATATTTCAGTAATTGTTTTTCTTTCCGATGTGAAGCGGACAGATCCGTTTGTTTACATTTCTAACGCTTCCTGTAGGCAGGTTATTGAAATTGGATGAAACATTTCTTATTTCCGTTTGTATGTATTCACGGTGTTGTGTTACCAGTATGGAGATTTCTCTATTGTATAACTTCACGAGGGAAATCTGCTTAGTTTACGCAGCCCCTGCGTGACGGAGTTTTTGTTTTAAATTAGTTAGATTCGCCTGTCTAAACACATTATAAGTGTTGTTTCTTTTCGTTTATTTCGTATTGATGCTTCTTTTTGATTGCGTTTTTCCCTCTATTTGCTTTTGTTCTCTCATTTCCCTTTTTGTAGGTTATTTTTCATTTAATTCTTCTGTGCATTCATGGCATATTCCTAATCTAATCAGCACAATGAGGGAGATGGAAATAACTAAATAACAGCCAAAAGTTCGTCTGGTAAGAAAATTCCTCTCGTGATATAATGACACACAGATTACATCATATCACATTAAATTATTCACTTAGTAAGAACTCTGTGTGCAGAAGACTAACTTTAAACTGAACATGAGATCATTAGTGGTATAATAGCTTAGACTAAAAAATAAAGTATGAAGCTTGAACAGGAATTGGGTTTACTGACGCAAAAATACAAATAACGTGAGCCTTTACTCATTTGTTTGGATTCCCAGGAATCGACTGGAAATGAGAATTTCAAAAACTCATATTTGAAAGATGGAAGTTAAACATAAGTCGAAGAAACATGTAAACCAACTTGGACTAATTGAAGAAATAACCTGTATTATTGAAGCAGAAAAATCCGAAAAGAGGATGTAGTTCTTGGCCGTATCCGAATTGGACACACAAATTAACACATAGCTATTTATTAGAAGGATTCTTCCCGCCAACTTGCGATGTAATGTCCATCTTACTGTTTCACATCTTCTACTCAATTCTAAAAAATACGATCTTCCAAGAATGGCTTTGAATCTTAAACCGAACTTCAGAGAACTCCTTGGAGACGATGAACAAGACGTCAAAAGGCTTTTTGAATTTTTATCAGAAACTCGGTAGTTGCAAGAACTATAGATCCATCTACTGCTAAAGAATATTGTAGATGCGGTATATTGTAATAAATAAATAACTTGAATTTATGATTAATTATAAAATATTTATCAATAAAAGAGGCCCATTCCAGTTGATGTTTTCCCTGAAGACCATTAATGTAGTTGACAAAATCTATTTGCAAGACATTGTGCAAGATGGCTTTCTGAAACTTAACTACCGATTTCTCTAGAGGTTAATCTATTCATTATCAAACATGTCTGGGAACTTCCTTCATGTCTTTCTCACTCTTACAACATTCTTTCGCTTTCAAACACTTTCTATCCGTTTCCACCATTAACCATTTCACGATCATCTCTGCATATGCTGATATTGTTAAGTTGGGAAATGTTAATGTAAAATGCTAACCACGCTAAATTCAGTTGATTAAAATGTATGCCAATGGCTAGCAAAATATAATTCTAACTTAATCAAAAAAAAAAAAAAAAGATGTATTTCACCTATCAGCAAAACTAACTTTAAACTTTAGTTTTTAAAGGTCAAAAACCTGTGGAGTTAACCTTCCTTGAGGTTACCTAACCTTCCCGACACAAATTGGAGTAAAACCAAACATTAAAATACTGCAGACTCCAGACAATTACAGCCCAGATCCCTCCGCAGTTTCTCTTGGTCTTAGATAAAATTATCTTTTTTAAGTAATGGAACAATTAAAAAAAAAAAAGTGTGCAAAACGGCTACAACAAACAAAATAAATGAACATTCAACTAATTTTTTCGTTATGAATCTCAAATCAATTGAAACATATACTGATTTAGCAATGCTCATTGATTTTGGACGCTGCATAATAGTACTACATTTAAAAAAAAAATTGCTTTTGGAAGCTGCAAAGTAGAATTACGTAAGTTACAATACTTATACACGCATTTTGGAGGCTGCAAACTAGTATTACGTAAGTTACAATACTTATACACACATTTTGGAGGCTGCAAACTAGTATTACGTAAGTTACAATAATTATACACGCATTTTGGAGGCTGCAAACTAGTATTACGTAAGTTACAATACTTATACACGCATTTTGGAGGCTGCAAACTAGTATTACGTAAGTTACAATACTTATACACGCATTTTGGAGGCTGCAAACTAGTATTACGTAAGTTACAATACTTATACACGCATTTTGGAGGCTGCAAACTAGTATTACGTAAGTTATAATACTTATACACGCATTTTGGTGGCTGCAAACTAGTATTACGTAAGTTACAATACTTATACACGCATTTTGGAGGCTGCAAACTAGTATTACGTAAGTTACAATACAAAATAAAGTGATGTTGTAATGTGAAGGTAGAGCTGTTTACACAAGAACCATCAAAGCCATCCAATTGGTGTGTAATCATCTCGCTGGTTCATCTATGATGATAAATAATGGACTGCTCAATTGGTCACCATCTTGTCCCATGATGAAGGTGTCGCTAGTTGTATCGAAACATAGCCTGAGAAAGTCGAGCTTACTCCAACTCAACCAATAATCACACTAATATATAATCATATTTGTAATTCAATACCAACTTTTTGTTTGTAGTTTCTTTAATTATACCTCTTACTTCCTTCTTTGTTAAAACTATCTGATTTAGGAGAATAACTACTATTATAATCATAAAGTAGTTGAAATGATTTGTTCAACAATCATTGTTAATACGGTCGTGTGACCACTAATAACTGATTTCCTAGAACTGAGCAAATATATTCGCGAATGAATAATATTCACAGATGTAACATAGCCATTGCGTAAGAATAATTACAGTACCACAAGGTATCATTTTGTACTTTATATCAGTCCAAGTTGTTTTTTGAGTAAAAGAGAGATATGAAGTGGTTAACATTGTTCACGGATTACGTAAATGCCTTATTTTTCGAAGTCCAAAATTAGTTATTGGAATTGGTGCTGGGTTGTTGAAATGAAGAATAAAATAATCTATTATCTAATTACGAAATGGTAGGAATAGTGTTTATTTCACATCTTATTTATTGCCGTTCAATTCATGCTACTGGAAAATCAACCTTTGAAATAACAAAAATATGATCAAAGTTTGAAGAAACAGAAATAACTTATTATCACTTAGGTAATTCTAGGAATATTTCATGTTTAGCCTTTGAAATGATAGAGATGATTTATAATCAACCTTGAGGATAAGGACCTAAAGGCTACTACACCTTGTAGCTGATCCAGTAGATGTATTTCAGAGGTTTCCCCTTGCCTTCAGCATGACAATTACTAGCTATCAACGAGAAAGGAACATCAGGCATTAAACAGTGGACTTATAGCCAGGGCAAGATTATAATAAATTCACATCTTAAAAAACTGGCAACATAATAAAATATAAACTGATAAAAGTACAAAGTAAACTCGAGTTCTCTGCCTTCATATTCAGCTTCATCGTGAATTCAAAGTAAATTTTATCTTATTAATTTGAATTTATTTGTTATGGACTTAAAGCTAAATGATTTTTTTTATTACTGCAGCAATGAACGAGGGCCTAAAAAGTGACGGTGTATGTCTATAACTAATCTCTATGCAACCTCAGTTTGAACGAATCTTCAAACATTAAATACAAATGAGTTCTTGAAAAAATTATGAACTTCAAAATAAATGAGAACAAGAAAAGTAACTTTAGCAACTGCTCTAAGCATTATTTAAATACATTCCGATTTAAAACTTAAAGAAAACAATAATGTATTTTTGGGAGGGCAATAAATATTTTTTTAAGGTGGGCCATACCTCTCAAAATATTAGTTCCCAACAAAACGTTTTTCTTCCAGACTGTGACACAAATCGAAGTTGCATAGCGAAAAGAATTAAGCTTGGACTATCAGTAATGATATTGAGCTGATTATCGATACTCAATAACAGTTTAGTAAAAATGTTTGCCCTGTTTGAATAGTGTAAATGGTGAAGAATATCGAGCGATGCTTAGGCCAGTTGGTGCTGCAGCCTAGCGGCGTATTGACCAACCTACCTCCTGCACATACATTTTTCTATATTGGCAAATGACAGGAGAAGCAGCTGTAGTATTTATTCCAGTCTACCATAGACGCTATTTACACCCTTATTATTATTAGTTGGTATTTTTAGATTGTTGTAGAGCGAGGTTATAATATTTTCGTAGCCTTAATTACAGAAAACGGTAATAGCCAACTCGCCTCTAAGGAAGTTGTTAACTGTTTTTAGTAAGAATAAACTGAGAATTAGGTTATTCATGGTTTATTGTAACAATAACATATTTAAGATAATGATTTATTCTACATCTCAAAATGGGCAAGAGAAGGTTCCACGTCAGGTAACCAGTGTAAAATGT
Organism: Riptortus pedestris; assembly: GCA_019009955.1. NCBI lineage: Eukaryota > Metazoa > Arthropoda > Insecta > Hemiptera > Alydidae > Riptortus > Riptortus pedestris. The sequence continues at coordinate 258,795,683 of CM032228.1, forward strand.
CCTTTAAGTCACAAGCAGTTATTGAGGTTGCCATATAACAGGCATTACCATTGGTAATGATACGTACATTGGATTTTTTAAAATTATTATTTTAGATATATTGTCATTAAATTTAGTATTAGCATTTTCATTTTTTTCAAAACATTTACATGATATTTGTTGTCTGCTTAATGTGGAGATTGTCACTTGACAGATGGGACTAACGTAAAGAAAAAATATATTTTTTTGAAACCCATAATGGAATATTATTTAAGGCTTAAATGTGTCGCTGGTTAATAAATAATGGAATATACCAAAAATTTTAAAAATAAATCTTAATTTCTTTTAGTTTTGGGCAGATCTAAGATATGTCATCTTTCATTTCTATACATTTTTTTATTCATGGTGTGTTAAATTTCCCATTTCTCATGAGAAGTATTTCACATACAAGACATTACTCTTCAGTTGCTCAATAATGGTAATGCTCTAAGCTCGCGAAAAACTGGTCAATTATTCCATATAATATTTAAATAACCATATTTGAATTCAAAAACCAAATAGCATTTGGTTTGCATATTTTCTTACTGTGTTCTAGCTTAATTTTATTAGAATATATCTCAACTTATATAAATATTTAATCAATAAAAGTCTGTTACAGTTTTTGTTCAACGCTACATATTATAACAGTTTATCATTCTATTTCCATAATTTAAATTTAATTTCTTACTACTTTTTTGTAATTAACATCCAGTTATAAGCTTTTATAAGAGGGGGGATATCTACAGGTTATCACTCGCAAAGGGTGGCTTCGAGGATTTTATTATTGGCTTCTCGCTTAACAACTGAAATAACACCAAAGCCTCAAGTCTAATGAGACACTTACTAATAATTTTATCAGTGACATTAAATTTGCAAAAATTGAATTCATGTTATTTAGATCAAAAGTTATTTCGATGAAAATTAAATACTTTTTATTTAGATGAGTGCAAAATCAGGATTGTCATCGGGAGCCGACACAAATCTTTTTTCATATTATACGATAGACTAAATCCTTAACCAAATAAACAAAGAATAATACAAAGCTATTTTTCTTTTAACTCAGTTATTGTATTGCTATTCCAATAGCAAGATTAAAATTCATAAACATCAAATAAAACTGACACAGTTGCAATGTTCTATAGTTACAACCCAAATCAATTCTAGGTCTGAGGGATTTCGTTGGAATAATTACCTTTCCTTCGATAACCTACTCATCCTTTAAGTAAAATTCCAGAAAAAAAAAATAGAAAATCCCCTACAGTATTAATATTAATAAGCGATGGTGCATAGTGTATTTATTTTTTATAGGGGTAAGCACACTATTAATATTACTATTAATAAGGGATGATCGATGGTGCATAGTGTATTTATTTTTTATAGGGGTAAGCACACTATTAATATTACTATTAATAAGGGATGTGCGATGCTGCATAGTGTATTTACTTTTTATAGGGGAAAGCACACTATTAATATTACTATTAATAAGCGATGATCGATGCTGCATAGTGTATTTATTTTTATAGGAGTAAGCACACTATTAATAAGCGATGAGCGATGCTGCATAGTGTATTTATTTTTTATAGGAGTAAGCACACTATTAATAAGCGATGAGCGATGCTGCATAGTGTATTTATTTTTTATAGGGGTAAACACACTATTAATATTATTATTAATAAGCGATGTGCGATGCTGCATAGTGTATTTATTTTTAAGAGCCAAACGCCGTATTAATATGAATACTAACAACAAATAAATACAGGGTGCTGTAGTTATTATTCGGTTGCGGTAGACAGCATGTGATTGTAGCAACGTTGCAGAGGGATTATGGTGTTGCGGTATACAGCATGTGATTGTAGCAACGTTGCAGAGTGATTATGGTGTTGCGGTATACAGCATATGATTGTAGCAACGTTGCAGAGTGATTATGGTGTTGCGGTATACAGCATATGATTGTAGCAACGTTGCAGAGTGATTATGGTGTTGCGGTATACAGCATATGATTGTAGCAACGTTGCAGAGTGATTATGGTGTTGCGGTATACAGCATATGATTGTAGCAACGTTGCATAGTGATTATGGTGTTGCGGTATACAGCATATGATTGTAGCAACGTTGCAGAGTCAAACTGGTGTTGCGGTATTCAGCATATGATTGTAGCAACGTTGCAGAGTGATTATGGTGTTGCGGTATACAGCATATGATTGTAGCAACATTGCAGAGTGATTATGGTGTTGTGGTAAACAGCATATGATTGTAGCAACGTTGCAGAGTGATTATGGTGTTGTGGTAAACAGCATATGATTGTAGCAACGTTGCAGAGTGATTATGGTGTTGTGGTATACAGCATATGATTGTAGCAACGTTGCAGAGTGATTATGGTGTTGTGGTAAACAGCATATGATTGTAGCAACGTTGCAGAGTGATTATGGTGTTGTGGTATACAGCATTAATTGTAGCAACATTGCAGAGTGATTATGGTGTTGTGGTAAACAGCATATGATTGTAGCATCGTTGTAGAGTAATAATGGTGTTGTGGTATACAGCATATGATTGTAGCAACGTTGCAGAGTGATTATGGTGTTGTGGTATACATATGATTGTAGCAACGTTGCAGAGTGATTATGGTGTTGTGGTAAACAGCATATGATTGTAGCAACGTTGCAGAGTGATTATGGTGTTGTGTACAGCATATGATTGTAGCAACATTGCAGAGTGATTATGGTGTTGTGGTAAACAGCATATGATTGTAGCAACGTTGCAGAGTGATTTTTGTGGTAAACAGCATATGATTGTAGCATCGTTGTAGAGTAATAATGGTGTTGTGGTAAACAGCATATGATTGTAGCAACATTGCAGAGTGATTATGGTGTTGTGGTATACAGCATGTGATTGTAGCAACATTGCAGAGTGATTATGGTGTTGTGGTAAACAGCATATGATTGTAGCATCGTTGTAGAGTAATAATGGTGTTGTGGTATACAGCATATGATTGTATCAACGTTGCAGAGTGATTATGGTGTTGCGGTATACAGCATATGATTGTAGCAACGTTGCAGAGTGATTATGGTGTTGCGGTATACAGCATATGATTGTAGCAACGTTGCAGAGTGATTATGGTGTTGCGGTATACAGCATATGATTGTAGCAACGTTGCAGAGTGATTATGGTGTTGCGGTATACAGCATATGATTGTAGCAACGTTGCAGAGTGATTATGGTGTTGCGGTATACAGCATATGATTGTAGCAACGTTGCAGAGTGATTTTGGTGGTGCGGTATACAGCATATGATTGTAGCATCGTTGCAGAGTGATTATGGTGTTGCGGTATACAGCATATGATTGTAGCAACGTTGCAGAGTGATTATGGTGTTGCGGTATACAGCATATGATTGTAGCAACGTTGCAGAGTGATTATGGTGTTGCGGTATACAGCATATGATTGTAGCAACGTTGCAGAGTGATTATGGTGTTGCGGTATACAGCATATGATTGTAGCAACGTTGCAGAGTGATTATGGTGTTGCGGTATACAGCATATGATTGTAGCAACGTTGCAGAGTGATTATGGTGTTGCGGTATACAGCATATGATTGTAGCAACGTTGCAGAGTGATTATGGTGTTGCGGTATACAGCATATGATTGTAGCAACGTTGCAGAGTGATTATGGTGTTGCGGTATACAGCATATGATTGTAGCAACGTTGCAGAGTGATTATGGTGTTGCGGTATACAGCATATGATTGTAGCAACGTTGCAGAGTGATTATGGTGTTGCGGTATACAGCATATGATTGTAGCAACGTTGCAGAGTGATTATGGTGTTGCGGTATACAGCATATGATTGTAGCAACGTTGCATAGTGATTATGGTGTTGCGGTATACAGCATGTGATTGTAGCAACGTTGCAGAGTGATTATGGTGTTGCGGTATACAGCATATGATTGTAGCAACTTTGCAGAGTGATTATGGTGTTGCGGTATACAGCACGTAATTATAGCAACGTTGCAGAGTGATTATGGTGTTGCGGTATACAGCATATGATTGTAGCAACGTTGCATAGTGATTATGGTGTTGCGGTATACAGCATATGATTGTAGCAACGTTGCATAGTGATTATGGTGTTGCGGTATGCAGCATATGATTGTAGCAACGTTGCATAGTGATTATGGTGTTGCGGTATACAGCATGTGATTGTAGCAACGTTGCAGAGTGATTATGGTGTTGCGGTATACAGCATATGATTGTAGCAACGTTGCAGAGTGATTATGGTGTTGCGGTATACAGCATATGATTGTAGCAACGTTGCAGAGTGATTATGGTGTTGCGGTATACAGCATATGATTGTAGCAACGTTGCAGAGTGATTATGGTGTTGCGGTATACAGCATATGATTGTAGCAACGTTGCAGAGTGATTATGGTGTTGCGGTATACAGCATATGATTGTAGCAACGTTGCAGAGTGATTATGGTGTTGCGGTATGCAGCATATGATTGTAGCAACGTTGCAGAGTGATTATGGTGTTGCGGTATACAGCATATGATTGTAGCAACGTTGCAGAGTGATTATGGTGTTGCGGTATACAGCATATGATTGTAGCAACGTTGCAGAGTGATTATGGTGTTGCGGTATACAGCATATGATTGTAGCAACGTTGCAGAGTGATTATGGTGTTGCGGTATACAGCATATGATTGTAGCAACGTTGCAGAGTGATTATGGTGTTGCGGTATACAGCATATGATTGTAGCAACGTTGCAGAGTGATTATGGTGTTGCGGTATACAGCATATGATTGTAGCAACGTTGCAGAGTGATTATGGTGTTGCGGTATACAGCATATGATTGTAGCAACGTTGCAGAGTGATTATGGTGTTGCGGTATACAGCATATGATTGTAGCAACGTTGCAGAGTGATTATGGTGTTGCGGTATACAGCATATGATTGTAGCAACGTTGCAGAGTGATTATGGTGTTGCGGTATACAGCATATGATTGTAGCAACGTTGCAGAGTGATTATGGTGTTGCGGTATACAGCATATGATTGTAGCAACGTTGCAGAGTGATTATGGTGTTGCGGTATGCAGCATATGATTGTAGCAACGTTGCAGAGTGATTATGGTGTTGCGGTATACAGCATATGATTGTAGCAACGTTGCAGAGTGATTATGGTGTTGCGGTATACAGCATATGATTGTAGCAACGTTGCAGAGTGATTATGGTGTTGCGGTATACAGCATATGACTGTAGCAACGTTTCGCTAATCCTGCTCATATCTTCTTCAGCTTCCAATGGGGCAGTCATCCGTCCTACTCAATAGATTCATGCTTGACTAGTCCTGGATCGACTCACCCTTCCCTCGAGTCTGGCTAGTTTCCTCGTGTCCCGTCTCTTTCCTCAATATTAACTACAGATATTTTTGCTATATATTTTTTGGAGTAAATAGCCATTTTCTCTAGTAATAATTAAACGGTGGTTTTGCAATTTCATTGCTTCCGTGCTATCCGTTCCATGATAGCTCCTTTAGTTGGGCCTTAATTTGATTTAAAGAAGTTCAGCTACAGCAGAGTTTTTGTCTTATGATTTCCTTTAGAATTGAGGTGCTGAGGAACTGTCGTGAATGTTAATTTTCCAGGTTATATTATATGCATGAGATGTTCTATAAACCAGGGTCTCATAACTGCTACCTTTTCCACTTGCTATTTTCCAGGTTATATTATATGCATGAGATGTTCTATAAACCAGGGTCTCATAACTGCTACCTTTTCCACTTGCTATTTTCCAGGTTATATTATATGCATGAGATGTTCTATAAACCAGGGTCTCATAACTGCTACCTTTTCCACTTGCTATTTTCCAGGTTATATTATATGCATGAGATGTTCTATAAACCAGGGTCTCATAACTGCTACCTTTTCCACTTGCTATTTTCCAGGTTATATTATATGCATGAGATGTTCTATAAACCAGGGTCTCATAACTGCTACCTTTTCCACTTGCTATTTTCCAGGTTATATTATATGCATGAGATGTTCTATAAACCAGGGTCTCATAACTGCTACCTTTTCCACTTGCTATTTTCCAGGTTATATTATATGCATGAGATGTTCTATAAACCAGGGTCTCATAACTGCTACCTTTTCCACTTGCTATTTTTCTGTCAGTAGCGATCATTCCTTCACATAAGGTATACAGGCAGATTTCCCCTTACTTTCAATTTCTTTGGAGCCGTCTTTCATTGGGAACGTTTTACTTTTATTTTCTTGTGAACTGTATGTTCTAATGAAGCCCGGCAAAATGTTGGAGGACTCGACTAGTGTCGATTATTTGTATCCATAGTTGCTAGAATAAAGTTGAATTCTGTTAGTTCGAGATTGGTGCCTCTAACACTTCCAATAAATTGCTAATATCTGAAGTTAAGTGACAGAACCGATGATCTTATTTCATTAATGGTCAATATTTCCTCATACAGTTCATCTTCAACTGGGATTTTGGTGAAGAGGGATTTAACATCAAAGATGATGGGTTTAATAGGCTGGCTATAAAAGTTCTTAATTTTTAATCTGTTTTGGGTGAGGTTTAGTTTGTTTTCAATAGTTTAGTTTGTTTTGGGCAACATTGACTCAGCTGTAGAGCAGCTGTATTTATGTCTGTAACCTGTTTTGTGAAGTCGGTGAGTTACCAGCCACAGGCTAAAAAAGCAGAAATAGTCTTCGACAAGCGTCAGTGTTAGATTCAATAAATGAAACAACTAAAATATTTGAAAAAATCAATAAGCTAAAATATTAAAATGTAATTTAAATTAGATGTAAACCCCATTACCTAAAAGCAGTGGCTCATAAAAATAGGGTGAACAAGAAGAAAGAAACCAAGAGGTGTACCATGTAGCGATGGACTAACTACATCTAAAATATATAAATATATTTGTTGGTATGCAATAATGTACGATAACTTTTGAACTTGGAATTTAAATAATTGAAAAATGTGTCGACATAAATTCATTACGCGGCAAAATCAGGTAAAGACTTTGGAACACAACTTTCTCGGAACCAATTAAGAATTCAGAAACTCATAAAATGTTTATAAAATAATTATAATACTTTTTATCGTGTGCTTAGAAAAGGAGAAATGTTTTTCAAAGAGTTGGTGGCAAACTATAGCCCTTTTAATAGCCTTTCAAAAAGTAACGGGTTTCGCTTTCACAATTGCTGGACTTGGATCACTATCAAAAATATTCAGTCCTGAATTATTGACAAATGGAAATGGAGATACAACTTCTGAAAATGATAAGTTGAAATCTATTCTGTCTGTGAGTAGTGATGTTTGGTCTGTGGAGATTTATTCCTGAATTGTTTGAAAACAGTCACTAGATTTCAATGAGATATTCTATTTGTGAGATAAATATTTGAGAATTTGATTTTCTCACTAGATGTGATTCAAAATGTACATTCACTCACCAAAAACATTTTTATTATTGGTTTAAGTGAAAGAATGTGGCGAATTAATATTTTTAAATATTTAATTAAATGGATATACTGTGTGAATATATTTGCCACTACTAAAACTTAGATTTGACTAATGAATTTTAACGTTTTCTCCGCCGATTTCTCATCGCCTTGTTATAATTCACTGGTATCAAAAGAGAAAGCTTGAACAGAATTGAATGACAATATTGAGTAGTAACGGTGAAGCAGTTGGTTGGATATATTTAGAACCGGTGTATGGCTATCCATCGGAAGCACAGCTGTTTGCAACACAAAATCCCCAACATTCGTCCCATCGCTACTTTATTCATCGAATCTAATACGAGATAAATACTGAAAGGAAGGAATATTTGTGGTGAAATGGTAGTGACTTTATTTCATAAATTAATTCATTATATGCTGATGTGTAAACCATTTTTTCTCTACCCGATAACGACCTCTAATAGTGAGAGTAACAAATATTTCAGGACCTTTAAGAATTATTCGAGAAGACAATATTTGAGAAAAAAAAGTCATTCATAGTATCTAAAGAGACTGGAACCTGTGATAGTGGATATTTAGAGCAGTAAGCTCTCCAATTAAAAGATACAGTTATCATAACCCTCATGATAATGTCTTCCGCTGAAGCAACTCTTCAAATTGTAGGTCCTGAGTCCAAATATTGAAGAAGGTGATTAGGGACCAGTTGACTAGTTAATTGACATATTCGAGTAGCAAGAGTTATTTGGCAACTGTAAATGATATATTAAAAATTAGTAAAATGCAGTGTTCACCCTTGAAGGAGTAGCATAATCTACATCGTTAATTAACAATTATTCTCTCTCTACAACTTATCTAGGCGTGCATAGTTTTTAGAGAGTTTATTTCCGCCAAGAAATCTTCTCAAACAGTAATATAGATGTTTAAACTAATTATACCAGAATCGAGCATATTTACAAATGTTCAGCCAATTGTTGTGTTCTCAAAATACTCTGCATACTCGATGCTTTAGACTTGTTGCCATTTCAAATTTACGTAATTATTTCTACATTCACAATTGCAGCAAATTTCCGTTTCCACTAAATGTAATTTCTTTAGTAAAATTAATAATTTATCATTTTAGCATGACTTAATTTGCTTGACTTCAATTTTGTGGCGTATGATTGTCGAAATATTTTCATCATCAGAGTCATTTGGATTTATTCATTAATAATAAGAATATTCCGTTTTGCATTGGTTATCACCCGGTCAACAAAATACATATTAATATTGCAGTTTATTGGGTGATAGGTTATCACCCGGTCAACCAAATACATATCAATATATCCGTTTATTGTGTGATTGGTCATCACCCGGTCAACCCAATACATATCAATATATCCGTTTATTGGGTGATAGGTTATCACCCGGTCAACCCAATACATATCAATATTGCCTTTTGTTGCATGATCCGTCGCTTTATTACATCCGCAAGTTTGTGGAATGAAATGAGGTGAAAAAATATAAATATAAATATAATTCACGGGCTGAAGTGATAAACATTTGTTCAATTATTCTACCGTAGTAGAAGTCTATGTAAACTGAAATTGAAATGCACGTTGGACGTGAAATTTGTTTTGAGTCACTTAAAATGAAAATAAGATTGTTATATCAGGGGGGGGGGTGTCAGAATGCAGAAGACATACTAATACAAATACGTCGCGGGGTAATATTCGAGGGTGTAGAGACATCACTTGAATCGTATTACTAACTTAAATTACTAATACAACAATTGTTAAACAAATCTGAATAGTATTCCTTTAGAATTGTAATACTAGCGATTTTATTAATTTTTTACTACCATGCCTCTATGCTTTAAAATGAAGAATGCTATATTTTGTTTCTGAATACTTCTACTCATTTTTTGATGTGTAAATATTATTTAAATCTCTCTTTAAAAATTAAATTCAATAAAAGCCCACTAATTGATTATTTTTTATTTGGCTTTTAATGAATTAATTTTTTTTATTGGTTTAATATTCAATGGGTTTTTTTGGCAATAGGCATTGGAGATGAGCTGGGAGCTCGGAAATACACTGTGCCTTAATAAACGATTACCACATTTATGCATCAAGATGTTTTGGTTAGTTCCTTTAACAGCAACGAACAGCTTAAGCAAACCATTAAAAATTGGACAAAAAAATTAGGGGCCCGTTTGGATTTTACCAAGAGTGCCTGTAATGTTCAAATTGGCCAGTAGGGACATTTTTTTTTTTCAAACATTCCTGAGAACATTTAGCCGATGTAGCCAATTATTTATAGAAGTTGGACGACAAATATGTTTTTCTGATTGGTGGCACCACAGTTCTGCAGGGAATAGCGGACAGCTGGCCACATCACCATACACCGAAGCAGTAGCTGTGATTGGTGCCACCACAGTTCTGCAGGGAATAGCTGACAGCTGGCCACATCACCTTACACCGAAGCTGTAGCTGTGATTGGTGCCACCACAGTTCTGCAGGGAATAGCTGACAGCTGGCCACATCACCTTACACCGAAGCTGTAGCTGTGATTGGTGCCACCACAGTTCTGCAGGGAATAGCTGACAGCTGGCCACATCACCTAACACCGAAGCAGTAGCTGTGATTGGTGCCACCACAGTTCTGCAGGGAATAGCTGACAGCTGGCCACATCACCATACACCGAAGCAGTAGCTGTGATTGGTGCCACCACAGTTCTGCAGGGAATATCGGACAGCTGGCCACATCACCTTACACCGAAGCTGTAGCTGTGATTGGTGACACCACAGTTCTGCAGGGAATATCAGACAGCTGGCCACATCACCTAACACCGATGCAGTAGCTGTGATTGGTGACACCACAGTTCTGCAGGGAATATCGGACAGCTGGCCACATCACCTAACACCGAAGCTGTAGGACAGCTGGCCACATCACCTTACACCGAAGCTGTAGCTGTGATTGGTGACACCACAGTTCTGCAGGGAATAGCTGACAGCTGGCCACATCACCTTACACCGAAGCTGTAGCTGTGATTGGTGCCACCACAGTTCTGCAGGGAATAGCTGACAGCTGGCCACATCACCTTACACCGAAGCTGTAGCTGTGATTGGTGCCACCACAGTTCTGCAGGGAATAGCGGACAGCTGGCCACATCACCTTACACCGAAGCTGTAGCTGTGATTGGTGCCACCACAGTTCTGCAGGGAATAGCGGACAGCTGGCCACATCACCTAACACCGATGCAGGTGCTGTGATTGGTGCCACCACAGTTCTGCAGGGAATAGCTGACAGCTGGCCACATCACCATACACTGAAGCAGTAGCTGTGATTGGTGCCACCACAGTTCTGCAGGGAATATCGGACAGCTGCCCACATCACCTTACACCGAAGCAGTAGCTGTGATTGGTGCCACCACAGTTCTGCAGGGAATATCGGACAGCTGGCCACATCACCTTACACCGAAGCAGGTGCTGTGATTGGTGCCACCACAGTTCAGCAGGGAATATCGGACAGATGGCCACATCACCTAACACCGAAGCTGTAGCTGTGATTGGTGACACCACAGTTCTGCAGGGAATAGCTGACAGCTGGCCACATCACCTAACACCGATGCAGTAGCTGTGATTGGTGCCACCACAGTTCAGCAGGGAATATCGGACAGCTGGCCACATCACCTTACACCGAAGCTGTAGCTGTGATTGGTGACACCATAGTTCTGCAGGGAATATCGGACAGCTGGCCACATCACCTAACACCGAAGCTGTAGCTGTGATTGGTGCCACCACAGTTCTGCAGGGAATATCGGACAGCTGCCCACATCACCTAACACTGATGCAGTAGCTGTGATTGGTGACACCACAGTTCTGCAGGGAATATCGGACAGCTGGCCACATCACCTAACACCGATGCAGGTGCTGTGATTGGTGCCACCACAGTTCTGCAGGTAATAGCGGACAGCTGCCCACATCACCTTACACCGAAGCAGTAGCTGTGATTGGTGCCACCACAGTTCTGCAGGGAATATCGGACAGCTGGCCACATCACCTAACACCGAAGCAGTAGCTGTGATTGGTGCCACCACAGTTCTGCAGGGAATAGCTGACAGCTGGCCACATCACCATACACCGAAGCAGTAGCTGTGATTGGTGCCACCACAGTTCTGCAGGGAATAGCTGACAGCTGGCCACATCACCTAACACCGAAGCAGTAGCTGTGATTGGTGCCACCACAGTTCTGCAGGGAATAGCTGACAGCTGGCCACATCACCTAACACCGAAGCTGTAGCTGTGATTGGTGCCACCACAGTTCTGCAGGGAATAGCGGACAGCTGGCCACATCACCTTACACCGAAGCTGTAGCTGTGATTGGTGACACCACAGTTCTGCAGGGAATAGCGGACAGCTGGCCACATCACCTTACACCGAAGCTGTAGCTGTGATTGGTGACACCACAGTTCTGCAGGGAATAGCGGACAGCTGGCCACATCACCTAACACCGATGCAGGTGCTGTGATTGGTGCCACCACAGTTCTGCAGGGAATAGCTGACAGCTGGCCACATCACCTAACACCGAAGCAGTAGCTGTGATTGGTGCCACCACAGTTCTGCAGGGAATAGCTGACAGCTGGCCACATCACCTTACACCGAAGCAGTAGCAAATATGAATAGCCTTTTCCATTTCGCCCCTTCCTGGAAAACATCGTGTCGTCTTGTCCACTGCTGTCTTCACCCCAATCCAATGAAGGGGAAGGGGCGGAAATAAAATAATGCAAATTTCTACATATATATTAGAGACACATGGATATCGTACATCAATTACAAACGGAATAATTATAAATCAAGTGCAGCAAAATGTTTTGTATAATTAACTAGATGGAACTTGTAATTTTAAACGGTCGGCATCTAATGCAGTGTTACCGTGAGCCCACGCCAAAATCATATCGTATCAGTAGGTACTATTATGTTTGTTCACATTTACTTTAAGGGAAATCTGCTATTGACGTTGTACTTATGACAGAGTTTTCGAAAAATTGCTTCAAATGCTTTCTGGAGGTTATTGTAATGTAAATTGATTAAAAGATTTCTCATTGTCATCTGTATTTGTTCCCTTAATATTCACGGTGGTGTAAAAGTATGTCGATTTATCTACTGTACTTCGTGGCGGACTTTTTAGATTTGTATTAAAAAATGATAAAATAAAAACTAAAATGGCATTTTAGAGGCTTAGTAAATATATATTTGGACAATAACTTTATAAATAGGATTGTTGGAATTTTTAGAAAATGTTTAAATATTATGTAACGAATGGTTGACCATAGCTAAATGAGGTGCTCAGTATTATAGTGGCCCAACTCTCAAATTTTGCTTATTTGAGTTACCATAGCATCTGTTGCTGAATAATGTGTTCTATGAAATATTAGTGGCCTAAACCACCTTCTAAATTTTTTCACTCGATAGCAGCAGCTGTTTGTTTTTTAACTAACAGTTTTGCGGTCTTTGAAAAATATAGTGGCCTAACCAACTTGGTTTTATACAAATCTTACTTTTTGGAGTTAGGCCACTATTATTCTGACCACCTCAAATATGCTAATGAATTCATGGAATTATTTGAGTTACAGGGATTGTATTAGAACTAGAGTTAGAAAAACTAGGTCACGCAGGAGCTGCATAAACTAAGCAGAGTGCCCACAGTTCCGATTTCAGCCGTTCTTCTATTCATTTTTTCTAAAATCGCATCATGATGATTACGTGCTCAATAATTCCTTTACCTTAAGGGAAATGTGCTAAAAGTTTAATCTGTCGGAGGAATAATTGAAAGTGTTTCTCGGGGCTTATCTGATATAAAGAGTAAGGGATGTAAGAGGGATGGTGGGCTATTGTATATGACGACGCCATGACACCAGCCGCCATCTTGGCTAATATGCAACCCCTCACCCTTCTGCTCACCATTACTTACCCAAACATAATCCCTCAGAGAATGCAATTATTGCACTAAATAAACCCCTCACAATCTCCTCTAACCTAATATATATAGCTGAGTGCAAATATTAAGCCCCTTCTACAAATGGAATACTTTTCCCTATACATCTTGAATAAATTATATCACAAAACCTTCCAGACTGATATAGTAAACACATAACTTTACATTCCTCAAATATAAATAACAATGAAACCAAATCTTCACTTTCAGAGGATCATTTAAATCGGCACACACAAATTTGATTTTAATTATGAGAAAATAATTGTCCAACCATTTAACTCGTTAAAATGAAAAATAAAATACAATTTATACACTGTTAAAAGTAATAAAAATTACTTCATTGCAATTCTATTAAATTTGCGAGGAAAATTCTTTGCTGAGCTTCGTTTGAAATCATTTTATTTCTAAGTGATATAAGACGTCTCCGTTCCAATAAGTCCGATCAAAAAAGCCCGCCAAACAGGGGCTGTGTCAACTTAGCAGATTTCCCACACAAGATTAGTAAGAACAATATTTGGTATTTAAGCTTCAAAGAAAGAGATTCATGATATAACAGCACACACACACACACACACACACACACACACACACACTTGCTTGTTAACGCTCTAGAGGTGACAATTTCTGTATGATATTCGATTGATGTCTGTAAAACTAAGGATCAAGTTCGGCGACCTCTCAAATCTGACAACACTTTTTATTTTTTGATTAGGACTATTCTTCTTACTAATTTAATTGTCCATGAATGTTGTTCCTGTAAATTTGTTCTCCATCTCAAATATTATCCGAAATATTTTTAGTATTCTGCCTTGAGTAAAGCCCTTCTCCTACTCATTTCATACTAACAATTAGCTGATATATCTTGAAACATCTTATTCTTAGCTTATATGTATTTCAAATAGGATTTTCGTTGTACGTTTGTAATATGAAACATATGCAAATATGTTTGAAGTCGTCAATAAAGACAATATTTAATTGATACTGATTACAGTGTCACTCGTTATTTCACATAAATATAATACATTGTAAGTCAATTAAAATAGAAACATCTTATTATTGGCGTTGTTATGAATCGAATCAAAAAATCTTATTGTGTAATGCCCTACATTTATTGTGATATATACTTTTTGTCTAATTTGATTCTCTTATTTGCCCTTTTTTTTTTTGGTTTCAGGTTGGCTATGCGAGTTAAAGCGTTGACGTTTATCTCACATTCAAACCTAGAGTGGCGAGTTCGATTCTCGCCTGGGCAAAGGAAATTATTTAGTGACGAAATTCAATAAATAACATCCTAAAATCCCACCCTGGCTAGAGAAGGGTGGTAACCTGTAGATAGCCCGTCCCAATTAGCCTAAGTTGCAAAAAGTGGACGTTAATAAATAATAATAATAATTGTTTGCCTTTTTTTGTTTGCAGCCTACAATTGAACCCCACCTTCCAACTTTGGTGGGATTTTTACTTTCCAGCAATTTGATCACTAATCATCTATTTTCCAAGTAGTGGTTTCAGGCAGTCTTGTAGTTGTTGATGTGGAAAAGGTGGTTTAGCAAAGCTACCAGATTATACGAGGCTCTTTTATTCTAAGTTTTAATCTTATTTCCCATAAAATACTTATTTTGTTGTATGTCTTCCTCTTCAGCTGGGATGCTTGCCTAGGAAAATCATTTTCTTCGTGAGTGCCTCATCATTTTCTCTAAGGATACTTGTTGTCCAGTTCAGACGTTTACCTCGTTGCATCCAGCAAAGCTCTCAACATGTTCCTCTAGTATTTCTTTATTCATTTATTTATAGGGAATTTGTAATTTAAAATTTTGCCATTTCACCTTCTGCTGTATCATGTAAGAAGGCTTGTCTTTCCTTACTTACCTTCGTATTTCTGAATTCTTTAACATTACGTAATACACTCAACCGCAAAACAAAAAAAACCGGACACTTGATATTTGTCGTATTAAAAGCTACCTTTCAGCAATGTGTTTCTTTGTGAGGCTATTCTAGTTATTACAGAAAATGTAGAGTCGAAGTACATTCAACTAATCAGGATTAGTAAACAATTAGATAAAACTCAGATTAGATTTATTTGTCGTGAAGTTGATCTACTCTAAACTGTAAGTAGTTTTTCGCACATTTAAACATCTTTAATTATTAACCAAGCATTTTCTTTAATTAATGTTTCGTTTTTATTTCGGTCCAGAATAATGGGTCTTTCAAACTTAGATGGAAGGCCGGAGCTTACGTTACATTGCCGAAACGCCTGGGGTAGCGAAGTCTACCATTCACTGTAATAAAAATGAAGAATGTGTTAATTTATCATTTTTTTTTATTTTGTATTTTTGTGTAAATAATCAATAAAAATTATTCACTTTTGGCAGATTTTGTTTAAATAACCTATAGATTAACCAATTATTTTAATTAAAAAATATCCATATATATTAAGTATTTAACAAAATTATAAGACTAAATCTAAGTGTCCGGTTTTTTTTTTTGCGGTTGAGTTTATATATATAACAATGCTAGAAATATGACTTGACATGATTGAGTTGCTACTAGATGTTAGTGATCCAACATTATTTTCCGATGTTGCATATCCACTTGTGAGACGTTAGTAGTACTCGATACGTCAGTCAGAGCAGACGTTCCCCTGGGAACCACTTAACGGATTCACTGATATATTCGCTGTTGGAACCCTCGCCACCTCTAATACTTACCAATGTAACCAACTACATAATCCCACCAACCAGTGCCACGTTTTTTGCAAGGTTTTTTCCACTCCTCCTCTTCTTGAAGCATTTATTCCAATTATTTAATACGTATTTGTAAATGTATTTTATTGATTTTATATGTGTACTGATTATATTTTAAAATTAATTTCAATAAATAATTATTAATTTATTGGGACAGTGCACCAGGGTCTTGGTGTTTTCCTTGCTAAGACAGAGCATCGGGGTCGTGGGGTTATCATTGGTGGGACAGTGCACCAGGGTCTTGGTGTTTTCCTTGCTAAGACAGAGCATCAGAGTCGTGGGGTTATCATTGGTGGGGCAGTGCACCAGGGTCTTGGTGTTTTCCTTGCTAAGACAGACCATCAGAGTCGTGGGGTTATCATTGGTGAGTGGTGGGTCATTGCAACAGTGTCTTAGCGTTTTCCTTGCTAAGGCAGAGCATCAGAGTTGTGGTGTTATCATTGGTGGGACAGTGCACCAGGGTCTTGGTGTTTTCCTTGCTAAGACAGAGCATCAGAGTTGTGGTGTTATCATTGGTGGGTCAGTGCACCAGGGTCTTGGTGTTTTCCTTGCTAAGACAGTCTTGGGTCCTTGCTAAGACAGAGCATCAGAGTTGTGGGGTTATCATTGGTGGGTCATTGCAACAGTGTCTTAGCGTTTTCCTTGCTAAGACAGAGCATCAGAGTTGTGGGGTTATCATTGGTGGGTCATTGCAACAGTGTCTTAGCGTTTTCCTTGCTAAGACAGAGCATCAGAGTTGTGGGGTTATCATTGGTGGGTCATTGCAACAGTGCCTTGGTGTTTTCCTTGCTAAGACAGAGCATCAGAGTTGTGGGGTTATCATTGGTGGGTCATTGCAATAGTGTCTTAGCGTTTTCCTTGCTAAGACAGAGCATCAGAGTTGTGGGGTTATCATTGGTGGGTCATTGCAATAGTGTCTTAGCGTTTTCCTTGCTAAGACAGAGCATCAGAGTTGTGGGGTTATCATTGGTGGGGCAGTGCACCAGGGTCTTGGTGTTTTCCTTGCTAAGACAGACCATCAGAGTCGTGGGGTTATCATTGGTGGGACAGTGCACCAGGGTCTTGGTGTTTTCCTTGATAAGCCAGAGCATCTGTGTTGTGGGGTGATCTTTGGTGGGTCATTGCAACTTGGTCTTTGTGTTTTCCTTGATATGACAGAGCATCAGAGTTGTGGTGTTATCATTGGTGGGTCATTGCAACAGTGTCTTGGTGTTTTCCTTGCTAAGACAGAGCATCAGAGTTTGGTAGAGTCTTGTTTCCCTAAGACAGAGCATCAGAGTTGTGTTATCAAAACCACATCAAAAATTGCAATCCATAACTTGTATACCCATAACTCCTCCCCCCCCCCACCATTCATTTCACATTACGAGTGATCGAAAAGAAATTAAATACTAAATTAACGGCCGTCTTATGCGGTGGCTTTTAAGATTTCGATTGTTTATGAGTATTTGTATTATGTTTTTTGACATTTGCCCATCATATCGCAAATCGTATTAGGACAGAGTGGTGCCCTAAATGCGTACGAACCTAATCTAGTAGAGAAACTAGTGAGTCATGAGTTGGTAATGAGAGAGTAAGTTGATTGTGAGACGAGAGTTGATTTCCTTTTTATAACGGTCCATCTGTGGCGGCCATGTTGGGGCTGAAAAGATTGAGTCATCTGCATATATAACTGGGATGGGTGGTATGGTTGGTTTGGCAGGCTATTACCCCCTCCCTCCCCCACCGACATACAGACAGACTGACACACACCCCCCCTCAGAGCCGTAATTGCACATCTCTTTCCTTTACACGTTTCACTGCGTCGCGTAATCACTCTCTCAGCACGATTTTTAAATGGCAATTTTTTCCCTGAAGTTGAGTGAGGGCGATTTAAAAAAAAAATGAAATCATTATATTTTAAAGTTCATAGCCCAATCAGGTTGGATTGCATCACACTTCCAACACCAACATCATATCTCCAGGATAATATAGAAAGTATACTTTGTACCTGGACAAAAATAAACCTTTCGATTATGTGTCATATTATTACGCAAATGATGAGATTAAGTTTTGTTCACTTGTTTGTTTTTTTTTACTATAAAATAGTACAAATTTTATGTAAATATTTGTGATCTATACCAGACATCCTGTAAGAAGCTTGCCTTTAATTCTCTATCGGTGCTCAGATTAGCCATGTGAGTTAGCGTTGACCTTAATCTCAGATGGTAAACCTAGAGTGGTGAGTTCCAGTCCCTGTCTGGGTAATAGGAATTTATTTAGTGATGAACTCATTAAATAAAATCCTTAGACCCACCCTGGCTGGAAAAGGGTGGTAAGCTGTAGATAACCCGTCCCGATTAGCTGTAGAGCGGGCCAGGTAATGATTTTAATTTTGATGCTATCGTTCTAGGAATGAGCTGAAAGTTGAAAAATAATTTATTCCTTCCAAATTTAAATACAATTTTGGAGTTCTATTTATAAGTTACAAAGGGTAAAAAATAAGTTATATTACTCACTATCATGTCTGAAGGGGTTAGAAGAATTTTCGGTACAATATAGAATATATTAAGAATAATTGTAAGGTAGCATTTAAAAATAACATGTCAATTACCAGTTCGTAAATGAGGTTGTTTGAAATTGGTGTGTGATGTGTTCTTTATTTCATGCTCTCATAGGTATTAATAATAGAAGAACTTGTTATTTAGGCTGCGAAATGATGTATTTTTAATCTCCATTCATTTAAAATATAATAGGTTGTGTCAGATGTGTGTAGTACTTTTATAACACACTTATGGAATAGATAAAAAATGAATTTCTGACAAACTAAAAAAAAACAACTAAATTACAGTTTTCGACAACATACTTGTAGTTAATAGATTATTACATTTATAACCTGCATTATTAGTTAGATAGATTAGATCATCATTGAGAGGGACTATTAAAAATAACATAAACTGAATCCCTTCATACATTATGACAAATAGGCCTAAGTCTTATTAAAACGATCTACTAGATCATTATTTGTGTTTTGTAGTGGGACAAGGGAATTATATTTTATATTTAGGCATTTTTGAAAGTATTCATCTGGCTTATAAATGCATCATTCAGATTTGATGTGTTTTAAATACTTTAGTTTAGGTTGTTATGAAGACGAACACTATTCACTGATAAATAAACTTGGAATATTTCCTACAAAATTCATTCAGTTGATGTGCTCATGTCTTGATATGATAATAGGATAAACAAAATTTTAAATGTTTTTAAAATCCCAGTAGAATGTGTTTGCTTAAATTTATAATATTTGTTTAGAATAACTATGCGTTAATGACTGTCAATTTCAATTTTTCCAGGTCTGGACCTTATTTATAATTAAACTAGTATATTCAGAATAAAGTAGATTCTGTAAGTTTAATAGATTTTTGCAGGTAGCCCTAGGTTGCTGGATATAAATCATAATCAATAAATGGAAATAATTTACTATTTATAGAAGCACTAATGTTTATTTGCTGGATATCAGGAAATATTTTAGTATTTGTAGGACCACTTTCACTTGTAGGAACGGAAAAACTTGCTGGATATCTGGGAATATATTAGTATTTGTAGGTACTCTGCATGTTTATGAAAGACAAAATTTGCTGGATATCAGGAAATATTTTAGTATTTAGTGAACCTAGAATGTGTATTAATGGCAAAATATACTCTTAGTGCGTATGAATTTATTTTTTTCATGGGAGTTGTATTTTGGAGCGGAGGATTTTGGAAATGAATCTGGCTAATTGTGGAGTAGATGGGAATACAGGAGGCGAGTGTTTTTGTGGTGGAGCTGATGAAAGGGTTATTTGTGGGGAGTTAAGCACTATGGAGCAGTCAAAGGAAGCAGCATACATTGTGGTTGTAATGGGTTAACTCGTCGGCGGTATATGTTTCGGAGCGGTGTGGGTTACAGGAAGGCCTCAAGTGTTGTTGTGACAGTCTGTCAAAACCCATTTGTGAAATTGGCCAAGGTTTGACGTCTCCACCATCTGGGTGGTCGCAGCACACATGTTCGCTTTGTCTCAGCTCCATTCCATCTCATATTCTCTCTCATTTCCTTCGGTTGTCTCACCTCCAACATATATTTCCTCCCCCCCCCCATTTCCTCCCCCCCCCGCCATCTTCCTCCTTCACTCTCTTTCCCTCAAAGAGAAATCATTCAACAAAAAAACAATCTTTATCCCCGTAAAAATTTGTTTGAACTAACCCTTGTCAACAGGTACTGATGGCTATTCCAGAAGGAAAATACTGATGTATTCGTATCCATATTACACTTTATTTTAAATCATTTCATTTGCGGGACAAATACGTTATTTCCGTTCCAATGCATTGGCCCATAAAGTGTCAAAGAGTAAAACATAGATGTTTCGCGGCAAATAAAAAAAGAGTTACAAACTTTGTATATATAATAGACAAGGTGAAATTTGGGTTCCTTTTATATTTTCGCACTCTTCTAAGGCTGGGGAGCCTCTTTATCAATTTGGCTTGGGAGGGGGTGGGGGGTGGTTGTTAGGGAAGCATGAAATGAAAAGTCGTCATATTTCGTTTTTTTACGACATGGTTTTACGCCAAAAAAACAATAATAGTCAAGATTGATTATATATAATTTTCCGGCCTGACTTATAACAACGGAGATATATCAAAGTTTAGAAATCTTCCGAAAATCGCATCAAGAGTAGAGCCTCAATAGAAGACGTCGGGCCCTTTTTACATTAGCCCCGCATTTCAAATTGGGTTATAATCAAATGGTTTAAGAAATAACAGCGATAAAACTCTTAATCATAAACTATTATAAACATTGATAAAAGATAGTTTTAAAAGAAACTCAACTACATTTATTATAAGTATAAAATTAACAAAAATAACATTATTTTGATGCCTTCTTAGGTAGACGAACTCAAATATGTAGGAGTCTACCATTGTTCCCCTTGTTCCACATTCACGTTTATTTCTAGGTTTTAGTGAGGACCACAATGATTCCACACGTTGTGTATGTGCCCCAGTTTTTATATCAATGAAAAGTTTTAGAGTGGTTAACAGTAAAATGTTTATATTTCATTCCCGCTACTTTTCTTAGGCCTTGTTATTACCTCCAGCAGTCAGAGTATATTGTTGCTCCAGGCCTAATCGAATGGATAATGCACTTTGTCAATGTTTTCTTGCTTCTGTTAGCGACGGCATATATAAACTAATATCTCAGAAGTATTTCTAAAATCATGTGATTATAACCTATTTTGAAACGCGGGAATAATGTAAAAAAGACCCCAGACCCCTTAAGGGAAATCTGCTAAAACCTGCTACATCCAAGACTGCAATATTTTGTTTTATCTATGGTTAATGCATGTTGAAAGAGAACTGTCTACAAGCTTCATATGCACCATATGTCTTTTCCTACAAGCTCGATTGTGCATTTTTATGATGAACATTGATACAATTTCTATTATAGACGTTTGAAAAGTTACATTCGACAAACAATGTAGAATAGCATGTGCTAATATTGTTAGCTATTAATGTACATCGTGTCAAGTGATTTTAAATAAAGTGAAGAAGATTTCTTCATGTCACACAAAATCATCCACCTACCAAAGCTACCTGAAGCAAACTTGAGGATACCAGTGACTAATGTGACTTGAGGATACCAGTGACTAATGTGACTTGAGGATACCAGTGACTAATGTGACCTGAGGATACCAGTGACTAATGTGACTTGAGGATACCAGTGACTAATGTGACTTGAGGATACCAGTGACTAATGTGACTTGAGGATACCAGTGACTAATGTGACTTGAGGATACCAGTGACTAATGTGACTTGAGGATACCAGTGACTAATGTGACTTGAGGATACCAGTAACTAATGTGACTTGAGGATACCAGTGACTAATGTGACTTGAGGATACCAGTGACTAATGTTTCAAATAAGTACCTTCATACATTCAGAGATAAGTCTTGACAATGACACCCATATGTATCTTACCGACTCAGGTAGTTGAAAATAAATGTAATTATTTTAATTAGTGTTAAATTAAATAATTGCACAGAAACATATTTTGGGGTATCTATAACAAAGTTACTAACATTTTGTCAATTAAATTTGTTACTTATTATTAAGTAGTAAACTCATTCGTTACAAAATTATGGCAAATTCGATAAAGATATTTGTGAAATCTCTGTATTTCTTTATATTACTGTTATTTGTTCATGCCCACTTTGTGCAACTGAGGCTAATTGGGACGGGTAATCAACAGGTTACCACTCTTTCCAAGCAGAGCTGGGACTAATGATTCTATTTAGCGAGTTCTTATTGTAAACTCAGGAATCCAGCCCAACACTATCAATCATGTATAATAAATTAATTTTGTTAACAATCATAACAAAATTTTAAATATATTACACACATTTTTAATTTCTTGGCGAGCCTTGTTCTTCGTCTTAAAGTGTACTCAAGCATTACTAATAAAGCAACATATTTACCCCACTTAAAGATACAATATACATGATAATAAATTATTTCTTGCTTCAAAAATATTGAAGTTTTATTTACTATTATTATCATATTGATTGTAATCATCATCTATATAAAAACATCTTTTAAACATGAAGTTTTTTAATTTTCGTTTTAAACTCAATATTTTTAATATATTTGGGTTGTACCATAAATCTTCTGCAAATGATTCGCTTTTCTCAAAATATTTATGTATGTGGCTGGGGTTTGAAGCACGTTCTATTTCTTGATAAAGTTAGTGGGATTTGACAATACTAATTACATATATATCTAGGGTAACAATACCCTGCAACATCAATGATAACAATATCTTACTATTTATAATATCCTGCTATGCCTATGGCAACCTTATGATCACAATATCCTGCTGTCTCTATGATGACTATGTGGTAATAATATACTGCTATGCCTATGGCAACCTTATGGTCACAATATCCTGCTGTCTCTATGATGACTATATGGTAATAATATACTGCTATGCCTATGGCAACCTTATGGTCACAATATCCTGCTGTCTCTATGATGACTATATGGTAATAATATCCTGCTATGCCTATGGCAACCTTATGGTCACAATATCCTGCTGTCTCTATGATGACTATATGGTAATAATACCCTGCTATGCCTATGGCAACCTTATGGTCACAATATCCTGCTGTCTCTATGATGACTATATGGTAATAATATACTACTATGCCTATGGCAACCTTATGGTCACAATATCCTGCTGTCTCTATGATGACTATATGGTAATAATATACTACTATGCCTATGGCAACCTTATGGTCACAATATCCTGCTGTCTCTATGATGACTATATGGTAATAATATACTGCTATGCCTATGGCAACCTTATGGTCACAATATCCTGCTGTCTCTATGATGACTATATGGTAATAATATACTGCTATGCCTATGGCAACCTTATGGTCACAATATCCTGCTGTCTCTATGATGACTATATGGTAATAATATACTGCTATGCCTATGGCAACCTTATGGTCACAATATCCTGCTGTCTCTATGATGACTATATGGTAATAATATACTACTATGCCTATGGCAACCTTATGGTCACAATATCCTGCTGTCTCTATGATGACTATATGGTAATAATATACTGCTATGCCTATGGCAACCTTATGGTCACAATATCCTGCTGTCTCTATGATGACTATATGGTAATAATATACTGCTATGCCTATGGCAACCTTATGGTCACAATATCCTGCTGTCTCTATGATGACTATATGGTAATAATATCCTGCTATGCCTATGGCAACCTTATGGTCACAATATCCTGCTGTCTCTATGATGACTATATGGTAATAATATCCTGCTATGCCTATGGCAACCTTATGGTCACAATATCCTGCTGTCTCTATGATGACTATATGGTAATAATATACTGCTATGCCTATGGCAACCTTATGGTCACAATATCCTGCTGTCTCTATGATGACTATATGGTAATAATATCCTGCTATGCCTATGGCAACCTTATGGTCACAACACCCCTTTATATGTACGGTATCTTTATATGTATTGTGATCCTAAGAAGAAGAGAGAGTGAAAGGCGTGTTCGAGGAAGTTAGCTTCCTTCCCGATAGAGTTTCCCAGGATCCAGATAACCCGGTTTATCCTAACGACCCCCCCCCCCCTGGCAGGATTGCTACTCTACCTTTTATTGGCAATATTCTGAATGGAGCTACAAATCTTTTCCCAATAACTCAATAAATATTGGGGGGGGGGGCGGCTCTCTACTTGCTTTCCTTCCTTCGTCCGTATTTCCTCCGAACAGCTGTTCCTCGCCGATTCATTGAATAAGCGACTAGATTAGCGTCCTACAGGGATCGCAGCTTGAATGGAATGTCGTTAGCTGCCATCATTTTCTAGCGGTAAAATAATAATACTAAGTGATAATGACTAGCACCTTTCGACCTTAAATGAAGAATGAAGAACCACCTAGAGAATAGCATGCAGGATGACGTCATGTCATTGCAGGTTGGGAAATCTGCTTACTTTACACAGCACTGTGTTGAGTGGTTTGCTTTACTGCAACATTGCTATTCATTCAGCACTGGATGCTATCTACACAAGTCCAACCTTCAGCCCATAATTGAGTCAAATTTATTCTTATATTGTTAATCCGGGCACCTTCCATATTTAGGCCTAGTGTCTTATTCACTTAAATTAAATGTATTTATTTACAATAAATGTTAAAAAGATAATAAAACTCGTCAAATGTATTCTATAACAAATTTATTTATAAAATCTATCAACATAATAATTATGTATAATAAATGCATTTGGTTAACAATCCAAATAAAAGTTTTAATAACATTCTTAATATATAACAAGCATTTTTTATTTATATATTATTAGTCTTAGATTTTTCAAAGGATGAAATGGTTTATAAATGAAAAATTCTCTTCGACAATGTGATATCACAAATTATTTGTTGAGCGGGTTTTATGTCAACCATCTTGGAGTATTATTTAATACTTGACTTTTTGGATAGAATTGATCTTGTGTATAAAGTCATTCTTCAGGCATGACTTAGTTTAACTTGTTTTCAACCATGTTTATATTTTTTTATAAATTTTATACTTTCAGACAATTAGTTAAACAGTATTACTAATAAAAGTGAAATACTTTTCTCGAAATATGTATGCTTGTTATTTGGGTTTTGAGACACATTCTTGTATCTTATGTGCTGCAGATTGATGGAAAAGAGTAGCCGACAGGAGTCTCTCGACTTTCGAGTAATCGCATAACTCCATTTTCGAAACATTCCTGCAAATGTCCATCGATCCTACCTAGAAGATGACGAAAATGAGGTTCGTCCAAATCTCTCTCTCTCTCTCTCTCTCTCTCTATATATATATATATATATATATATATATATATATATATATATATATATATATATGATCACTGACATCTACCGATCGAAATTTGTCTCTTTGATCATTACCAAACTTGACATTTTAACGTATTATCAAAAACTAAAGATTAAGTTCATTAATGGCTGAAATCCAACTAGTGGGAATGGGGATTTAGAGGGGGGAGGAATTTTGAATGATCTTAATATCTCCGTTATGCGTCGGACCGAAAAATTGTAGAGAATTAATCTTATTGCAAATGTAATCTTCTAAAAATGTATTATGTACGTTTTTTCACTATTCTGATTATTGACCGAGATATTTGCTACCCCTACTCATGTCATATTAACAATAAACACTTGTATTATGAACCACTTTATTTAAAGCTCAAATACCACTCTTATTGAACTGAATTGTAAGACCATAAGTTACTAGACCATTTAAATAACCGTAGTATGTTAGCAATAAGTGTTTCCATTTGTATAAGAGGTGTTCTAGATAACTATGGGGAAGAGGCTGGGTTGGGCTGGTTGTAGCAACTCTAGACTGATGAAGGTACATCTGCTCTTTGTCAGGACGTCAGAGCTACTGTCAACACAGGCCTTTGTAGTCCGGCAGATACTGCTTAACCATCTCACACCTCTATTATAGTAGCACCACTACTGACTACTGTCCAACTAACCAATGTAAATACTCCTGTCTTCTCAACAGCTGTCATCTCTATCTCACCAAAGGATTGACAACATTTATTCTACAATGGACTCGAGATAGTACAGGCTGGAGACTCCTTTTCTAGCCCTTACCCTAGCACACCTGTTGCATCTTCTGTAATGGCAGTACTGCATTTGGTCAATTATCTCAGCTCTAGGACAAGAAGTTGCTTTCAATGAAAAGCGGCACCCTTTGAAGGCGTCATGTAGATACAGCTGGTATCGGGACAAGAAAAATCCTGGCTTCCTACTCTTCAGCCAGAACCTGCGATCCCTAAAAGAGAGCGATAATTAGCATCCCAAGGCTGGAGCAGAATGTCGGTGCAAGTAATAATACGAGATTTCAGACTATACTTTATTTAAGTGAGTGATTTTACATGGTCCTAATGTCTTAAAGTCCCTTTGTAAAGTTTAATTGCCAATTAATGCTAACTGGCAACTTACGAATCCTATCTGATGTGATTTTAAACTGCTTATTTTGAAAATTATTCATATTCAGTTCTATTTTAATAATATTATTTGATCAATTATTTTGGAATTTTAAATACAGTTTTTTTTTTATCTTTGAGAAGTTTTACGAAAATTTGGCCAATGTAATAGAAATCACACTTCTGCTTTCTCATTGTTTCCAGAAATTGATGTCTTTTCCAAGGCCAAAAAGAATCTTCAGAAACTAGCAAACAATAAGCAACTAGGGACCTAATGACGTAAGATATAGCCTATGTACATGTACTGACCAAATAAAAAATAGATAATTGACAAAACAGGAGCTCCATATGGTCGCAAGTACTTACATGTGGGATTCGCAAATTGCATAAAGTACATTACTAATTCAGGACGTACTTAAGTGTTGTTTCATCAAATATATATCTAATGCAGGAAATAAGTGCTATTTCATAAAGTACATTACTAATTCAGGACGTACTTAGTGTTGTTTCATCAAATATATATCTAATGCAGGAAATAAGTGCTATTTCATAAAGTACATTACTAATTCAGGACGTACTTAGTGTTGTTTCATCAAATATATATCTAATGCAGGAAATAAGTGCTATTTCATAAAGTACATTACTAATTCAGGACGTACTTAGTGTTGTTTCATCAAATATATATCTAATGCAGGAAATAAGTGCTATTTCATAAAGTACATTACTAATTCAGGACGTACTTAAGTGTTGTTTCATCAAATATACATCTAATGCAGGAAATAAGTGCTAATTCATAAAGTACACTACTATTTCTGGATGTACTTAAGTGTTGTTTCATCAAATATATATCTAATGCAGGAAATAAGTGCTAATTCATAAAGTACATTACTAATTCAGGACGTACTTAAGTGTTGTTTCATCAAATATATATATATATATTTATATCTAGATATATAGATATATATATATATATATATATATAATGCAGGAAATAAGTGCTATTTCATAAAGTACATTCCTAATTCTGGATGTACTTAAGTGTTGTTTCATCAAATATTATCTAATGCAGGAAATAAGTGCTATTTCATAAAGTACATTACTAATTCAGGACGTACTTAAGTGTTGTTTCATCAAATATATCTAATGCAGGAAATAAGTGTTATTCATAATGTACATTACTAATTCTGGCAATAATGCTGTTTCATGAAATGTATTTCTAATACTGGATATAAGTATTATTTAATAAAGTGCGGCGTATACTCGTATGCAAGTACTCTTGTTGAATGGCCCAAGATGATATAGTAGAAATAACCTGCTTAAAATATGAACTGCGAAGAAATGAATTGAAGAAAAATTGTAGAGCACCAATAACTAACAATGCCTAACAGATTATCTCCTGGATAAATAATGAAAAGATCATCTCTGTGAGGAGATAGGTTGAAGGTTTGCTTTGCATAGTGATCCTCAATAACCTAGCTATGATTAGTCAGTTTATGCAGGCTACAGAGGAATGGCTGTCTAACAATGCTGGCTTCCAGTTAGGTTCACTCACTCTCCTGCATCCTCTATCGCTCCAAGGCATGGCTCTCATTCGTGCATGATGGATTAAAGAGGAACCGTTGAATATATATCACTGCAGGGAACAAACCTCGTTTGTTTACGAAAGGAAATTTTATCCAGCACCAGCAGCAGTGTGCCATTCCCATTGAGAGAGAAGGCAGTTGTGAAGGAATGTGAGATGCGGCTGAGGTCATCTCTCTGTCTGTAACAGGAGTCGCTCCTTTATGCTCCTGTTTAGCCGAACCACAGCAAAGAACTACTCCTGTTCCAACACATATACCTCTTCAGGTACAAATAATCCATTCAAGCATTTCACTAAACAGATACCTAAATCACAATAGAAATTTAATATTGGAGGGATGTCAGAGCCTTTTGCCATTCTTAGGGTGTTCTGCTTCTTTAAATTGATTCTATCAGAGAAGTTGTGGCTCAGGTTAGCCGTGACAGGTAAGCCGTTTCCCTTAACTACAATTGCTAAATCTAGAGTCGTCAGGTCCATTCTTACCTGGACAATTGGAATTTATTTAGTGACCAACTCATAAAATCATCCTTAATGGCACCCTGGCTAGAGAAGGCTGGTAACCTGTAGATAACCCGTCCCATTTAGCCTTAGTAGCACAAAGTAGATACACCCATCTCTGCCAACTTTTAACAGATTGGCCTTAAAGGGGGCCTTATTGAAATATATGTATGAATGTATGTGTGTGTGTGTGTGTGTGTGTGTGCGCGCATTAATATGTATATATATATATATATATATATATATATATATATATATAGAGAGAGAGAGAGAGAGAGAGAGAGAGTGTTTTACGTAAAGCCACTTAGAATCTTAATTACTGCTAAAATTCCTAAAAAATCATATGTTTAAATTATACTTCTAATAGACAGAGAAAGTTATTGGTTAGCATGAGTGATTGGTCTAGCCGACAGAAAGCATAATGAAAAAAGACTCTCGATAGTGATGTGAGCAATAAACAATATAAGCATTTGTCGACTCATAGTAATTATTGACTTATTATTATAAAACCGATTTTATGTTTTTAATATTAATTGGGATGAAAACGTTAATTGAATAAGAAAAAAAAGTGACTCTACTAATCATAGGTTATTTTGAACTAGCGTTTTGTGATTGTAGATGAAAAAGGAACCATTTGATGAGAGCTCGAATCACGTTTGGGTAAAGAGTTAAATAAAGTGTATTGGAGGAGGGAAGTAATAATTTTTGATTCGGTATGGCCAAGAGTCCACACACACACACACACACACATACATACACACACACACACACACACACACACACACACACACATATACACACATACATACATATATACACACACACACACACACACACACACACACACACATATACACACATACATACATACACATACATGTACATATTTGTCATTAACTGGTGCCAGATGTAGCAGATCTCACTTAAAGCAAATCATCCATACAGCTCCTACTCGTGACGCCATCCTCGAAAGGGGTTTGGGTTATAGGTATATATATATATATATATGTGTGTGTGTGTGTGTGTGTGTGTGTGTGTGTGTGTGTCTGAGGGAACCTGTTTGTGAGTGTGTAGGACACTGAAGGGTGTCCATTCATTGATGGGAATAATAACAAACTCCAATACGCCCAGAATGAGTTTTCGACAAAGAGCAACTGTATCAGTCATCATCCAAGCACCATTATCGTGTAGATTACTCCTATTCGCCATATAAATATATGGAGTTGGGGACGAGGAAAGTTATGGCTGGCTAACAACTAATTCAACAGTTTTCTCGTAACAAACGTTACTTTCTTTGAAAGTGAACCTCCAACTCAATTCCTCATTCTATAATCACTTAGCCAATACTTTTGGAGTTATTGTTTTGAACAAATTATGAAATTTAAATAATCCACCATCGTATGAAAACTTGACAATCAACATATTTGCAAGTGCGTACACTGCTTTAAATATTTTGAAGAGAGCTTTAAGTTGTCGGTCCGATGCCTGCCTATACGGATCCGTATTTAAATTAGTGCATCATTGCATATACCTAACTCCATATCCAGCCTTAGAATTATGCAATTGCATATTTTGGGATTGTCATAGCGTCTAACTGTGCAACACCTGTTTTCATCGGAATGGATGGGGGGGGGGGAAATAAATTTCTTGATTTAGGAAAATATGTATATAAGCTTTTGCTTATCACGCCAAGATATGGTTTGTCCTTTTGCATTTTTTGAAACGCTGTTTTTGAACGGGCACAATGCACTTTCAAATGAAATAATATTAAATGAAAAACATTTTGTTCATTTAGTTTTAAGAGAAAGCAGGGGGAAGGGGAACCCAGATCAAACTTTTATTGAATAAAAGTGTGACTAAATTGACAACTATTCAAGTTCTGAAGGTAGCGAGTCGGAAACTGATGTTAAAATGAAGTATTTTATTCGTGACAGAAATGGATTGGGAATAATGTTTCAATTCATTTCTTCATTGTTCAATTATGGTACCCATATCAGTTTTTGTCTAAACAATACAGTTTTGGAATACAGAAGTCTCTAAGCTTTTCGACGTTATAAAATAGATGCCATATTTGACTATACGGTAGAATGGTGGCAAGGTTGAGCAACTATCATAGAATATGCTGTTTGTTTTTCGAGATGGCAAATAATTACTTGTGCTTGTTATGGAATAAGAGATGAACAGGAAGTTAATGGTAATAACCATACTGATTTATCTTGCCGAGATATACAAATCCAATTCGATGTTTTCGGGAGGTTTCCGTTGTTCCAGAATTTAATCTGTTCGTTTACTATTCAAGTATGATTTAGCATATTCCGGCGAGAGATGTGATTTCATGAATATTATGATTGGACAAAATTTAACGACATCTCTCCTTCCCCCCAGCAATTTATGTAAAAACCTTGTTAGAATGTTCCGAGTCCCTCAAGGCGTGGCCAACACAAAGACATGTCCCAATAGACACCTTAATATCCTAAGAAAGTTGCAAGTCGGTTCCAACTTGATTCTCAGACTTATTTCCATAATGCGAGAGAGAGTTTTGACTAGAAAGCATTTGCAAGTGGAATAAGAAATGGAAATGGCGGGCCTCGTTAGCCTCCGATACAGCACCGTCGCCTTTAATCACTTAAAGCACAGGGATGTTTCACTTTTCCCTTTTCTCAATATTTCCCCTCTCCCTCTTTCATATTTTTTCTCTCCCCTGTTATTTTCTTTTCCCTTTTTTTTTAATGGCGAGCCTGGTATGAAAAGAGCTGCCCTATTTGGTAGGGGAGGGGTGGGAGGAGGGTTCCCGGCCACGCCTCCCTCACCAATTAATGTATGCACTTCTCTCCCCCCCCCCACACACACAGACATCTGCTCCTAGAACTGAAAAAAGGAAATTTTTTCTTCTTCTTTCATTCGTCCTGGAATATTCTCTCATAGCGGGATTACGGCTTGGAAATTACTTGGAGCAGTTCATTTCTGAAACACTTTAATTTAAAACGAGCTTTTAAATTTTTTAAATATGAAATAGCCATAGGGGTTACAAAGGAGGACAGAGGGTGGGGAACGGTGTAAAAAGCTTCTTGCTTTTAGTGAAGGACTTTGAAGGATGCAGCATTGAAGGATACTTTCAATTACGTAAATGCTTTCCTTTCGTCAATGAACTGAAGGATTATAGTGCAAACTGGACCATTATAGTTCAGGCCGGGCTTATCCCTTGTCGCCAGCACTCGCTTCCCTAATGCCTTCACTTATAAACGATCATGGCATCGCCAAAATCACCATTAAACATGACTCAAGGAAAAAAACGGATGTGGTCTCCACATCACTTCCTTCTACATCTATTCAATTAAACAAACAACACATTTTCCTGAATTTTATTTAAAAGTTATTCCTTTATAAAAGAACTGAAAATATAAGCCATGCAGTCATTTATTATAAAAGAAAAGATATCGATTGTCATTACAGATAGTGAAATGTAAAACATTTTTAAAAGTTTTCGTTTGGACTTTTATTTTGGTCAGTGGTTAATAGAAGCGGAAATGATTTCCACACATTCCATAACTCAGAAATAAGCTATTGCAAGTATAGCTTTATTGCTGGACCTGTGAGACTATTTATTATTTCATCTGAGCTCATTCTCATTAGTTTCTCAACCACTTGAGGTGAGCTCACTATCATTAGATTCTGAATTACTGGAGCTGAGGTCACTATTATTAGGCACCCAACCACTTGAGGTGAGCTCACTATCATTAGATTCTGAATTACTGGAGCTGAGGTCACTATTATTAGGCACCCAACCACTTGAGGTGAGCTCACTATCATTAGATTCTGAATTACTGGAGCTGAGGTCACTATTATTAGGCACCCAACCACTTGAGGTGAGCTCACTATCATTAGATTCTGAATTACTGGAGCTGAGGTCACTATTATTAGGCACCCAAACACTTGAGGTGAGCTCACTATCATTAGATTCTGAATTACTGGAGCTGAGGTCACTATTATTAGGCACCCAACCACTTGAGGTGAGCTCACTATCATTAGATTCTGAATTACTGGAGCTGAGGTCACTATTATTAGGCACCCACCCACTTGAGGTGAGCTATATATATATATATCATTTTGAATGGACCTCATTTTCGTCATCACCTGTGTAGGATCGATGGACATTTGAAGAGATTTTTCTAAAATCACGTCATGCGAACGACCTCAATAGCTGATCCCCCTGGGAAATTTGCTAAAAAATAAACATAATTTTATTTATTTATTTATGTAGGTGTGTCGCAATAAATAAACATAAGTGAATAAATAAGTTGGGAAGTAAATGTAGCTTTAGGTTAGCTAATGTATTGGACTGGACTAGACAGCTGTATTCATGTAACCAGTAGAGGGGTGAGCTGGTACGTAGGGGTGGGCTGGTAGCTAGTGGTGGCTCCTGCTAACTAAATAACACAGCTGATACAAAGCACCCCATGGCAAGGAGATTACCATATTAAAGGCTGTACAAGCAGGCAGATGGCCTCCAGCAAAGAATAATCAGAGAATATAAACAAACATCGACTCGAGCCTGTCAAATCCCTCATCTGACGAACATTCATTGTGACGACAACATTCGCCCAATATATAATTATAGTCACCAATTGCCTTTTGTCAAGATGGAATACACCGGGCTAGCATTTTCTTTTGATAATTTCCTATAAATACGGTGAGAAATTATTTGAAATTCGACAATGGCCATTCATTTCATATTTTTTCTAATTTGCCTTAAGTTAATCCATTGGGTACACGATCCCCTACAAGTATTCGTCATGTTAACAAGCAGTTACTGTCTTGTTAAAAATGTCTGGACATTGGTATGATACTGTTTTTTGGGGGAATGTTTCAGATTTAAATGCTTTATTTGTAATTTATATTTTCCTGTATTTAATAGTAGTAGTTCTTTAATTTTTATCTTTCTAACCGGAAAAACTCAATAAACAGGAATATAAAAAAAGAGTGGCTTATGATAGTAACCTGCAGATAACCTCATCTGCCAAATGGATGCCTTTTAGTTATGTATTTATTCTGTGATGCTAGACTAACCTTTAGCTTCGATCAGAACTAGAGACCTTTCTACATCGTTCTAAAGCTATTACCTATTAAATAACATTATTATAATTAATTATATTCGAACATCCCGAAAACCCTTCAGATGGCCTACCGTCAAACGCTGTGTCTGCCACTCAAGACAAACTACTGATTTTTTCAAAACGAAAGAAAACAACTAATATTTCAATTTCGATAGAAAACTACCGATGTTCCTACATCTATGCAAAACTATATTTCTACATAAATGGAAAATTATATTAGTAAATCGGTGGGAAACTACTGCTGTTACAGGAAATACTACATGTTATTTCAATATCGATGGAATACACCAATATTGCTACATGCCTCCAAAACTATGTTGTAAATGGCTGGAAAAGTATTGATATTTATACAGGCATCCTAAACAATTTTCATAAATCAATGGAAATCTACTGATATTTGTACCATCTTTTTTTTTTTTAACTCAAATACAGCGAGTTATTTGTATTTTCTTTGAGAATAGGCAATATTGAATTTTCTCTTTGAGTCACTGGACATCTCATATCCAGATTACATTTTAATTCCTGTTCATTTAGGCTTTAGGAGGAGTATTGAATTTTGAAATTAGTTTACGCTTGACGAATTTTTGTTTGCATTTATTTTGGTAAACACCTGGTGATTAAACATAGTTAACCTTACTTTGGGGTTACTTTGAGGTTATATCGCCTCGGAGTGGTTTAAGTGAAGGCACATTTCATTAATTCAGTCAGGGGTCTCTTGGCCATTTTATATATTCAGTTTTATTTTTATTGTTGCGCTTTGTGTGATGACGATAGAGCATCAACTACTGAAATAAGTACTCTTGGGTCAACGACGACTTTTGTTTCGGCTTTTCTTTCTTCACTTGTTATTGACAAGGAGAAGTTTGTGCAACTTGACAACGTCCCAGTTTATTTATGAATCGTCTTCAATGATATGAGTTATTCAGATAGGCCTATTGATGGAGTTTTGCTAAAATTTAAATTTGTGAGCAAGATATCGATGGAGCGTGAGATGGAGATGGACCAATGATGACAACAGTTTATTCAAGCAGCTACTCCCTTGACTCAGGATGGCTTAGACAAACAGTTTACTGATATTCTGAATTTCTTTTTTGTACATTTATGTATTTTCTGTTTTAAGATGAATCTCCATTGGCATCTTCAATCTCATGAATACTTATTAGAGAGTTTGCTGTTACTACTTTGTCCAGGTTCCCTTATTTCCCAATTATATTGATAATCTAATATCAAGATAACTAAACCAACTATTACTTCACAATAATTAAATTCTCCACCCGTTTAAGCTGTTTAATCTAATATAGCTACCATCAATAGAACTTTATGGAGCTCAACAGTGGCAAATTAACATTTCCTCTAATATGGCGGAAATGAATCTTTCATGATGGAATGAAATTTTCCGAAATTATTTTCAATTATCTACCTAGTTGATGTTGAATGCGAAACACCTTCAAATGCTGGTACAAATAATGCTCAACGTTCCTTCTTGTATGAATTACACTGACAAACAAAAAAAGAAAAGAGAGATATACTTTCGGAGGATATCATGGTATCCAACACTAGTTTTATGACAATTCAGACATGCTGATTAAAAATATGCAAACCGTTTGTCTCTATCACCCTCCGTTTTGGAGATATCGGGCATTAACCATTTATATATGATTAACATTGTATCAAGACAAACAACTCGCAGACAAGTAGAGGACATATTGCTGTATAGAGTACTAATTAACATAAACTATATATCATCATCTAGTTTAAGGTATAATACACATATAAATGCATTGGTATAACATGAATTGTCTTAATTTAAAGTTTGTTTGGTGTAACGATGTGATAGAGTAGAGCTGGTGAACAGGACATACCACTGCCGACCTTCGAATCGAAATACTTCTCAGATGCTCTCCTCAGAATTGGTGGAACCGCCTTCCGATGTTCTTTGTTGAGAGATAAATAAATAGCAACACAAATCCAATGAATATATGCAACCTCTAGGCGCCATTGTTGCCAATGAAAATAGAAATGAAGCAAATGAAAGAATGTCATATCAATAATGATAAGACTGTTATTTTAAGTATAACTGTACTCACAATCAATGGTAAAATTCGAATTGCGATAAAAAATCTATATTTTTATTGATATCATGACATGACAGAGCAAACCCGTCTTCAGATTTGTAATCAGGATGAAAACTGCATTAGAAAAAGGCAACGCCTTGCCAGATAATCTCGGGCTTGTTAATCTCTGACAGTGAGAAGTTATGGCCAAACAACAATGAGACTAGATACGGTCTAGGATACCTTATGGCCTACAACTGCAACTTACTCCACTGAATTGTTGGACTGTATGATGCAGAAGACCAAACGAAACCATCGCATTCATTTCTTCATTTGATTCCAGACTCGCTCCACATCGCAAGTATTATAAACGATTTTAAATAGAAAACAATACTCTAGGGGGCTACAATTTATCCATTCAATCGTGACCAAAATCCAACTATAAATATTATATCTAACAACAGCTGTGCCTTCTCCAATCACCGAAAGGAGTAGCAATTAAATAAATGATAAAATAAAAAATCGTACTATCGAGTACAAAGTGTATAAATTGAGTCAAGGGGAATCTTATTGACTAAATAATTAGTATCATTTTTATTTTACGTAATATTTTTTAATTGAAATATAAAGTGAGTCATGAGTTATTTATACATTTGAGTTTTGAGCCCTAAAGAGACATCTACTCCCTCATGTGATTTTCACATTAAGTTTATACTTTTATAAAACTCAAACGTTGGTTATTTCTTTATTTGAAAATGCTTTTCAAATTCCCACCGTTTGCTCATTGGTTCGGGGAAATGGATAGAAGTCAACTTGGAAGACATCCATCGAACAACTGAGGAAAATCTACTGGTCCACTGACGAAATACGAAACTGCATCTCTTAGACCTGCCAGCCTTAATCATATCTTTAAAAAGGCTAAATGACATGAGTGTAAAAAGCATAGTGACCATGTTTGAAGATAATTACAAATTTGACTTATTTTCTAGTTAAGTTTATTTTTATATTTTTTTAGTTAAGGTGTGTGCCTTAATCTGACATGGTAAAGAGCTAGAGTGGCGAGAGCTATTCCCTGTCTGGGAAGAAGGAATTTATTTAATGAAGGAACTCATTAAATAAAACCCTTAGTCCCACCCTGGCTAGAAAAGGGTGGTAACCTGTAGATAACCCTTCACAGTTAGCCAAAGTTTCAAAAAGTGGACGTTAATTCATAAAAATTATAATCTAGAACTTAGTAATTGTTGCAATCATCATATTAAGGTGATAATATTATTTTAGTAATGCGCTATTATGATAATTTCCACTGGAAATGACAAGGCGATTTATTCGGTTAATCTGGCGAATAATTTGATGAAGTCATAGCTCTGTAATCAATTCGCTATATTATTCAGTTAAGAAGGAAGGAGGAGGAGAATGTAAATTGCATAAATTACCGTTTCATCGATAGCGATAAAGGAAGAGGCAGTGGTGGGGGGGGGGTGGTCCTTATCACTCTATTGATAAGAGGAGCTGATAATACAAATAGATGCGTTGGAGGAGCTGAGCTAGCTATCGGCCCATCTGATGACTATTAGAATATTTAGGAGTGCTCGACAACCACTCCACGGCCTCCCTCCTTGTTTATATCTGCCTGCCTTATCTACTCGAGACGCCAAAACTGCAGTTAAAGAGTTAATGCACCTACTGCATCATACTCCAGATAGATCGTGTCAGCATTAGCTCATCGACATACATTATTGAAATCGATCCCACCTAAGCAGTTCCGCCTTATGAATCTCATTGAATATTCAAGACTACATAATCCATAGATTATACCATATATTATATGACCTATTAGCTTCTCAACCTCTGGTTTATTAATACCTTTTTAATTTTTTTTTTTATGCCTTATAATCTGAGACATATTTTTCTAGTTTTCTTCCAGGATTTCTCTTTGGTAGCCTTGATACTATTTACAAAAACGTGACGTACCTTTTAATACAGATACACACATGCCTGCTAAGGTTCTACTGGGCCACAAGGGCCACAAGTGGTAATATAGGAAAGGGACAAATATCAAAAGTCCGTCACGCAGGGGCTGCGTAAACTAAGCAGATTTCCCACGTGAAGTTTTACAATAGAGAAATTTCACGAGAGCCGAGCAGTTAATGAAACGGCCGAACTAGCTTTTGGCGGGAAAGACACTTCGTCCGTTAGCCGCCTAGATTTAATTTAAATGCAAATATCTCGGTTAATATTCAAGATAGAGAATAAATGTGTATAACAGTATTTATAGTAAATTTAATTTGTAATAAGATTGATTCTGTACAATTTTTTGACGAATAGTAACTGAGATATTTCGAATTTTCGAAAATCCTCCCCTCTAAATCCCCCTCCCCGTGGTCCAATTTCAGCCGTTAACGAACTTCATCTTTCTTTTTACATAAAACGACGACATATCTAGTTTGGTAACGATCAAACAAAAATTCAACCACGACCGCTAGAGCGGTAACATGCTACCTTACAACTATGATTGGGTTTGTTCATCATCGCCTTATCTCTCACTGTTACCTTACAGCATTGGTTCGATTTGTTCATCATCGCCTTATCTCTCACTGTTACCTTAAAACTATGCTTGGATTTTTAAATCATCACCTTATCTCTCACTGTTACCTCACAACTATTCTTGGATTCGTTCATCATCGCCTTATCTCTCACTGTTACCTCACAACTATGCTTCGATTTGTTCATCATCGCCTTATCTCTCACTGTTACCTCACAACTATTCTTGGATTTGTTCATCATCGCATTATCTCTCACTGTTACCTTACAACTACGCTTCGATTTGTTCATCATCGCCCTTATCTCTCACTGCTACCTTACAACTATGCTTGGGTTTGTTCATCATCGCCTTATCTCTCACTGTTACCTTACAGCATTGGTTCGATTTGTTAATCATCGCCTTATCTCTCACTGTTACCTCACAACTATGCTTCGATTTGTTCATCATCGCCTTATCTCTCACTGTTACCTCACAACTATTCTTGGATTTGTTCATCATCGCCTTATCTCTCACTGTTACCTCACAACTATTCTTGGATTTGTTCATCATCGCCTTATCTCTCACTGTTACCTCACAACTATTCTTGGATTTGTTCATCATCGCCTTATCTCTCACTGTTACCTCACAACTATGCTTCGATTTGTTCATCATCGCCTTATCTCTCACTGTTACCTCACAACTATTCTTGGATTTGTTCATCATCGCCTTATCTCACTCTTACCTTACAGCATTGCTTGGATTTGTTCATCATCGCCTTATCTCTCACTGTTACCTCACAACTATTCTTGGATTTGTTCATCATCGCCTTATCTCTCACTGTTACCTCACAACTATTCTTGGATTTGTTGATCATCGCCTAGAATATCAATGATATCTGATCGCCCCCTTGACAAACTGAACAGACTTTAAAGTAGTAATTTCTATTGGCTATCCCAACGATCAGTCTGCAGCGGATGGTTGCCTAGCAATAATGACTTTGTGTGGGATTGTTCCATTTTCATGTTTCGACATTAGTCTCGAGCAGTTGGGACGGTGCATCGGATGCGTTAGCTGGTGAGTCTCTTCATCCTCTCGTTGGTTTCCATGGAAATGAAGACTTTCTCAAACTAGAAGCTGACGAAGCCCCTCCACAGCTGGTATATTATATATTCGGACACTAATGGGGTTGGCTCCCTTCTCTCCTTTTGTGCTCAACCTCTTCTGTGTTAAGTCGACAATTAAGAATATTTACATTTAAGGAGAAAAAGGAAGCATTTATCGTTGAGAGCCGAGAAGACTGCTATAGAAGTGGTTGGGGGCTTTTAGCCGCGGGGAAAAATTAAAAGGAATTTCCTTCTGCTAACGAGCAGAGTCTCAAAGAAAGTATGAATGAGTGGTGAAGTGGGCGCTAACACGACCAGACAAATTAATGGTATTCGTCGCAGCTCCCCCCTTCAAGGGAATTAATCCAACCGTGAGCATTTAACTGGGCTCGAGTAAAATGGCCGCCCAGCTCGCCATTTTAATGCGTTTAGTCATAACGACAGCTGGAGGGTGTTGTTTCGCCACCCCCAGGTACCTCGTTACCGCCTCCACCACCCCCAATCCCAATTAGACCTTCACTACCCCTTTGCACTTTTTACAAAATAGCTCCCTCCTAATATCATAGTCAAACTTGATTCCCGCTCATCCCAAACTTAGGATTTTGTATTATTATTAATTTAATTTATGGAATTTCTCAATGGAGAATATGCCATAACTTGTTCAACTGGAATAGCAAACAATATTTCCAGGTTGAATGTGCATTTCCTGGAGTGGTTCCACATACTGCACCCTACAACTATTGTCCCTCTTCAGCCGCATATTTCAACATTTGGCCTTTTATAGTCGACCAATGCAAGGTTCCTGAAGGACTTTTTGTAGTCAGTTCATCCATAATAGTTTGTCTCATATACTTCTCTATTGTGAGAAGCTCATCCAAGACAGAAATGAATATCTACAAACAGTTTCCTCAGCAGTCAGTGATGTACATAAAATCGAAGAGATGCTTAGGTATCGATAGCCTCGAAACACTACACAACATTTACTGCTTCATCACGTCAGCATGCAATACTCTGGAATCTATAAGTGCTGATGGACCACACTCCAGTTAAATGTTATATTAAGACCGAAAAGGGTTATAGAATGCTTTTAGTTATCTTTTATCTATCTATCTATCTATCTATCTATATATATATATATATATATATATATATATATATATATATATATACAAAAATGAATGTTTGTCTTTTTGTCCTTTATAGAATTGTAAATGGCTGAACCGAATTTTATGAAACTTGCTACGTATATTACAACTAACTCAGGTTAGGTTTTTGGCTATATTAATATTCTTTGAGACGAACAAACGTGGTGGTTATAAGAGAGGCCTTAAATTAAAAATAGCAATATTTCGTTTCATATTGGTTTTTCGACAAATGAGCACATAACAAAAGCTGTTTATTTTGTTATTTAGAGTAACTTTTGTAATATAAAGTTTTGTCGTATACCAAACCATAAATGAGTTATTCGCTAAAACAATAGTGGGAGTCAACAATTTTGTATGACACAAAAGATTCAACTGAACTTAACGAAACTGCGCATGTGATTTGGTATTAACACCTCCCAGATTATAAGCTATATTAAAATTTAGACGTGCAAAAAGGAGTGGGGGTTGTAAGGGAGGTGTGAAATATAAAATCGCATTATTTCGTAATAAATTCGTTTTTCGGCAAACGTGCATAAAACAAAAGTTGTTTGTTTTGCTATTTAAAGTAACTGGTTTCTATATGCACTTTTGCTGTATAAATGAGGTATACACGAAAAACTATTGAAGGGGTCAATAATGTTATAGATGGAAATCATTGACTTGTAAGCTATATTGACATTTATTAGGAACGAACAGAAGTGGGGGTTGCTAGGGAGGTTGTGCCCACGAAGGTTTCTAACTTGGTACGACCAATCTTCGGCAGATGGCGCCACTGTCATTCCAATGAATTTC
The DNA here is from genome assembly GCA_019009955.1 of Riptortus pedestris. NCBI lineage: Eukaryota > Metazoa > Arthropoda > Insecta > Hemiptera > Alydidae > Riptortus > Riptortus pedestris. The sequence continues at coordinate 258,837,228 of CM032228.1, forward strand.
ATCGAGAGATACGTGAAGAATCTATTATAATGAATTATAATAGAGCGATACGTTCAGAAAAAAGGAAGCTATAATCACCCCCATAGCTCTAACTGACCGACCATTGTATAAGTGATACTAGGGCTTTAGATAAAAAATGCTGACTTGAATTGAAACGAAAACATTGAAACAGTAATATAAAAATATTGTAGAATTAAGTACATAACAAATCCTTTATTATTAACATATCCCCAGCACAACTCGGATGTGAATCTTAAGCATTGAGCCGGGAAAATGTAAAAATATTGTACAAAGTAAACCTCCAAAAAAATTACCATCATCATTCAGCCTGAAATGATTTCCCGGACGAAGTGTACAATATAGCCCACCTTGGCTAGTGTTCAATATTTTACTATTTACACTATATTGTTTTTTTTTTTATTGTCATATGACTGTTGATCTCAAGAACATGGATATAATTATTTATTTAAAAAGTCAGACTTGTTATTTATTTAATTTTTACAAGATGTAAATCGTTTACAAATAAATTATATATTCTATTCTATTCTAGCCGACCAATGCCTCAATAGCTAGATAGCTGTCTAGCTAAATAGAGTTCCTCGCTCCCAACCTTGGCATAACATTTTTTTTTTTCCATAAAAGAATATATAAAGCATTAATTGTTTATTGACCTAAAAATATTGTCGGCATCCTCAGAGCTAATGGCATCAACTCATTGAGAAAAGACAGTTCTTGCTGTCACTTGCTGCCTTTTCCCAATAAGATGATGGAAGCAGCTCTGGCGACGCGACAATAGTCTTTGAAAGCGTTTAAAGAAAAATTCGTTGGAAGAATTGGACGCTTTCTTCTTCCTTTTTGCGAATGTATTCCTTCTGGCTGCCTAACCATCTCATTAGCTTTAGTAAGGGTGAGCCCTTCCTGAATCTGAACATGTTTCGACAGCTGCTGATCCCGAATACCAGTAACTAGCTTAAGCAGTATCATAGGAATATCTGTTTCATTTTGTGATATGTGCCAATCTATTAATTGCTAAGGTATTCTGCTTCTCTCGGGAAATCAAGATGGCGGTATTTTTTTTGGCAAGGCTTTAATATGATATTTTTTAAATATGCACACAATTTTTTCATTTATTCGTCTCCGTGTTTAGGGCATATATGTGAATAATTGGCCACTAAAGCGAACATATAGAATTGTTTAGCCCTGAGGAATATAAAAATATATTTCCTGATCAACCAGTCTGCACTCTTAAAATACCGTCGACAATATTAATCAAAATCATGGACCGTATTCATTTATGTGTTTTAAGAACCATTACTGAGGTAGCTGTGCTAGGCATATTCAGGCTGAATAATGAGTGTCAATGTTATTCAATGAAAGCCTGCCTGAATTTTTACTTTTATTAAATGTCAAAGCTTTTTGGAAAATCGATGAACTATTGCTGAGTTTGTAAGAATATACGTTAAGTGGTCACTTCTCAATCCCATTTCATTTTCCAAAACATTATTGGTCATAAATATCATAATAGTGAAACAGAAAGTAATTTGACAATTCGAGAAAAAAAAAACCAAGTGCAGACACAGACTTTATATATGTTTATATCCACGTACCATAGACACGATATCTACAATTTTTGGCTTTGGTGTCTGTTTTCTTGGCGTTTTCACGCCGAAACTACCTAACCGAATTTTAGTTCTTCGGCAAACATGTACATGACCGAAGTTGTTTATTTTATTATTTAAAGTAACTTTTGTTATATGTTCTCAGATGTACTCTAAAAACTATAGCACCCCCAGAGCTTTACTACACTTATTTTATAGAATAAAGTTTTATCATTAAGGAGCCATCGGTTTGTTATTTTCATAAGTGCCTCTTTTAAAAGGTAGCTTTCGTTGGAAAGCCGTGTAGAGTCATATATGAGATGGCTGTATTTATGCCAATATTTATTATTTGTGTATTTGTATCACATGTGGGCAACGACCGGCCCGCGGTAAGGTTTGATCCGGCCCGCGAAACATTTTGAAAAACCGAATCAAACAAAAATATTACACTACTTACTCCAAATGAGGAAGATGAGGAGAGATTTTTGCGTTGGGCAGTACTTATAAATGCCAACAGTTTTTTTCAATGATGAAAATTAATATATCAAAACATCGTACGAGGCTGACTGACGATAATTCGGAAAATTCTTTTCGTCTTTGTATCAGTGGACAAGTTTCCCAAATTCAAGCTCATTGACTTCGGAGTCGCTATTTAACTTTCGATCTTTGTAATAATTCCAAATTTTACCATTTAATTATAATATTGTACCTACTTTTTTCCCATTTCATTTTGTTATTTTAATAAATAGTATTATAATTACATCGATGTTATAATTTCATGTCTGATATCTATCGTTAAGAACTATGAACACTACTTTAAAATGCACTACTTATAAAAGCGGCCCGCGAACGTATTTGCAGACTAAAGTTTGGCCCGCAACATGTCAAAGGTTGCTCCTACCTAGTTTATATTTATATTTATTATACGAATTTAATACATATGTGTATATAGGTGTGCAGGAATTTATATTGATGTGGACTTATTTAACAATTCCAGTTGGAGTTGGGGGCGAAGGGTTAGAGATGAGCCGGGGCTTGGTAGAAGTGCTAATAGTGTTGAGTAAGAGCCATGGGAACAGCCGGAGGGCGGAGGTCACGTGACTGCCAACTTACGTCACTCATCGTTAGTACATCAGTCCTACTAGCAACATTTGTTTTGCCATTAGTAGCGACCCCTGCTGGCTATGACAACCCCCGCAGCGATCCTCCCCCACTCCATGGCCAACTGCCCTCACGCAGGGCCTGCGTAGTACTCAGCACATTTCCCAAATTCCTCTTAACTCTCCATAGATTTTCTATTTCTAACATATCGAACCCTGAAATTCAAAATAATCTGAAACTTTGTGAGCTAGTACAGTAGTTCATCCGTAACACAAACCTATTTTTGTTCGTCCAGAACTACGATTTCAAGAGGTAAAATCATCTGTCGAAACAAAAAAATCGTTTTTCTTTTAATATTTTTTTTATATTTCTATAATATATAATATAATTGTACATAATATTGTTAAAATGGTAATAGATATAAGAAAAGTTTCTAACGACAGCTTTAAGGGTTTTAATATACTTTAAAACAATACAATGAGACTTCAATAGGAAATTCATTTGTTGATAATTTCTAGTTGTGGAAGAGCCAAATATCGCCATCAGGAATGAGTCGCCCAGTGATGAATGAGATGTATATTTATCTGGTACGCTTTTCACGCCTAAATGGACACAAAAAAAGTCCGTCACGCAGGGGCTGCGTAAACTAAGCAGGTTTCCCGATTGAAGTTTATCAATAGATAAATCTACATACAGGCAACACAACACCACTGTGGATATTAAGTGAATAAATACAAACGATAATAAGAAAACTCATGACGGAAAGCATCTGAAATGTAAACAAACAGTTCTGCCAACTTCTTTCCGGAAAGATCAACAATTACTGTAATATATCTGAATATAACGTATTAATTTGATTGAAAACTATTTACTATATCTAGTACTGTAATTTATAATGACTCGGAATAATTTTTATCCCATCAATCAAATTTTAGTAGTCCAAAAACTTAAGAAGGGGAGGTCACCAGAACATATTTGCATGTATCTCGTATAATAAATGTCTCTTGAAAACAATATTTGATATTTAAACTTTAAATGATGTGGTTTATTACATAACCGAGTATTGTTTATGTAACATGAGTAGAAGTAGGGCTTTGCTGAAGACGGTTAATATTCAAGATAGGGAATAAATGTGTATAACAATATTCATAGTACATTTAAGTTATTATAAGATTGATTTTATACCTTTTTCCGATCCGACGTATAGTAACGGAGATATTTCGAATTTTCAAAATTCTCCCCCTCTAAACCCCTCCCTCCCCTTGGCCTGAATCCAGCCGTTAACGAACTTGATCTTTCTTTTTACATAAAACGGCTTGTTACATATGATTATTGTTTTACTCTTGTTACTATATGATTAATTTGTTTCTTTTGTTAACATATGGTTTTTGTGGTTATATTATTATTATGTTACACTACAAATTGAGGAGGTATATGTAAAAAGGGCAAAATTTCACTTATATATATCGTTTAACCTGGAACTTGTGTGACTTGAACTTCCAGTAATGAAATTAAGTTCAATTTTTGGTGATCGAATTTATGCAGAAATAAAAAAAAAAATGCGTTAAAAATATTAAATAAACTCCTTTTAGATATAACCTTACATACGCCCTTTTTCGGGAAATGGCTGACAGTCATGTTTTTCATAAGTCCATGTTACATAGATATGTTTTCATACGCGCTTATTGCATAGACATTGCACGTAAGATGTGATAATATTGAAAAAGAACTAAAATAAAAAAGAAAACATTTACAGCTATATGTAGAAAGTTAGTTTTTTAAATAAAATAGTACTGTATAAGAAACGTTACTGTATGGGATCCTCTTTCCTCAGTCAAAGTACTACCAGAAAGTATTTTTCCCTGAATGACACGAAGGCGTTTTTCAGAAATTTGGTAAAGGCTGAGTAAAAATTTGAGACAAACATTAATAGGAGTTGAGCTCCATTTTACTGAATAGTTGGACAGTATGCCTCTGTGTGCCGGTACACGGTGAGAGGAAGCACTTATAAGGTATCCCGCAAGAAGTCTCTTGTACTTTATCACAACCATAAAAATGATCAAACAAATTCTCTTGCTCATTTGGAGCAACTCTAATTCGACAGGTTTGTTTACAACAGTTCAATATCGAGATAAAGTTCTTACTATCCATCCTACCTTTTGTTGAAGTAAACTATTCACCTGAATATCGTTATTTTTATTGTTTTTACGATCTTGAAAATATTCATTTTTCCTTTTTTTCTTGGAAGTTTTGAAAATACGTTCATCACTAATATCTTCTTCCAAATTGCTCATTTTTAAAAAGGATAGCAACAAACAAAACTAGCAAAATACAACCTCACAATATACACTCCACTGATTCAAACGGGCGGTAAAAGGTGAATTAAAGAGATACAAACACGAAATTTCGTAGATATAAAGGAGACCACAAGGAATCTAAAAATGCAATTTCGCCAAATAGGGCTTATCCGCCGTACGCCCTTGTTACATAGACCTCCTCAATTGTTTCCTGATGTTCACATTTAGAATTAAAATGAATAACCAAGTAATATTCATGTTATTAATATGTACACTTATTTATGAAATTAATAATATCATGAAGCGTTTCATGAACTTGTGGGGTGATTGCTTGAAAGAATAGATTTACCTTGTTCGTAGGATTCCTCATAACTGGATGTAGTTTTCAAAGCGCCGAGTGAAGTTTTGGAAACTTTCCTCATGTGTGCATGTGTGGCTGCAAAGGAATGTTAGCTGCATTCTGATGTATTTCAGAAATAGCCTTTGCAGTGCCAGTATTGAAGGTACTTTTTCCTTTCTGCTTCAAGAGTTATTTGTATTTGTTCATGTATTTCTTCCAAGTTCATTTTCTATTGAATTTGTGTAAAGTACAATATTTGGCTGTGCATCTTTAATGTCCGTCCATATCGTTGAAAGTGTTCCAGTGCAGTAGGTAAGTGTATCATGAGAATTTCCACATTTTTGTAGATTGTCTTTTAGTTTGTTCAAGCGCAATTCTAGCAACATCCCTCTCTTCAAATACTGGGCAAAATCTTTTTGCGGTACCATTTTACTCGTCACCATTATTTATTTCATAAATAAGTGTACATATTAATAACATGAATATAACTTGGTTATTCATTTTAATTCTAAATGTAAACGACAAAAAACAATTCGTAGTGTAATATAATAATAATATAACCACAATAATCATATGTTAACAAGAGTAAAACAATAATCATATGTAACACGACTAAATATGGAGTTTGTTAACGATTAAAGAATAATTGGGACCGCTAGAGTAACAGACATACACACACGCGCGCGCACACACAAACACACACACACACACACACACACACACACACACACATATTATATATATATATATATATATATATATATATATATACACAATTTTGAACGGGCATCATTTTCGTCATCTCCTAGGTAGGAGCGATTGAAGAAAAATCAAAAATCACGTCAAACCGTGAAACAAGAAAAACCGATATGTCGTTTTCTATTTGTTTTTGGGAAATGTGCATGTAACAAAGCTGTTTATTTTGATATGTAAAGTTACTTTGGCCATATAAACTTTTGTCGTACAACAAAGAACAAGCAAGGTAAAAAACTATAGCAGAAGTAAACAATATTATAGCCTGCAAAGGATTGACTAGAACGATTTCGATACGTGAGTTAGCCTTAACTTGATTTATAAGCTGTTGTAACAATTTTAGGACGGACCAGGAAAGAGAGGTTTATAAATGAAACCAAAATTAAAGAGGCCTCGCTATCGATTCGATACTCCGCCGTCACTGCATGGGCCTTCAAGTTGTAGGGCACAAGAGAATAGGAACTACACTTTTAACGTTCTACGTTAAGAATACGATGGGAACGTTTATAACACAACAATAACTTCATTTAACAAACAAGTAATAAAAACGTAACTGAAATAGGCCTTTTTAGGAAGTTAGCAAACATTGGCCCTTTCTCCTATAGCTCAGTCGTCACGGTACCGTATGTTGCAGCTACAGCACTCCCTGCCTTGCGACACAGTCACTGATGAAAGAATGGCACCTTTTTCACCGGATGGTCAGAGCTCTGGATGTGTATCCTTCAGATGTCGCGGGGGTGTCTCTCTACTTCTGGTGGGCTGAGGTTCGCTGCTAAGATTTCTTGTGGGTTGCTGTGGCTGTGGAGGATCCAGTGGAACTTAGTACGGCAGTATGAAAATTTTCTCTCCTCGCTCTATAATCTTGTGAGACCCAGAATAAGGTCGAAAGAGTTGTTTCCGGATGTGAGAGCAGGTAGTCAAGGTCCTTTTACCGGAATGTCTTCCTAGTTGGTGATCGTGATTCTGCTGGTTTGAGTTATGCTAAATCATCCTTCAGAGCCTGAAGGGTGACACAGGATTCGGGGAAACCCGGTGCCCCGAGGAATACTCCGGAAGGCGGAGTGTTTGCCCATAAACAGCCTCAGCGACGCTAACACCCATGTCCTTACGGAAAGTCGATCGCAGGAGTACGGTGGGAAGAACCTGGACCCATCTGGTCGAAGAGAGGTGAGCCATTAGTTCTGCCTTGAGAGAGCGATGCCTCCACTCGCGCAGCCGTTGCTCTGGGGGTGGTGCGGTATAGTCCTCTGCATGCTTATACCCATCAGTGCACTCAACCGCAAGAACAGATCTGCCTCAAATTGTCGGCCTTAGTCTGTATTTATGCGCTGAGGTGCTCCAAATCGTGAAATCCACGTGCTGATGGTTGAGGCTATAATGTTAGACATAGCTACCGTTTCAGTCCGACGGGTTATCCGCTCCACCATGGTAAGAAAGTATCTCATGTCCACCGTGGTGAAATTCATCTGTTTGATAGCCCCAAAGGGTGTCGTCACATGGCGACGATCTTGGTCAGCTTCAGTACTGCCAAGGGTTCTTTACAGATCCTAGATGCTTGGGTTCCTCTGCCACAGCATCAGGTACTGCCAAGGGTTCTTCTTCAGATCATAGATGCTTGGGTTCGTCTGCCAAAGCTTCAGGTACTGCCAAGGGTTCTTTACAGATCCTAGATGCTTGGGTTCCTCTGCCACAGCTTCAGGTACTGCCAAGGGTTCTTTACAGATCCTAGATTCTTGGGTTCCTCTGCCACAGCTTCAGCTGCTGCCCAGGGTTCTTCTTCATTTCCTAGATTCTTGGGTTCCTCTGCCACAGCTTCAGCTGCTGCCCAGGGTTCTTCTTCATTTCCTAGATTCTTGGGTTCCTCTGCCACAGCTTCAGCTGCTGCCCAGGGTTCTTCTTCATTTCCTAGATTCTTGGGTTCCTCTGCCATAGCTTCAGGTACTGCCAAGGGTCCTTCTTCAGATCCTAGATGCTTGGGTTCTTCTACCACATCTTCAGGTACTGCCAAGGGTTCTTTACAGATCCTAGATGCTTGGGTTCCTCTGCCACAGCTTCAGCTGCTGCCAAGGGTTCTTCTTCAGATCATAGATGCTTGGGTTCTTCTGCCACAGCTTCAGGTACTGCCAAGGGCTCTTCTTCAGATCATAGATGCTTGGGTTCCTCTGCCATAGCTTCAGGTACTGCCAAGGGTTCTTCTTCAGATCCTAGATGCTTGGGTTCCTTTGCCACAGCTTCAGCTGCTGCCAAGGGTTCTTCTTCAGATCCTAGATGCTTGGGTTTGTCTGCCACAGCTTCAGCTGCTGCCCAGAGTTCTTCTTCAGATCCTAGATGCTTGGGTTCCTCTGCCATAGCTTCAGGTACTGCCAAGGGATCTTCTTCAGATCCTAGATGCTTGGGTTCCTCTGCCATAGCTTCAGGTACTGCCAAGGGATCTTCTTCAGATCCTAGATGCTTGGGTTCCTCTGCCATAGCTTCAGGTACTGCCAAGGGTCCTTCTTCAGATCCTAGATGCTTGGGTTCTTCTACCACATCTTCAGGTACTGCCAAGGGTTCTTTACAGATCCTAGATGCTTGGGTTCCTCTGCCACAGCTTCAGCTGCTGCCAAGGGTTCTTCTTCAGATCCTAGATGCTTGGGTTCGTCTGCCACAGCTTCAGGTACTGCCAAGGGTTCTTTACAGATCCTAGATGCTTGGGTTCCTTTGCCACAGCTCCAGGTACTGCCAAGGGTTCTTCTTCAGATCGTAGATGCTTGGGTTCCTTTGCCACAGCTTCAGCTACTGCCAAGGGTTCTTCTTCAGATCCTAGATGCTTGGGTTCCTTTGCCACAGCTTCAGCTACTGCCAAGGGTTCTTCTTCAGATCCTAGATGCTTGGGTTCTTCTGCCACAGCTTCAGGTACTGCCAAGGGTTCTTTACAGATCCTAGATGCTTGGGTTCCTTTGCCACAGCTTTAGCTACTGCCAAGGGTTCTTCTTCAGATCCTAGATGCTTGGGTTCTTCTGCCACAGCTTCAGGTACTGCCATGGGTTCTTTACAGATCCTAGATTCTTGGGTTCCTCTGCCACAGCTTCAGCTGCTGCCCAGGGTTCTTCTTCATTTCCTAGATTCTTGGGTTCCTCTGCCACAGCTTCAGCTGCTGCCCAGGGTTCTTCTTCATTTCCTAGATTCTTGGGTTCCTCTGCCACAGCTTCAGCTGCTGCCAAGGGTTTTTCTTCAGATCCTAGATGCTTGGGTTCTTTGCCACAGCTTCCAGCTATCTCCTTCTAGTTGTAAGGGCAGATGCAATACGCTCCCAGCCTTCTATCCTGCTTCTAACTACCGCTATTTTATTGTATATAAAATGGAAAATTTAATTTGTTTTAGTGCCAATCTCATGTTCCTAGATTCTTGGGTTCCTCTGTGGCACTATTTGCTGCCAAGGTTTTTCTTCAGATCCTAGATGCTTGGTTCTTTGCTAACCTTTCCAGAAGTGAGGGGTTTGATGAAAGTGTTTTATAAACTCTTAACAAACAAATAAAAATGTAGTTTGTCTAAAAATTTTGTAGTCCCTAAAATTTAGAGAAAAGAATTTCCTTAGTGGGAGCACTTTCTATACTTTTGGAATGCGTAATAAGGGTATATATAAAAAAATAATTAAAACTTAAACTTAAGTCTATGATGGATAAGGTAAAGATCACCTCAGGTAGAGTCCTACCTTGGTATATTACTACAGCATAATGGGTCCTAAAGTTAAAAACACAAACAAATTTTAAAAAAGTAATTGTCAGGGATAGTATAGAAACAAAACATAACAAGAATATGGCTCCAATAAAGAGTTCGTTTTTTCTATTTTTTGCAGCACGACTTGAGAATCTAGTTACTGTCCATCGGCTGACTACGATGCTCGCTAGTTCAAACTCTAGGATCGCACTTGAATGTTAGGCTTGGACTACGATGCTCGCTAGTTCAAACTCGAGGATCGCACTTGAATGTTAGGCTTGGACTACGATGCTCGCTAGTTCAAACTCTAGGATCGCACTTGAATGTTAGGCTTGGACTACGATGCTCGCTAGTTCCAACTCTAGGATCGCACTTGAATGTTAGGCTTGGACTACGATGCTCGCTAGTTCCAACTCTAGGATCACACTTGAATGTTAGGCTTGGACTACGATGCTCGCTAGTTCCAACTCTAGGATCGCACTTGAATGTTAGGCTTGGACTACGATGCTCGCTAGTTCCAACTCTAGGATCGCACTTGAATGTTAGGCTTGGACTACGATGCTCGCTAGTTCCAACTCTAGGATCACACTTGAATGTTAGGCTTGGACTACGATGCTCGCTAGTTCCAACTCTAGGATCACACTTGAATGTTAGGCTTGGACTACGATGCTCGCTAGTTCCAACTCTAGGATCACACTTGAATGTTAGGCTTGGACTACGATGCTCGCTAGTTCCAACTCTAGGATCGCACTTGAATGTTAGGCTTGGACTACGATGCTCGCTAGTTCCAACTCTAGGATCACACTTGAATGTTAGGCTTGGACTACGATGCTCGCTAGTTCCAACTCTAGGATCACGCTTGAATGTTAGGCTTGGACCTAGGCTCTATCTATTGGTTGCTTCTACTACTAGCATTACCAACAACCATTCTCAATATAAACATTGCACTTCGAAATCAAATGAAAACTTCCTAACTTGCTAGTTTTGAATATATATAAGATATTCGCAACTAGAAAATCCACTAACTACATAGCGCCCCCATGTCGGATTTTTTTTTTTGGCCAGATTTTTATCATGACGGATTTGTGCGAAAGATGAAAAATTCAAAAGGAGGTCTGTTCTTCTTGAAGTTTTATTCATATCATTAAATAAGGACGATGACAACAAATTTTAATTTAAGAGAAAAAGAACTTTTAATTATTTGTCTCTTTCCAAGAAAAACTTTTCACAGTTTATGAAAGGAAGTACTCCTACATTCATATGAAAGGGAGTTTGTCTTTTGTTCGTGTACATTAGTAATATTTGAATGAAGGGGAAATGCTTTCTTCTTACGAAATGTGACGGAACTCGTGAGACAGCTAACAACAGGAGTAACTAAAATATGAAAAAGTGCTAAGAAAAACACACACACACATCAGAAAAGAAAAATATGAAAAGAGTAAGGGTTGCAAAGAAGTAAAAAAAGAAGGTGGGGCGTAAAGATGTGGAAGGGGTGGGAAAGGGAGGGCTTTTGTTTTATCTTGATTATAATTTAGGGAGCGGGAGATGGCGCTAATGAGTTGGCGCGCTATTTCTTGGCGCGCTATTTCTTGGCGCGGTTTTCAACCCCCACCCCCCTCCTAATGGAGAATGGCGCCCCCTTGTTAGCGATAGTGTAACACTAATCAAGGGCCGCGTATTTACAGCCTTCCCATTGGTTGCTGAAGGGGTGGCGAGGGGTGGAGCTTCCCCCACTCTTCCACCCCCTCTTTATCCAACTCATCTCTCTCATTTCCTAATGTATGGAAATTTAATGATGTTTCTGTTTTCCCGCTCCTTCCTCGACTCTTAGAAACCGAGACTAATGGTGTATTTTAAATTGATGAAAGAGTATAAACGCATTCAGCTCTTGCCCCCTTTTATTTATTATTATTTTTTTTTAATCAAGAACGAAGAATACCTTGAAGGCGAAATATGGTTGAAAACAAATATTCGGGAAGTATGATTTTTAATCTGCAGTCATCATTTTATGATTTGTATGAGACCATAAACCCGTACACATAATAATTAAAAACCCAGCGATCCTATTCTTAGGAACTATACCATTTTATTATAGTTGAATAAAATCCCTTCCAACATTAAAATTCATTAAGTGATGTATAAAATATCGTAGCTTTATTATTAAAATATTTGAAATTTTAATGGCTTGTACTGCGTAAAAAGAAAATTATTTTTGAACCTAAGACCTAGAGCAGGGGCACCTTTTTAATCAACGGGCAAATTTAAATATCAAAATTTGTTGGCGGGCCGCTCATAAAGTAACACATTAATAATTTAGAAAACATTATTTATTATAAACATTAGAATATAAAATTTAAAAAAAAGCTAAGATTTCATTTACAAATTTTAATACAAAAAAACCCAATAAAATTACTGAAAAAAGAATTTACTTGACATTTTTAATCAGAGTTTTGGCACTGTTTTTTCGGTACAAGCTAATCAATATCTGCTGGAATTGATGAAGTATCTACACGTACGCAGCTTTCTAATGGCGCATCAATCAGCCTTGATTGGTGATCATTTTGGATTAACTTCATGATCGAAAATAGTTGTTCCTAAACAAACCTACTTCCGACACAGATTAACTGCTGTATTTGATAAATTAGCTTCATTTTTAAAAATAATCTTTTGTTTTCCCAAGTTCTTCTCCATTTGATTAAACTTATCTATCCGGAGTTGTCCGGTTAAGTTTTTATATTGTTGTTCATGTTTTGTATTCTAGTGCCATTGTATGTTATATTCTTTTAATGTCGGCACAGTCTCTCAGCATATTAATAATACAGCTTTATCTTTGACTAAAGTGAAAAAGTAATCAAATTTCCACATTTCTCGGTAATGCCTGTGCTTCCGTTTTTTCATTTCCTTTTCCCACATGATATTATGGATAAAAAATTTGATTAAAAAAAATTGTAGGAAAAATGAATTTTGAATAAAAAACTCTAATATTAATATTTTTGATATTAATAAACACAAAAATTTCTAATATTGCTAGTTAACAGCTTAGCAGACTGATTGTGTGACAGAAGCAAACACAAACAAGCACAGACGCGGCGCGTCCGTTTGAATGTTTGAACAAGTCGCCGGCAAGAGAGTAACTCGTCACAAAAAAATGTTTTGGTTTAGTATGTACTATCATTAAATTATAATTATTTTTTTACAATATATTGATGGGAGAAAGTCGATAAAACAAATTCAATATTATAAATGCTTAGCGGGCCGCATAAATATGTTGAAAGGGCCGTGGGCCGCCATTGCTCATCTCTGACTTAGAGCATGTTGTAGGAATATTATGTTGGGGAGAGAGCTGCACATACCGTGGGTTGGGCCGAAGAGGTCTGACAGTGGATCACTAATAGCTGAACCACTCCTAGCTCACTCACCAAATCAAAGAAACAACCAACGTTCCTAACAAATATTAACGGAAAACCATTCGGACTTATCACTTCCATGCCATCGATTTTAAGGAAACAGTGTAACCCAACAAAAATGGAATTGAGGAAATAATTAGATCTCATAAAAGTAAAAATGGGCCGAGAACCGATGGTAGCCTGTGGGATGCAGAGGATACAATGGTCATGGGTTTACCTACCTGTTGAATGGGGAAGTAGTGGTCGTGTCTAGTCACAAAAGGTGGCAACAAACTGAAAAGGGAAAATGGACTGCTGGAAGAATATCAGTCTGGTTTCCGTCTCACATTAGATAATACCTCGTAAATGGTAGAGATGTTAGCAAAAGCAAACGAGCATTTTATACATCCGAAATCCTTATTGTCTAAAAACACAGCAGACCCGGGAAAGGTATTCTGTAAAGTATATAGGAGTGTGGTGTTAGATAATTTTGAAGTTACAAGGGATCTATGACAACGAGACCCAGTATAACTGTTATTGTTACCTCACTACACTTGAAGTAGCAAATGCTGGAGGTACCATATGGATTGCGAGAGCATTGCGATTCGTCTTTGCACAATCATTACTGGAGCCTTTCTTGGCGATTGGACATATTGTATTCCATTCATCTGGTTCCTTTTCCAGATCTCTACGATTACCTTATATTTCCGGCTCATCACTCTGATCGGTGAGAACAAACCAACAAATATCCACATCCTGCCTTATCAACCATATTTCCTTCAAACTATCATTAACCACCAAGAATGTGTCTACTCCTGCAAGTCTTCTTCCCAAATGATACGACTTTGGAGCAAGTACTGCCAGTTTTCCATCTTTAGTTCTCATTTGAGTGTTTGTCTTTTTAAATACGGCTCTTTGTGTTTCTTATCATGGCGCAGAAGTCACTCATCTTATCACTCTGTCAATTGCTCTCCAAGCCGTGAAGACAATATCTCGGCTTTTCCAACAGTTTTATTCGCTGCTTTTTGTAGGGCATCGTACATATCTCTCGATTCCTTGCCAGTCTTCTGCGAACCAGTTCTTGGGCTGATTATATTTGACACTAGAGGTAGAGGCATTTCCACTCAAATTGAAAACAATTGAACTATTTATTATTAGCTTATGGTCTGTCCCAGACTGAAAATAGATTTGTTACAATAGAGTTTTTGGTATCATCAAGGTCCAAGTTGTATGTTTATCCATCGGAGCTAGGACGATTTCCTCGAGAGAAATTCGCTAAAATACCTTTAAGGGGAAAGCGTGAACGGTTTCCCACGTCCATTATCTACACTTTATCTAGAAATATGGCCGAATATAGGAGTTGCTCTCAAGGGCGCATTGGGATTAAAGGAGGATAAATGTGAAAAGAGGTGTAAAATGATGAAGTAAGGAGGTCCTTTGATAAATTGAGGGAGAGAAAGGGGGAGGGGGCGATAAATTGGGGGTCAATCGAGTGTAGACTAGGGGTGGGGGGTTATCTAGATAATACCCGTTGGAGGGGTGGTTAGGGCAGAATGGGCCCTTAACAAGATAACCTTCTTTAGGGTTCTCTTCAGATCCATCTCTTATCTCGCCTCTCTCTCTCTCTCTCTCTTATCTACAGCTCTCTCCTTCAACAGCCAATAGATAAAAACACCTCTCAGCCTTTATATGTCCTCACTCTTCGCCAATATATAAAGAGATTTCCGTTAAAATCATAATCATGTGAAAAACTTCTCCAAATGGCCATCTATCCTCGAACCATGTCCTTGACGCAGGGGCTGCGTAAACTAAACACATTTCCCAAGTGCTGGGCTTATTCAAGGCTGAGAAGAAGAATATATGATTGACTCGATATAGAAAAACAATTGTAGACCATGAGTAGTGTAGTTAGATTGGTTGTGTAACATGTCGTCCCTCGAATTATAATAAGGGAGATATGTGGAATCCTCGTCTTTAGCCCAACACCCCTTTTCTTTCAGTCATCAACTAATATGGTCTTTAGTGCTGGACAGTGGCGGCTCGTTGCTAAAATTAGTGGGGGTGCTGCTCCAGAGAATGTTTAGCCTTGGTTTTAAAGGAAACAAACATGTATAAAAAGAATATTTGTTCAGAAACTTGATAAAATCCTAAAAGAACAAAATGAAACATTTTTTACTTACTTTAACCTAAATTGTTACAGTTCAAGCTTAATCTATTCGGTCGGCACTGCGGGAAAGACAGTGCTCTCTATCCCTTGTGGAGCTTCCTCTGAGGGCATGCGCACAACAGCCAAACACCTCGCAGCTGCAACTGTGAAGCGTACAGTTCCATACAAAGATTTTTGTATCTTTTTCCATAAACTGTGGGATACTGCATTAAGCTTAGGGATTATATATTATACAAGTATAAAGAAAGAATTAAGGAAAAAGGATTATTATATTAAATGTTATAGATAATATCAAGTGGAAATTGGGAGTGCTGCAGTTGCACAGTGCCAATACGCGAGCCGCCATTGGTGCTGGATAAAAAGCTAAGTATCGAGTTTGGCATAGCATCAAATAAACATTTTCGATTCATGAACGTAAAATCTTGCCGAGCACTAAACAAATTTCCCACGTTGGGTTAGTAGTAACCTACATACCAAGTTTCATAAAATTCGGTTTAGCCGTTTATGCGTGAAAAGGTAACTAAAAATAGCCACCAAAGAAACAAATTGCAGGCATCGTGTCTATGACAAGTGAAACGAATAAGTATCTTGAAATTGTAGAAAAAAAATCAATGTACAGACAGATGTTACAATTTTATATATATTTGTCTGTTAGCGCTGAAGCTGTCGCAATTTTTGTTTGATCGTTACCAAACTCGACATTTCGTCGTTTTATGAAAAAAGAAAGATCAAATTCGTAAATGGCTGAAATCGGACCAGTGGGAGAATTTTGAAAATTCGAAATATATCGGATAGATAATGAGGGCTGAAAACAAGAAAGTACGTATAAATCGAATGGTATTTGAGTTACGAAAAAGTGCATTGACCAACAATTGGAGAGGAGCAATTCTAACAAGAATGGTATTTGAGTTACGAAAAATTGCATTGACCAACAATTGGAGAGGAGCAATTCTAACAAGAATGGTATTTGAGTTACGAAAAAGTGCATTGACCAACAATTGGAGAGGAGCAATTCTAACAAGAATGGTATTTGAGTTACGAAAAAGTGCATTGACCAACAATTGGAGAGGAGCAATTCTAACAAGAATGGTATTTGAGTTACGAAAAAGTGCATTGACCAACAATTGGAGAGGAGCAATTCTAACAAGAATGGTATTTGAGTTACGAAAAAGTGCATTGACCAACAATTGGAGAGGAGCAATTCTAACAAGAATGGTATTTGAGTTACGAAAAGTGCATTGACCAACAATTGGAGAGGAGCAATTCTAACAAGAATGGTATTTGAGTTACGAAAAAGTGCATTGACCAACAATTGGAGAGGAGCAATTCTAACAAGAATGGTATTTGAGTTACGAAAAAGTGCATTGACCAACAATTGGAGAGGAGCAATTCTAACAAGAATGGTATTTGAGTTACGAAAAATTGCATTGACCAACAATTGGAGAGGAGCAATTCTAACAAGAATGGTATTTGAGTTACGAAAAAGTGCATTGACCAACAATTGGAGAGGAGCAATTCTAACAAGAATGGTATTTGAGTTACGAAAAAGTGCATTGACCAACAATTGGAGAGGAGCAATTCTAACAAGAATGGTATTTGAGTTACGAAAAGTGCATTGACCAACAATTGGAGAGGAGCAATTCTAACAAGAATGGTATTTGAGTTACGAAAAAGTGCATTGACCAACAATTGGAGAGGAGCAATTCTAACAAGAATGGTATTTGAGTTACGAAAAAGTGCATTGACCAACAATTGGAGAGGAGCAATTCTAACAAGAATGGTATTTGAGTTACGAAAAAGTGCATTGACCAACAATTGGAGAGGAGCAATTCTAACAAGAATGGTATTTGAGTTACGAAAAATTGCATTGACCAACAATTGGAGAGGAGCAATTCTAACAAGAATGGTATTTGAGTTACGAAAAATTGCATTGACCAACAATTGGAGAGGAGCAATTCTAACAAGAATGGTATTTGAGTTACGAAAAGTGCATTTGACCAACAATTGGAGAGGAGCAATTCTAACAAGAATGGTATTTGAGTTACGAAAAAGTGCATTGACCAACAATTGGAGAGGAGCAATTCTAACAAGAATGGTATTTGAGTTACGAAAAAGTGCATTGACCAACAATTGGAGAGGAGCAATTCTAACAAGAATGGTATTTGAGTTACGAAAAAGTGCATTGACCAACAATTGGAGAGGAGCAATTCTAACAAGAATGGTATTTGAGTTACGAAAAAATTGCATTGACCAACAATTGGAGAGGAGCAATTCTAACAAGAATGGTATTTGAGTTACGAAAAATTGCATTGACCAACATTGGAGAGGAGCAATTCTAACAAGAATGGTATTTGAGTTACGAAAAGTGCATTGACCAACAATTGGAGAGGAGGAGCAATTCTAACAAGAATGGTATTTGAGTTACGAAAAAGTGCATTGACCAACAATTGGAGAGGAGCAATTCTAACAAGAATGGTATTTGAGTTACGAAAAAGTGCATTGACCAACAATTGGAGAGGAGCAATTCTAACAAGAATGGTATTTTGAGTTACGAAAAAGTGCATTGACCAACAATTGGAGAGGAGCAATTCTAACAAGAATGGTATATGAGTTACGAAAAAGTGCATTGACTAACAATTGGAGAGGAGCAATTCTAACAAGAATGGTTCTTTAACATGCTTCTATCCGACTCATAACAGATATTTTGCATTTCCAAATTCCATCCCCCCCTGGTGCTAAACCCCTACTATTCCATGCCCGACTTCAGCAAATAACAACTATGGTTTCTAATGTTAACAAAAACACGTTAAATATCGTGCTTATAATAAAGTGGTTCATGATTTAACTGCTGTGACATGAGTAGGAGTCATATTAACTATATATCATATGGATATTTGCCTCAAGACAAAACTCCAAATATCCGAGTTACTATAGAATAATATGTATATAACAACATTCATACTTAATTTAATTTGAAATAGGATTGATATCATCAAGCTGTACAATTTTTCTATCGGACATTAATACGGAGATATTTCAAACTTTTAAATCTCACCGAACCCGCGGTTCTCATTTCTCCCATTAAACTTTATCTTTCTTTTTACATAAACCGATTAAATATAGTATTTGGTAACAATCAAATAAATATTGTGACCGCTAGAGCATTAACAGACACACGCACACACACACACACACACACACACACACACACACACACACACACATCTCCTGTGTAGAATGGAGGGACATTTGAGGAAATATTTCGGAAATAGCGTCATGAGTATACCCTCGATAGCTTATGCCCGTCAACGGAAATCTGCTAAAACTGCATGAATATACATTTGATTAAATGTATTGGTAAATTAATCATATAGAACAGACAGTAACTGGGGGGGGGGATATTTCTACATTTTATATTTCTACATTGGACCTAACGAAACCCGCTCCGATTCTAGCCGTCAACTAACATAAACCTTATTATTACGTCTAAGGCGTATTTATAGAGTTTGGTAAAATTACTGCCGGATCGGTGGATGTTTGAAGAAATGCGAGTACAACTTGAACAGCTGATGGCAATAGATGGGTCCGGGCCCCTTCTTGCCTACATTCCAGGGGTTCAAAAGTCTCTCCATTTATTTGCTAATTAATAATAGATAAACACTTTAAAAAAACTTTCTCATATTTTCCTAAAACATTAAAATCACTTTTTTAGTCAATTTAAAATTAAAATTTAGAATTAGATTATGAAATTAAGAATCACCATTTCAGAGTGCTTTCATTGAAATTTCTTCATTAGTGTCAAGTTTGTGCTAATTGGGACGAGTTACCACTCATTTATAACCAGTCTGGGACTAGGGATTGTTTAAGCTAGGAGTAAATAAAGTGAGTTAGGACTAAATAAAGTGAGTTAGGACTAAATAAAGTGAGTTAGGACTAAATAGAGTGTGTTAGAACTAAATAAAGAGAGTTAGGTCTAAGTAAAGTGAGTTAGGACTAAATAAAGTGAGTTAGGACTAAATAAAGTGAGTTAGGACTAAATAAAGTGAGTTAGGACTAAATAAAGTGAGTTAGGACTAAATAAAGTGAGTTAGGACTAAATAAAGTGAGTTAGGACTAAATAAAGTGAGTTAGGACTAAATAAAGTGAGTTAGGACTAAATAAAGATAGTTAGGACTAAAGAAAGTGAGTTAGGACTAAATAAATTCCAATTGCCCAGGCGGAAATCAAAACCGCCACTCTTGATTTATGTAGCGAGGCTAAGACCAACTGACAGGGTTAACCTGATCCTTCAGCATTTATTTAGAATAATAATCTCTTCAAGTTGGTCATATTTCGAAATTCGTACAAACTCAACAGCGTTAAACCAGTCTGAGGAGGAATATGGTTCGTAACCCCTCTCAGGCATCAAGTATTTAAACATGGAACACTTTTCATTGTAATGAGAAATAATATTACTTACATACTCAAAATAAAAATAAAAACATTTATTTTTGCAATAGAAATTAAACGATATAAATATAAAACTTTCTTAAAATAAAGCTGTGACTAATGATAGTTTTAGTCTGATAGTTTTTTCATCAGACATTTATTATAATTATAGCTGATAGTCGTGCTAATTTGCATTTTGAGTATCTGAAGAAGAAAAACTGTAACGTAAAAGCAAGAATATTCATTTTTAAGAGAAAAAAAGTAAAACACAGATTAACAATAATAAAGCGAACACACATTGAACAAAATTAGTGGACGAAACCACTACTCCAACTCATTTCAGCTTGTTGTTGTCATATAATAGTTGTGACTGAAAAGGCAAAATACTTCGGAGCAGCATTTTTTGCAAATGTATTTCGAGAAATAAAATAAAAGAAATTAGTAAAACAATGGGATTAATCAACTTATATGATGAGTTGGAATTACTCCTTGAGTTTGGAAGCGATGGGAGGAAGTAGTAGGATTAGGATTTGTTGAGCGAGTGGGGAAGTCGTCGGCAAACTGTACTCATATCAAAGATGAAGGTAACGGGAAATGGGAATGTACAATTAGTAAGTGTATAAAGGAGGGAGAAGGGTATTTCCGGTGTCGCTAGATAACAATGGATCCAATTTGTAAAGGTTCCGAGAAGGATGAGGATGGTGGAGGCAGGCCATAGTCCTGGAATGGGTTGGTCATGGGCTGATATTCCCTGTCATGGGCAGGCCCTTACAGCAAACACTCCAGCATCAGACGTTGCTCCCACCTTCTGACAGCTGCTTCTTTAAGCCCTTCCATATCTTAGGCAAATACCTACACGCCTGCCCTTCCAAATACACCAAATGGATCTTGTGGGTTATTTGATCAACAAATAGCTACCACTAAAGGCATATAGAAAACTCACTTCTTCGACTGAGTGGTTGAAATTTACTTTCGTTCGCAAGAAAAGTGTTTCCAACAAAATATCGTGAAGTATGCTTACGTTGTTGTGATTTTAGCAGATTTATCTTGAGGGAGATTGGGGTTATACTCATGACGCGCTATTCGAAAAATGTCTGCATTTCAGACTGAAATCGAACTGGGCGCAGGGAGGGTTTACTGGAAAATTTTGAAAATTCGAAATATTGATACGTTTCTTACAAAATCAGTAATAAACGTTGATTATTAGAGTTCTTTTGGATTGCAAAATTAAACACACACAAGCTTCACAGTTTTTATCACTGCTCAATTTATTTTACAATGCACTTGGTTAATTATTCTTAATTACTACTCACAGTATGCACTGATAGCTTCACTGTTCTTCAGATTACACAGTCCAATGATTCACTCACACTGTCACTGAAGTTCACAATAATACGGCACTTCGTTGTCCTTTACTTCGCGAAGTTAACGGCACTGCACTTTCTTAAACACGGCACTATACTGTTCTTCACATAAAACACTTTACTGCACTGCACTAAGTAGCAGTGTTGGACTGAACGCACTGATGATCACTTGAAGACAGCTGAGAACAAAAACTAAACTGTCGGGCGAGTTGTACAAGATTATATAGAGGAGAGGAAACATCAAAGGATGCTGTCTCGAAGGGACTGGACTCTTAGTCTGGAACAATCCAGGCAACACTAGACACTTCAGGCGCCAATAGTCCTTCTTCGGTCGGCTCCTTTCATCTCCTTCGTACTTCCTAAATACCTGACTATCTCTATTTATTTTTTCATGTATTTTCACAACAATATCTTCGTTATTAGACTGTTACGATCTGGCTGCGGGAATGGACAGTGGAAACTGTAAAAGATGATAATTCCCACAACCTGTTCACTTACAAGAATTTAGAAAGGGTTCACCAACAATCGACTCTACTCAAAATTTAAATATATATATATATATATATATATATATATATATATATATATATATATATATATATTTATTATAAAAATGCACCAATAATAAATATAAATCGAATTGAGAAAGGGTTCTTTTACCGATATAAAGGGAGACACCTATATAAATACTTAAACTAAATTAGAATAAAATAACTTAGCTGTTTTCTAGTAGTTCTCTATCAGACTCTGCCGTGAGAGGTAGTTCAGGTGATAAGCAGGCCGAAAGATTAGCAAGGTGTAACTGGACCAGGGTCTCCCGTCGAGAGCATCTCAGATATGACTGATCTTAATCCTTTGCGATGTCCCCGCCGATCAAAATATGCTCAAAAAGTCTATATAATGTGACATTATTACCGAAATTCATCCGGAATATTGATTAGTGTATCGACTTAAAGACCTGTGAATGTTATTATAAAAATCCATCGGCGTTATTTACTGAAAAAAATCAGAGCACACGATGACTTAACTACAAATTGGATATAACTCTTATTTAAAGTTAACAACTTAAGTATTCATAAATAATAATCATTGTGCTGTCATTATTCAAAATATGAAATGTATGGTCATTTGGGATGAGTTTTGCTATGGAATGCCAGTATCATTACAATAGGTAGGATTGACAAAACATTATATAGAACAAATATCATTGCAAATTTAATTTGTAGCATAGGTGTATGCACTATGCACATTTGTAGCATAGGTGTATGCACTATGCACATTTGTAGCATAGGTGTATGCACTATGCACATTTGTAGCATAGGTGCATGCACTGTGCACATTTGTAGCATAGGTGTATGCACTGTGCACATTTGTAGCATAGGTGTATGCACTATGCACATTTGTAGCATAGGTGCATGCACTGTGCACATTTGTAGCATAGGTGTATGCACTATGCACATTTGTAGCATAGGTGTATGCACTGTGCACATTTGTAGCATAGGTGTATGCACTGTGCACATTTGTAGCATAGGTGTATGCACTATGCACATTTGTAGCATAGGTGTATGCACTGTGCACATTTGTAGCATAGGTGTATGCACTATGCACATTTGTAGCATAGGTGTATGCACTGTGCACATTTGTAGCATAGGTGTATGCACTGTGCACATTTGTAGCATAGGTGTATGCACTATGCACATTTGTAGCATAGGTGTATGCACTGTGCACATTTGTAGCATAGGTGCATGCACTGTGCACATTTGTAGCATAGGTGCATGCACTGTGCACATTTGTAGCATAGGTGCATGCACTGTGCACATTTGTAGCATAGGTGCATGCACTGTGCACATTTGTAGCATAGGTGCATGCACTGTGCACATTTGTAGCATAGGTGTATGCACTGTGCACATTTGTAGCATAGGTGTATGCACTATGCACATTTGTAGCATAGGTGTATGCACTATGCACATTTGTAGCATAGGTGCATGCACTGTGCACATTTGTAGCATAGGTGCATGCACTTTGCACATTTGTAGCATAGGTGCATGCACTGTGCACATTTGTAGCATAGGTGCATGCACTATGCACATTTGTAGCATAGGTGCATGCACTGTGCACATTTGTAGCATAGGTGTATGCACTGTGCACATTTGTAGCATAGGTGCATGCACTGTGCACATTTGTAGCATAGGTGTATGCACTGTGCACATTTGTAGCATAGGTGCATGCACTGTGCACATTTGTAGCATAGGTGCATGCACTGTGCACATTTGTAGCATAGGTGTATGCACTGTGCACATTTGTAGCATAGGTGCATGCACTGTGCACATTTGTAGCATAGGTGCATGCACTATGCACATTTGTAGCATAGGTGCATGCACTGTGCACATTTGTAGCATAGGTGCATGCACTGTGCACATTTGTAGCATAGGTGTATGCACTGTGCACATTTGTAGCATAGGTGTATGCACTATGCACATTTGTAGCATAGGTGCATGCACTGTGCACATTTGTAGCATAGGTGCATGCACTGTGCACATTTGTAGCATAGGTGCATGCACTGTGCACATTTGTAGCATAGGTGTATGCACTGTGCACATTTGTAGCATAGGTGCATGCACTGTGCACATTTGTAGCATAGGTGCATGCACTGTGCACATTTGTAGCATAGGTGCATGCACTGTGCACATTTGTAGCATAGGTGCATGCACTGTGCACATTTGTAGCATAGGTGTATGCACTGTGCACATTTGTAGCATAGGTGCATGCACTGTGCACATTTGTAGCATAGGTGCATGCACTATGCACATTTGTAGCATAGGTGCATGCACTGTGCACATTTGTAGCATAGGTGCATGCACTGTGCACATTTGTAGCATAGGTGCATGCACTGTGCACATTTGTAGCATAGGTGCATGCACTGTGCACATTTGTAGCATAGGTGCATGCACTGTGCACATTTGTAGCATAGGTGCATGCACTGTGCACATTTGTAGCATAGGTGCATGCACTGTGCACATTTGTAGCATAGGTGCATGCACTGTGCACATTTGTAGCATAGGTGCATGCACTGTGCACATTTGTAGCATAGGTGCATGCACTGTGCACATTTGTAGCATAGGTGCATGCACTGTGCACATTTGTAGCATAGGTGCATGCACTGTGCACATTTGTAGCATAGGTGTATGCACTGTGCACATTTGTAGCATAGGTGCATGCACTGTGCACATTTGTAGCATAGGTGTATGCACTGTGCACATTTGTAGCATAGGTGTATGCACTGTGCACATTTGTAGCATAGGTGTATGCACTGTGCACATTTGTAGCATAGGTGTATGCACTGTGCACATTTGTAGCATAGGTGTATGCACTGTGCACATTTGTAGCATAGGTGTATGCACTATGCACATTTGTAGCATAGGTGTATGCACTATGCACATTTGTAGCATAGGTGCATGCACTGTGCACATTTGTAGCATAGGTGCATGCACTGTGCACATTTGTAGCATAGGTGCATGCACTGTGCACATTTGTTTCGGTGAGGTTGCTAGAGGTACTAAGGCTGATTCCTCCAGGTGAGGTTGCTAGAGGTACTAAGGCTGAATCCCTCAGGTGAGGTTGCTAGAGATACTAAGGCTAGTTCCCCCAGGTGACGTTGCTAGAGGTACTAAGGCTGGATTTCCCAGGTGAGGCTGCTAGAGGTACTAATCCTGGTTCCCCCAGGTGAGGTTGCTGGAGGTACTAAGGCTGGATCTTCGAGGAGAGGTTGCTAGAGGTACTAAGGTTGGTCCCCCCAGGTGAGGTTGCTATAGATACTAAGGCTGGATCGCCGAGGAGAGGTTGCTAGAGGTACTAAGGCTGGTTCCCTCAGGTGAGGTTGCTAGAGGTACTAAGGCTGGATCCCTCAGGTGAGGTTGCTAGAGGTACTAAGGCTGGATCCCCCAGGTGAGGTTGCTAGAGGTACTAAGGCTGGACCCCTCAGGTGAGGTTGCTAGAGGTACTAAGGCTGGTTCCTCAGGTGAGGTTGCTAGAAGGACTAAGGCTGATTCCTCCAGGTGAGGTTACTAGAGGTACTAAGGCTGACTCCTCCAGGTGAGGTTGCTAGAGGTACTAAGGCTGATTCCTCCAGGTGAGGTTGCTAGAGGTACTAAGGCTGGATCTCCAAGGAGAAGTTGCTAGAGGTACTAATGGTGGTTCTCCTTAGAGAGGTTTCTAATGGTACTAAGGCTATCTCTCCCAGGAGAGATTGCTAATAGTACTAATGGTGGTTCCCCCAGGGGAGGTTGCTGGAGGTTCTAAGGCTGGATCTCCCAGGAGAGGTTGCAATAGGTACTAATGCTGTTTCCCCCATGAGAGGACGCTAAAGCACTCTGATTCTTCTATTCTTTTTCTCAAACTCAAAAATTAATGGAGTAATTTCTTATTATTTGTTTATCCACCACCGGACTTCTCTGAAACAGGCCAATCCTACATGTGGGGTTTTAAGGATTATATAGAGATTTGAAAGAGATAGTTTCAAAGAGTGGGAAATCTGCATATTTTAGGCTGCCCCTACCTGGGAGAAAAGGAATTTATTTAGTGACGAACTCATTAAATAAAATCCTTGGTCCCACCCTGGGTAGAAAAGAGTGGTAATCCGTAGATAATCCGTCCCAATTAGCGATAGTAGCAAAAAGTGGACGTTAATAAATGAATAAAAATGTTAGCTTAGCAACATCTTTAAGGCTCAAAATATGTTTTCCTTATTTCACGAAATCTGCAAATGTTTTTTTAAAAAAACTTTAATAATGACATCTTCTTTTCTCCAGAACTATTCTAAAATATAATAAAAACATTGGAGTGTTAGCTAGAAGAACTTGGATTCTTCTGTGGTTCTTCACCTCTTCATTTTTCTCCAACTCATAAATTAATGGATTAGTTTCTTCTTTTTTCGTGTTATCCCTCGCCAAAATCAGAGCAGTAATACCCGCCAGATGAAAAGAGATTTGAATGTGTTAGTTCCAAATAATGGAATATCTGCTTATTTTAGGCTGTCCCTACGTGGACGCGGTTTTATCTAAAAGTTAAATCATGGAGGTAACTATAAATAAGATAAACCAGAGTATATTTATAATCAATTCCTTTATATTTTGCCAAAACTGCTGATAAGGTTTACAGCAAGGGGTAGAGTGGCACATGGGCAATTCCACAGTGGTTCTGCCTGTTCCTGATGTATCCTTGTTCAGCCCAATCCAAGCCCCAGGAGTTCTTGACCAGCCAGTAATCCTCTCCCTTCTCATTCCCATATCCTATAGCTAGGACACCGTGGTCTAACCGACCCCTGCAAGCACGATCATAGTATACACCTGAAATGCAGAAACAGAATAAACCAATGAATAGCTCCATTCAATATATGTGCAATTTGGTAGATTTCCTCTTGTAAAGCAGTTTCCGTTTATCGTAAAAATTCTACAAAGTTATGCCAAATGCATAGAAAGCAGGGAATTTCCTGTTTGGGTTTTACTTCCGTTTGCAAAAGAAGTAGAGACTCTAATGGTTAATTTTCTATTTCTAATTGTGATCATTACCTCCAGAATAGAAGCGGAATGAGGAAAGTCCAGCTTCAATGCCTACAGAGATTGGGCCAACCGTTGCTACTGCTTTCTTCAGATCTTCTTCGCTTCCTTTAGCAAGTTCAATGTATCCAGAGACAGTGGCACCGATGGAAGAATTCTTGAATCTGCATAACCACTCCTGAAAGTGTTATCAACATGGAATAAATGTTCTAGAGCCAAGCAAGTCTGATGTAGTTTCGGAACCAATAGTTGTAATCAAACTTGAGTTGGGCTCAGCAAACTTAGCATATTTCACATTCTGGAAACATCATGTTGAAAATCTAATCTTTATTCAACTTTCTATGAAACCAAATTGTTGTATCCAATTTTGTAGAATTTTATCTCTTCATCTCAAGAATGATATCTAAAGTAAAAACATTACTAGGAGTTGGGCTTTTGAGCAAGAGTAAAATACAAGATGAAATTGTAGTTCTTTACATTTTGTGTATTAATGATATTTTAGTTCTTCTCTAACTCAATATACCGAGCTATTTGTTTTCAGCTTTCACCCCCCCCCCCCCCAGTGGTTCATTCCAGCAATCGGGAAATCTGCTTAGTTTACGGGGCCGTTGCGTGACTACTTACTTCTCCTTCATAGGGATATGATTCTTCTGTGTCGATCCCTCCATTCTTCTTGATATAATCCAAGGCATATTTCATCAGTCCCCCCTGACATCCATAATCTTTCTCAGTATCACAGTCGACCAGGTTCTGCTCGCTAAGTGAGACCAGCTTCCCAGTCTTGAGGTATTGTTGTCCTTCCAATGAGCCAGTCTGCAATTCAACATATTATATACTTGTTATTACTATTAAATTTTACTTAAATTAATTACATGGCATGCCGATATCAGCATGGAGCAGCAATTGAATAGCTGATTGAATAAAATATAAAATCCTCGGAATGGGCTTGTATTCATTAGTTTTATCTTAGATATTTAATAATCCTTGATATTGTGATTATATAACTTTATCTCTGCTAGTAAAGAGGTATGATAGTGCAAGGAAAAACCTCGTTATTTATTAACATCTTATTGCATGGAACATTGTCTAATTGTGACGTATTGTCCATGTTATAAAATTATATTATATTATAATTAAAACTAAATATGTTTGTTTGAAAGTAGACTTTTATATAGTTTATTTGATAACATTAGTTTGTGTCAGTTGGTTTTTCTAGTCCATTCGTCCTCCATTGAGAATGGATTGACTGCATCTATGTGACCAGGTTACCACCCTTTTCTAGCCGGCTTCAGACATGGCTTAGTAGATTTACCAACACCCGCCATAGATTGATAGAGTGAAATAGTGATAATCGGTCAAACTTTGAAATAACAAAACTCACTGTGCTGAATGGCCAACATGATCCACAATATCCTTGATCCTTGAAGCGTGTCACAGCACCTTTCTCTCTCCAATCGAAAGATTCCGGGATTTTCATCAGCAACGAACACTGAGCCAACTGTATTCTCAGTATCAGATGTCTTCAGATTGGCAAACTTAGCCCTGAACTCTTCGTCCGTCTGAAAAAATAGTTACTACTTAGCTGGACCAATTTATGTTCGAACCTACCAAGTCACCAAACCGGTTCATCTTCATGTGAAAAGAAACTAATCCTTTTTCATAATTGTTGTTATGTTCTTGGATCAGATTCTTGTTATTTAGGAAAGTCTTCAAGCGGTAATTCTCTTCTGCTGGGTTTATGTACTTCTTTCCATGTATTTGCTGGAAAATGATAAATACACTATTCAAATAAGCATCAGTCATAACGATGGCATATGTTGCTGAATACATTGTACAATATATCCTTGCCAGTCGACTCATTTTATTCTTTTGGATATTACTGGCTTCAAGAGTCCTATTTATATTTATTGAAAAACAAATGGAATCGAAAGTTACGAGCCTAATTTATTAAGCCACGAGTTATTAAAAAGAAAACACTTTTGAAACGGTCTGATATATATATATATATATATATATATATATATATATATATATATATATATACGGTTTCTGAACATTTCTATTTGAAGGTACGACATATTATTTGATAGTTGGAAAGAAAAGCTGGGGGTTCTATAAAAGGAAACTGAAAATACAAATAAGTCGACTAACGTTCCAACAAGAGAATAAATATCAAAGCTAAATTGTAGGACGATATTTGATGAAGAAATCAATTTAGGAACTCGGGAAGCATGTTTCCACTACATTTCTCTGCTGATTCTACTTTGGAGAAGTCGGAACGAGCTCAGTATGAACAAAGTCCTTTGGTATACTGATATAATTCAGGAATATTAATATAATTCTTATTAAACTGAGGGGGAGGGGCTCCCCTCTCTCTCTTATTGTGTCGAAAGCATGCCCTGCATTGATTCTAATTTTCTTCTGTATGTTAGGGCGAAATAGGGAATAGAATGAGAGATGACCAGCACTGGGAAAGCTGGTAATTCTCTTTATGAATAGATAGATACCAATAATGGTTTGTCGCTTCTCCAAATATGATTTGCAACAGTTGACAGAAATATATTGCATATAATTGTACCTTCGTAAATATTACAATACATAATTACCTTGAAGCTGAGCCAATCGTCTAGCGGTGATGCAGTAGCACTAACTGCCAATAGACTCAGAACAACCAATAACATCATGATCCCTCTGAAACCAAAGATATATCAAAATGTAGCATAACACAAATAACTCTTTTCTACATTCCCAACTACTATCTGGAAATTATTCATTGCTGATTTTAAATTAGAAAGACATGTACTCGTCATAGTGCGAATTTGACATGTAACAACAGTATAATTATTACTACTAACGAATAAGTAAATACTTTCAAATTTTGATTTATTTGGATTTTCATTAAGAAAAATAAGACATTCCAAAATATTTTATATTGCATTTTATTTATATCGATTGGTCATTATAAATGCACATGTTAATTAGTTAAATGCATAAATTTCAGCTAATTTGGCTCTGTTAAATCTAGGCCCTAACGCACCATGAAACGTCTAAGGCTATAAGGAAATTGACTACTATTCATACTATACCAAAGAAGTTTATAACAAACACGCTGTATTCCTCGATCCTAATTAAAAATATCCTTTGAAGAACATTTCCTCTTTCAAATGTCTTCTATTGATAATAAAAAATCAATAATAATAAAATATTGAAAATTATTAATTCTATTTATACTTAAATAACTATATATAAGAGTTAAAAGAATGTACAGTCTGAACTAGACAGCAAAATAATAGTGAGATATTGTTCCATATCTTGCAAATTGTGTAATTAGCAAGGAGAGGATATTGCTGTGACTTACTAGTCAACTCACAACTGAATTACAAATTGCAATTTCTCCATTATATACACCAATTTGACAATGTCAAGTAGCATTAGGTGAGATTGAATGGTGACATTGGTTAGCAGGAGTAGCTATCAACTACTGTATATTCAAGCCTTTTCAATCAGCTGGCATCATTTGGACAAAAGGAAATATTTTCATATGAGCCTATTTCCTTTCCGATTCCATTCTCATCACCACTCGGCCATGTTTTAGAGAATCCATTTCTTTTAAGAAGCACTGCTCGTATCTGAGACCTTTTGTTGACACTTGTTCATCTAGCTCCAATAACCAGCTCTAGGTAGGGAGAGAACAATGATCCTTTCTACTTTTTATTCACATAATACAAATTCTCGAAATTTAAAGGTCTTTATTCAAGTTAAAATTAAAAATGGTTAACAAGAAAATTACATTTCGAATGCTCTTCAGTGTTTAAATTGCATTACTGACCATTTTTATTATTTTGGAATTTCTAAACTTTGATTTTCTGGTCAGCTGTTAATGGAGCACAGAGGAGTTGGTCTTGTCATTAAGTATTTAAGGATTAATTTGGTGCGGCCTATTCTAAGCCGAGTGAGAATTACCTTTTCTCTCATAGAATTCCTCATAATCGGTGGTCACATACAAGTTTACTGTCTTTGGTTTGTTGAACTATATTATAATTATTATACTGCAGCTAATATATTATGTTACAATTATTGTTATGTGTTATTACAATTATTGTTATATTTTATTAACACTATTTTCATGTAGTATGAAAGCTGATATGATATTGTTATTTTATTATGTTACAATTGTTATTGTTATGTACTAGTACGATTATTGTTATATTTTATTAAAGCTATTTTCATGTAGTGTTAAAGCTATTATGTTATTGTTATTTTATTATGTTACATCAGTTATTGTTGTGCGTTATTACAATTATTGTTATACTTTATTAAAGCTATTCTTATGTTGACCAAAAGCTCCAAGAAACATTAACAACACCATATATAAATATAACCTGGTAGAAAACATCAACACACACACACACACACACACACACACACACACACACACACACACACACACACACACACACACACACACACACACACACACACACACATATATATATATATATATATATATATATATATATACTAGCTAAGGTACCCGGCTACGCTTCGACTATAACAATTTCTTAAAACGGCAGAGGGCTTTCGATGGAGTGGATCATCGTCAGTGGCAACTATGTGCCAATAGTTGAACCAGAATACCAACTCAGAATATGGAAGCTAGGCAAGCTGAACCTGGCATCGTCTATTGGCACACAGTTACACGGCACTGACGATGATGCACTCAATTGAAAGCGTTATAGTTGAACTTTATCGAATGTTATAGTCCAAGTTATTTTCGAATTAAAATAAATATCAAATGAGGAGGTTAGGGGCGCAGATTTATAATTTCTCTAATCCGAATCACACTTAGAACTATCTATTATATATGTCTAAGAACATAACATCATTTATCATTATATGCCTTTATTAAAACACTTTAATGAGTACTAATAAATATGTTGACTCCCGTTGTAGTTCTTTTAATAACTAAGTTTTTTGTTTAATAACTAAGTAGTTTTTAAAATATCACGAATTTTTATTTCAGGCCTCCCTTATACCCCCCACTACCATTCGAATCTAAAAATTTTAATATAGCTCAAATCATTAAAATCATGGAGAATTAAGGCTAATTCACACATCGAGTTTTGTTGAGTTCAGATCAATCATTAGTGTCTAATACAATTGTTGGCTCCCGCTTTAGTTTTTAGTGTATATCTCGTTTATTTTTTGTAATACGACAAAAGTGAATATAACAAAAGTTACTCTAACTTACAAAATAAACAACTTTTGGTATGTAAATATTTGCTGAAAAACCAAAGGAAACAAAATATCACTATTTTTAGTTTCAGACCTTCCTTACAACCCCCACTCCTGCTCGTTCTTAGAAATGTTAGTACAGGTTATTATCATGGAGGAGTTAGTTCTAATTCACATACCGAGTTTGGTTTAGTTCGGTTGAGTCTTTTGTGTCAAATAAAATTGTGGTCTCCTGCAATAATTTAGCGTCTAACGCATTTATACTTCGGTATACGACGAACGTGAATATAACAAAATTTACTCTAAATTACAAAGTAAACAAGATTCCATAGCATCGCAAAATCACCTTCCTTGTTAGATTCCATAGCATCGCAAAATCATCTTCCTTGTTAGATTCCATAGCATCGCCCAATCACCTTCCTTGTTAGATTCCATAGCATCGCCCAATCACTTTCCTTGTTAGATTCCATAGCATCGCCCAATCACCTTCCTTGTTAGATTCCATAGCATCGCCCAATCACCTTCCTTGTTAGATTCCATAGCATCGCCCAATCACCTTCCTTGTTAGATTCCATAGCATCGCCCAATCACCTTCCTTGTTAGATTCCATAGCATCGCCCAATCACCTTCCTTGTTAGATTCCATAGCATCGCCCAATCACCTTCCTTGTTAGATTCCATAGCATCGCCCAATCACCTTCCTTGTTAGATTCCATAGCATCGCCCAATCACTTTCCTTGTTAGATTCCATAGCATCGCCCAATCACTTTCCTTGTTAGATTCCATAGCATCGCCCAATCACCTTCCTTGTTAGATTCCATAGAATCGCCCAGTCGCCTTCCTTGTTAGATTCCATAGCATCGCCCATTCGCCTTCCTTGTTAGATTCCATAGCATCGCTCAATCACCTTCCTTGTTAGATTCCATAGCATCGCCCAGTCGCCTTCCTTGTTAGATTCCATAGCATCGCCCAGTCGCCTTCCTTGTTAGATTCCATAGCATCGCCCAGTCGCCTTCCTTGTTAGATTCCATAGCATCGCCCAATCACCTTCCTTGTTAGATTCCATAGCATCGCCCAATCTTCTTCCTTGTTAGATTCCATAGCATCGCCCAATCACCTTCCTTGTTAGATTCCATAGCATCGCCCAATCACCTTCCTTGTTAGATTCCATAGCATCGCCCAATCACCTTCCTTGTTAGATTCCATAGCATCGCCCAATCACCTTCCTTATTAGATTCCATAGCATCGCCCAATCACCTTCCTTGTTAGATTCCATAGCATCGCCCAATCACCTTCCTTGTTAGATTCCATAGCATCGCCCAATCTTCTTCCTTATTAGATTCCATAGCATCGCTCAATCACCTTCCTTGTTAGATTTCATAGCATCGGTCTTAGATTAAAAAAACGGCTTTTATGTATGGACGGCCTCTAATTATTAAGCCTAATAAGCAGGCTTTCCAACATTTCGAATTAACACATTCACATGTCTATTTAACCCTGAGGATGAAGAAACTACTTCATTTATTTTTGTGCTTCGGAGAAATATGAAGAACCTTGGAAGAATCCGAGTGCTTGTTGGAACCTCTCCTCGGTGATCCAACCTCTACACACAAGATAATTATCTCACCCCTCCATTGCTTTTATTATATTTTAGAATAACTCTAAATATATATATATATATATATATATATATATATATATATATATTCATCATTATAATGATTAAAATAAAATGTACTTCTTTTTGCTGCGTGGTAAATCGCAAGGTGGGAGAAATGTTTTTCCATAATAAGACAAGTTATGTGACTGTCTTTTAATATTCTCTTTTTTAATTATTTAATTTTTAAAAAAATATATATTACTCAGTCGCGACTTAGACTAAGTGAATTTCCCACAATTTGAACGACCCACAGATATGTCATTTCACATGTTAAATTCCATTTTTCGTCTGTTAAACCCTTTGCATACAAGACTTGGAGTTGAAATTTCTTAAAGTGAAAACTCGCATTAGATGGGACACTGAAAACTGCAAATACAAGTTACAAGGTTAATATTCTAATTGAAGGAAATGCAAAAATCCACTGCCTCGGAGGTGTTGCGTTAACTATGAAGATTGCTTAATATTGCTTCAAGTTGATGCTAGCCAGCAATTAAGATGGAATACCTGGAGGAGTTTTCTAGGAAGGTGGGACTAAGTATTTTGCTTAAAGCCCTCCAACCCCACCCCCCCTCCCACTTGACTGGAGTGATAGGAGCCAGTGCTATCGGGAGCAGGACTCGTTATCACTGTGACAATTAGTGACAAGTAGCTGGTGTTTGGAGAGAGAGAGAGAGAGAGAGAGAGAGAGAGAGAGAGAGAGAGAGAGAGAGAGAGAGAGAGAGAGAGAGAGAGAGAGAGAGAGAGAGAGAGAAGAGAGAGAGAGAGAGAGAGAGAGAGAGAGAGAGAGAGAGAGAGAGAGAGAGAGAGAGAGAGAGAGAGAGAGAGAGAGAGCTTAGGCAAATGCGCTAACACACCCTCTCGCTCTGACGTCACTAATTAGTGCAACTCAGGAATGGGAGCATAATGTGATTGAGGCAGCTCGTTACCAATCTATAAGTGAGCTTCCATTCATTCCAAGTTGAGTTGTGCCAATCCAATTGAGTTGAAACTGTTTCTAACTCAATAGCGACAAAAGTGACAGTCACCAACTAAGATGGTTGGATCAATAAGTGACAGTTATCAAGTGGCTTCCTTCCACCATTCTTTAGTTAGGTTGTCAATAGTCTCAAAGCTCTCAACTTCGACTTACATAATGAAAACAATCGCTGACTTTTAACAGGAAGTTCCGTCCTAAGTACAAAATATATCATTGACACAGGTGTGCCTAATTGCGGTCATTAGTTACTCTAGTACAACTAACAGTAGTATTATATATACGGCCATTACTGACTCCTGCTCGAGTACTAACATCCTCATTTTCTGAAGTTAGTTACTCTAGTACAACTAACAGTAGTATTATATATACGGTCATTACTGACTCCTGCTCGAGTACTAACATCCTCATTTTCTGAAGTTAGTTACTCTAGTACAACTAACAGTAGTATTATATATACGGTCATTACTGACTCCTCCTCGAGTACTAACATCCTCATTTTCTGTAGTTAGTTACTCTAGTACAACTAACAGTAGTATTATATATACGGTCATTACTGACTCCTGCTCGAGTACTAACATCCTCATTTTCTATAGTTAGTTACTCTAGTATAACTAACAACTAGTATTATTTATACGGACATAACTAACTCACTACTTGATACGCCTTAAAAATATCATTTGAGCAGAATTTACACTTAAAGGAAAATAAGTATATAATTAAAAGTAACAATAACGCTGAAAAAAGAAAACAGAAATTAAACATGGAAATGTAGAAAAATAATACACCTTCTATTAATGTTTTAAAACCTCTTTTGTGTTAGTAATAAATTTCGACACTTTCTGCGATAGTGAAAGAATCATGATCAATGTGATACTTTGGGAAAATATGAATATAATTTAAAATGATATTGTTTTTAGTGTTATTTGAGCCTCCATTTCATTGCAATACATCTGCCTATCTGCTGGAGATTGTCCTCTTCCATTCTGCAATGTTCCAGTTGTCTAATGTGGTATCTGAGCTGGTGGTGAATTTTTCGTTCATACCATCCCCGTTCAAAGTCCTCCTTGCGTATATTTCAATGTTTTCTGTATGTCTTTCTTTGGGTGTCTATAGTTGCTTTCCTTCTTGCATATACATTGGCTCATGACAGTTATGGTTGGCCTAATTGGATTTTCGATTCTTGTTGTGTCAAGGAAGGTATCATTATTTCGAGTCTTTGGAATTGTAATGGTGCTCAATCCAGACCAACCAACTAACTAGAGAACTACTAACTAGACCACAACATCGACGCAGCACATAACCAGACCAACCAACTAACTACAGAACTACTAACTAGACAACAACATCGACGCAGCACATAACCAGACCAACCAACTAACTACAGAACTACTAACTAGACAACAACATCGACGCAGCACATAACCAGACCAACCAACTAACTACAGAACTACTAACTAGACAACAACATCGACGCAGCGCATAACCAGACCAACCAACAAACTACAGAACTACTAACCAGACAACAACATCGACGCAGCACATACCCAGACCAACCAACTAACTACAGAACTACTAACTAGACAACAACATCGACGCAGCACATAACCAGACCAACCAACTAACTACAGAACTACTAACTAGACAACAACATCGACGCAGCACATAACCAGACCAACCAACTAACTACAGAACTACTAACTAGACAACAACATCGACGCAGCACATAACCAGACCAACAACAACTAACTACAGAACTACTAACTAGACAACAACATCGACGCAGCACATAACCAGACCAACCAACTAACTACAGAACTACTAACTAGACAACAACATCGACGCAGCACATAACCAGACCAACCAACTAACTACAGAACTACTAACTAGATAACAACATCGACGCAGCACATAACCACAACCAGACCAACCAACTAACTACAGAACTACTATCTAGACAACAACATCGACGCAGCACATAACCAGACCAACCAACTAACAACAGAAAAACGAACTAGACAACAACCGCGACGCAGCACATAACCAGACCAACCACCTAACTACAGAACTAACAGACAACAAACGACGCAGCACTTAACCAGACCAACCAACTAACTACAGAACTACTAACTAGAACAACAACATCGACGCAGCACATAACCAGACCAACCAACTAACTACAGAACTACTAACCAGACAACAACATCGACGCAGCACATAACCAGACCAACCAACTAACTACAGAACTACTAACCAGACAACAACATCGACGCAGCACATAACCAGACCAACCAACTAACTACAGAACTACTAACTAGACAACAACATCGACGCAGCACATAACCAGACCAACCAACTAACTACAGAACTACTAACCAGACAACAACATCGACGCAGCACATAACCAGACCAACCAACTAACTACAGAACTACTAACTAGACAACAACATCGACGCAGCACATAACCAGACCAACCAACTAACTACAGAACACAACAACATCGACGCAGCACATAACCAGACCAACCAACTAACTACAGAACTACTAACTAGACAACAACATCGACGCAGCACATAACCAGACCAACCAACTAACTACAGAACTACTAACTAGACAACAACATCGACGCAGCACATAACCAGACCAACCAACTAACAACAGAACAACTAACAAGACAACACCATCGACGCAGCACAGAACCCCACCAACCAACTAACTACAGAACTACTAACTAGACAACAACATCGACGCAGCATAACCAGACCAACCAACTAACTACAGAACTACTAACTAGACAACAACATCGACGCAGCACATAACCAGACCAACCAACTAACTACAGAACTACTAACTAGACAACAACATCGACGCAGCACATAACCAGACCAACCAACTAACTACAGAACTACTAACTAGACAACAACATCGACGCAGCACATAACCAGACCAACCAACTAACTACAGAACTACTAACTAGACAACAACATCGACGCAGCACATAACCAGACCAACCAACTAACTACAGAACTACTAACTAGACAACAACATCGACGCAGCACATAACCACTACTAACTACAGAACTACTAACTAGACAGTAACATCGACGCAGCACTTAACCAGACCAACCAACTAACTACAGAACTACTAACTAGACAACAACATCGACGCAGCACATAACCAGACCAACCAACTAACTACAGAACTACTAACTAGACAACAACATCGACGCAGCACATAACCAGACCAACCAACTAACTACAGAACTACTAACTAGACAACAACATCGACGCAGCACATAACCAGACCAACCAACTAACTACAGAACTACTAACTAGACAACAACATCGACGCAGCACATAACCAGACCAACCAACTAACTACAGAACTACTAACTAGACAACAACATCGACGCAGCACATAACCAGACCAACCAACTAACTACAGAACTACTAACTAGACAACAACATCGACGCAGCACTTAACCAGACCAACCAACTAACTACAGAACTGCTAACTAGACAACAACATCGACGCAGCACATAACCATAACCAACCAACTAACTACAGAACTACTAACTAGACAACAACATCGACGCAGCACATAACCAGACCAACCAACTAACTACAGAACTACTAACCAGACAACAACATCGACGCAGCACATAACCAGACCAACCAACTAACTACAGAACTACTAACTAGACAACAACATCGACGCAGCACATAACCAGACCAACCAACTAACTACAGAACTACTAACCAAACTACTAACTAGACAACAACATCGACGCAGCACATAACCAGACCAACCAACTAACTACAGAACTACTAACAGACAACAACATACTAGACAGACAACAACATCGACGCAGCACTTAACCAGACCAACCAACTAACTACAGAACTACTAACTAGACAACAACATCGACGCAGCACATAACCAGACCAACCAACTAACTACAGAACTACTAACTAGACAACAACATCGACGCAGCACATAACCAGACCAACCAACTAACTACAGAACTACTAACCAGACAACAACATCGACGCAGCACATAACCAGACCAACCAACTAACTACAGAACTACTAACCAGACAACAACATCGACGCAGCACATAACCAGACCAACCAACTAACTACAGAACTACTAACCAGACAACAACATCGACGCAGCACATAACCAGACCAACCAACTAACTACAGAACTACTAACCAGACAACAACATCGACGCAGCACATAACCAGACCAACCAACTAACTACAGAACTACTAACTAGACAACAACATCGACGCAGCACATAACCAGACCAACCAACTAACTACAGAACTACTAACCAGACAACAACATCGACGCAGCACATAACCAGACCAACCAACTAACTACAGAACTACTAACTAGACAACAACATCGACGCAGCACATAACCAGACCAACCAACTAACTACAGAACTACTAACTAGACAACAACATCGACGCAGCACATAACCAGACCAAACAACTGACAACAGAACTAATAACCAGACAACAACATCGACGCAGCACATAACCATACCAACCAACTAACTACAGAACTACTAACTAGACAACAACATCGACGCAGCACATAACCAGACCAACCAATTAACTACAGAACTACTAACTAGACAACAACATCGACGCAGCACATAACCAGACCAACCAACTAACTACAGAACTACTAACTAGACAACAACATCGACGCAGCACTTAAACAGACCAACCAACTAACTACAGAACTTCTAACTAGACAACAACATCGACGCAGCACATAACCAGACCAACCAACTAACTACAGAACTACTAACTAGACAGTAACATCGACGCAGCACATAACCAGACCAACCAACTAACTACAGAACTACTAACTAGACAACAACATCGACGCAGCACATAACCAGACCAACCAACTAACTACAGAACTACTAACTAGACAACAACATCGACGCAGCACATAACCAGACCAACCAACTAACTACAGAACTACTAACTAGACAACAACATCGACGCAGCACATAACCAGACAAACCAACGAACTACAGAACTACTAACTAGACAACAACATCGACGCAGCACATAACCAGACCAACCAACTAACTACAGAAACTACTAACCAGACAACAACATCGACGCAGCACATAACCAGACCAACCAACTAACTACAGAACTACTAACTAGACAACAACATCGACGCAGCACTTAACCAGACCAACCAACTAACTACAGAACTACTAACTAGACAACAACATCGACGCAGCACATAACCAGACCAACCAACTAACTACAGAACTACTAACCAGACAACAACATCGACGCAGCACATAACCAGACCAACCAACTAACTACAGAACTACTAACCAGACAACAACATCGACGCAGCACATAACCAGACCAACCAACTAACTACAGAACTACTAACCAGACAACAACATCGACGCAGCACATAACCAGACCAACCAACTAACTACAGAACTACTAACTAGACAACAACATCGACGCAGCACATAACCAGACCAACCAACTAACTACAGAACTACTATCTAGACAACAACATCGACGCAGCACATAACCAGACCAACCAACTAACTACAGAACTACTAACTAGACAACAACATCGACGCAGCACATAACCAGACCAACCAACTAACTAGAGAACTACTAACTAGACCACAACATCGAAACTGCACTTAACCAGACCAACCAACTAACTAGAGAACTACTAACTAGACCACAACATCGAAACTGCACTTAACCAGACCAACCAACTAACTAGAGAACTACTAACTAGACCACAACATCGAAACTGCACTTATCGAGTAAACCAAGAAAGGTTCATATAATTGTGGAGCCTCTGAATGAAGTGGAAGGACATGGTTCAGTTCGTTCAACTTCAGATCTAATGTACTCAATCAAGTTGCATTAGTTGCCAACTCTGCTTTGATTTTCCCGCAACAGTCAATTTATCAGAGATTTGAGACGAATAGTTAGCCAACCCCATTTTGTTTTTCTTTGTGAAGTAAAGTAAGGCAGTGAGCCACGTGTTCTTTGTGAAGAATTGTGCAGTGCCGTGTTCTTTGTGAAGAACAGTGCAGTGCCGTGTTCTTTGTGAAGAACAGTGCAGTGCCGTGTTCTTTGTGAAGATCAGTGCAGTAACGTGTTTATGTGAAGATCAGTGCAGTGCCGTGTTTATGTGAAGAACAGTGCAGTGCCGTGTTCTTTGTGAAGAACAGTGCAGTGCCGTGTTCTTTGTGAAGAATTGTGCAGTGCCGTGTTCTGTGTGAAGAACAGTGCAGTTCCGTGTTCTTTGTGAACATCAGTGAGTAACGTGTTTATGTGAAGAACAGTGCAGTGCCGTGTTCTTTGTGAAGAATTGTGCAGTGCCGTGTTCTTTGTGAAGAACAGTGCAGTGCCGTGTTTTGTGATCTCCAGTGATTCGGGTGATCGTGAGTTCTCGAACTGTGCAATAAGAAGTGAACTTATCAGTGCATATTTTGAGTAGTAGTTAAGAATAATTAACCAAGTGTGTATTTCATTGTCATATAAATTGTGCAGTGATAAGAACTCCAAAGCTTGTGTGTTTCATTTTGCAATCCACAAGAACTCTAATAATCAAAGTTAATTATTTTTGTAATAAACGTAACCATATTCTTTCTTAATTCGTAAGTTGCTTCTATATTCTTTTTCCCTTTGGTAGCCTCAACCATTCTTCAGAAAAATCCAATTCTCCAAAGAAAGTATTCTAAAAACAATGTGCTGGCTATAATAGGTCTTATTATTATTATTAATGCGTAAGATGCAGCTATTAAACATGGAGAATGTAGCCCGGGTGCAAATGGCTACAACTCATTACCATCTCTTCAAACTATTAAAATGAGGAACTGTACATCGTTCATATTTCTATATTTCGGAATTTGATCGTTACCAAACTAGATATGTAAGCGGTTCATGAAAAACTAAAGATCAAGATCGGTAATGGCTAAAATCGGACCAGCGGGAAGGTGGGGAAAATTTATTATCGTTCGGATCGAAAAACGGTATAGGATCAATCGTATTGAAAATTTAATGTTCTATTAATATTGTTATGTTACTTATTTTTCTATCTCAAATATTAACCGAGATAATTACGTTTTTTTTTTTTTCCAGGCTGCAGTAAACACCTTTTCTTTATTAAACCAATATATCATGAGTGATCTTATTTCAAACCGAAATAATAAACATCGTATGGGAAATGAAGGATTAGAACCGGCACACACTGGAGCGATCCTTCATTAATGTTGGACATTGGGGGAAAAAATAAAAGTTTTAATTTGGGATTTTGATTGTATTGTTAGTACCACATAAACCCTTTTCAATTGAGCAGATTGATTTTTAGCCATATTATTGCAATGGTTTTTACATAATGCCTGGTTATAATTGCTATGTTAAAAAAAGCCTTGGTTTATTTAATTCGTCGTGAACTCTTATTTCATTTTATAAATTATTGTTGCTTCCAGTACACATTAAGGGTATTATAACAAATCAAAAACTGGCAAAAAAGGTTTTTAAAATTCCACTATTTTTTTTTTTTTTCTACATCGAGCTGAAAATAATTTTATTTAATTGAATTCGCAAATCGCTTGTATTTGCTTGAAAAAATACCACTTGGCATGCTTTTAGGAGTATATTGTCTTATTTACAACGTCGTCAGATCTTGCCTAAACTTGCCTATTCATTAAATATTTTACTTTTAGTGTTAACGCTTTCGGTGCGGAAGACGTATTATACCTCCCGCGGACCTTTCCCAACTACGTACGGTGTAAAACGCCTCCTC
This sequence comes from Riptortus pedestris, assembly GCA_019009955.1. Lineage (NCBI taxonomy): Eukaryota > Metazoa > Arthropoda > Insecta > Hemiptera > Alydidae > Riptortus > Riptortus pedestris. Next base: position 258,879,613 of record CM032228.1, read on the forward strand.
CTCTACGCAATTGACGCCGCCATTCACGTTCGAAGAAATAGTTAAATACGTGTTTTTCTTGTCTAAATATTTTATATGTTGATATTATGTGTCTACAAATCACAATTCTCTACTTAGTAAGCGATACATAATCTGTATGTACACATTTAAAATTCATCCTACCGTTATATCGCATCTGGCAAAATTGCTTAAAAAATTGCTGATGAGGTAGTTCAATAGAGTATTCGATGTGCTTTAAAATGACACCAGAATCAATATTCTAGGACCAGTAGAAACGGAGATATTAATGAATGTCCGGCTTACCCTATCACTCGCTCCAGTGTGCGGCAGTATAAATGATACTGTAGTCATAGCTATGGGTGAAGACACTGGCTCATGATGGAATATA